>CM053786.1:114159765-114552265 GCA_028749045.1 Cupressus sempervirens
ATTTGAATATATGCACAAGAACATGACATCCAATTTTTCCCTAAAGTGGGAACACACATAATGGTCTTTAGCTTTATGGCTTTGAAGCTCTTAGAATCTCTCTAGATTTTGTAAACCAACAAGTGCTTGCATATTCTAGAGATAGATGGGTGATTGCATCATTGGAGCAGCTAGTTGAGATGCACTATAATCGAACTAGAGGAAATCATATATAAACGAAACATATAATAAAGAGGAAACTTGAAAACTTGAATGTTGAAATGTTGAAATAAAAGTTATCAAGGATCAAACACCTATACCATAGTTACAACACAATGTAAACTAGATTTTACATATCAACAAAAAAAAAGCACAACATAAATCATTCCCCATTTGTCTTGATTGTGGAGAGTTGCGCACGAAAGAGGGTGGAGAGCTCTAAATTTTGGTGGAGAGCTATGAGCTTTAGACATTGGTGGATATTTCATTGTCATACCCTTATGATCATTTCATTTTGTTGTCATGCCCTTATGATCTCTGCATTTTTTTGTCATGCCCTTGGTGGAGATCAGTGGAGATCTAGGATTTCATTGGCATGTCCTTGTGATCTCTGTGCCCTTACTTTATGATTTCATTTTCATGTTGTGCCCTTGTGATATTTGTGCCCTTACTCTATGATTTTTTTATCATGTCGTGCCCTTGTGATCTTTGTGCCCTTGCTCCACAATTTTCTTCAAGGGGAGAAGAGGTATCTATGCAAATGTTCTTTTCTTTTCCTTCTAAACATGTCTCTTTTTATATTTCCCCTAGTAGGTGATTAGAGAAGCTTCTCTTTATGTATATGTGTGTGTGTGTATGTATGCATATACACATACACATATATATGCATATGTATATACATACATACATACATATATAGATATCACAAGGGCACGACAACAAAATGCAAAGATGTAGAGATACATATATACATACAAACATATACACATATACATAGACATATATGCATACATACATACATACATACATGCATCTACATATGCAATTTTATCACCTTGGAAAACTATATTTGATCTTTACTCAATCACCAAGAGATAATACAATCTATAAGTAAAAATTTCTATATACTTAGTTTGGTATGAATAGTTTTGATTGAATTCATCTAAGGAGAATGAGTCTACTCATGATGATAATGGCTCCACATATTGGGTATTTAGAGGAGAGAGACTTACAAAAAATTAGATGTTGCTTCTAGCTCAAATGTTCCCAATATTTTTCCACAACTCAAATGCTCTCCCATGCCTTGAGCTAAAACCCTCATTACTGCATCTAAAGTTAAGGAATAAAATATGATTATGTCCCCAATAGAGAATTGAAATGCAATTTTTTTAGATTCCACTTAGTATTGTGTTGATAAATTCAAGAAATTCTACTACCATGAAAATTAACTTACATTGATTCCAAAGCTTAGGCCCTAACAACAGTCGAAAGATAAATTGTTGTCAAAGAATGTGCTAAAAACAAGCAAGAGTACATATTTAGAATAAACATAGATATTGGTAACAATGAAGAAACTTATGATCCTCTTATACATAATTAGAATTATGTTAGAGATGAACTCAAGAAATTGAGTAGTTGAGTAATCCAAATCTGACCTTTCAATTACCACACTCTATCCATCATTATCCTTTTATCAAAATGCATAGCGGTTCCAAAGATTTAGCCAAATAATAAATCAAACTCATATAAAAATCTCATACCATGAGAGATATTCCAACTTGTGGACTATTTGGAATTAATACTACTTTACCAATAAGATGACACTATAATGGAGCCATAGAGATATACGTATGGCTTGTGTGTCATTTTTGAAGACCAACTGATATCTCCATTATTAAAATTATAACATCCCTACATTCTCAAAATCCCGTCACTTAGAATATGAAATCTTGAGATGAGATTTGAATTTTTTTTGTGATTTTATTTTGCTGACAACTTATATGGATTAATATCTAATGATGATAGGCTAAAGGTATTCATGTGTATCATACACTTTTCATAAAAAAACCTTGAGTTGCAGAACTTTCTTTTACCACTTGAGAAAGTATTCACCCTTGAGTGAGCAACTGTATGCCATATGTAAAAGACCTTTACTTTTTGGGGACATGGAGCACATTCTATGTTAGTAAAATTCAGGTATGCAATTATTTACATTTTTTTTTCAAAGATATGAATAGTGATTGATTAGAATTTCCTACATTTTTTTCTAGATATTATCCTCTATCATTTCCTTTCTCTAGACATTATTTCATGTTTAATTTCCCAGATCTATCCATACACACCTTCCTTCTACCCCACCATAGGTAGGGACTAGAGCTGCATGCAACCCATGTTCTCTAATGTGCATATGGTCAAATATAGACATGAATTACATAGGATTTATGTGTTGACCTATATATGGTCTTTTATTTTACGCAGTCCTCCATATGGCCTGTTAAAAATATAAAGTCTAATTTTGAAAAAAATAATAGTCTTAAATGTATATGATTAAATAAAATAAACAAGAGTACTAGTTGTAGTTGTATAATTCTAGTATTACTAATTATGTTAAACAAAATGTTCAATAAAACAAGTATGAAGTAACATGAATAGATCATCTACTCGGTCCTATTATGACTTAATGTGAATACATTCAATCATTACCTAGATGATATTGTGCACAAGATCTTTGCTCAATCACCAAGAGATAATATAAGTATAGATTTCTACATAGTTAGTTTAGTAAGAATAGTTTCAATTGAATGCAAGGATAATTGCTTGTGTGAATTCAAGACATGAATGATTAATTTAATTTAGCATAAGTATTGTGCAAGTGTGTATGTATACATGATAAGAAGATTATAGAGTGAACTAATATACATACATACTTGCACATATGCATAAAATCATCATAATCAATTATCCTTGAATATGACCAAAGCTATTATATATGAAGAAGATATACATGTTTAGAAGGAAAAAAAAAAAATTTACATAGGTACCTCTTCTCCCCTTGAAGAAAATATCAGATCAAGGGCATGAAGATCACAAGGGCATGACATGACAATGAAATGTAGTGATCACAAAAGAATGGCAACAAAATCCTAGATCTCAACTGATCTCCACCAATGTTCAAAGCTCTCCAACCTCGTTTGGAGTTCTCTAGCCTCTTTTGTGCACAACTATGAACAATCAATCAAAATAAATGGGGAATGATTAATATTGTATTTTCTTTTCTTTTTTGTTTATAAAACATAATCTACAATCCACAAGATCTCTCTATATATATACATACATACATACATACATAAACACACAAATATGTGTGTGTATATATGTATATATACACATATATATGTATACATACATACATATATATATGTATATGCATATATATATATATATATACATATGTATGTATATCTACATATGTATGTATATGTACATATATATGTATCTATATGTATATGTACATATATATGTATATATATGTACACATAGATGTATATATATGTATATATAGATACATATATATGTATATATATACATATATATGTATGTATATGTATATATAGATACATATATATGTATATATATACATATATATGTATGTATATGTATATGTATATATATATATATATATATGTATATATACATATATATGTATGTATATGTATATATATATATGTATGTATATATACATATATATGTATATATATGTATGTATATATACATACATATGTATATATACATATATATGTATACATATGTATGTATGTATACATATGTATGTATGTATACATATGTATGTATATATACATATGTATGTATATATACATATATATGTATTATATGTACATATATATATGTATATATACATACATATATGTATGTATACATATATATATGTATATGTATATGTATGTATGTATGTATGTATGTATATATACATGCATACATATATACATGTTAATCTCATATTGGTTTTGACAAGGCAGCGACAAAACACTTAGTCATTTCTATCAGTATTATAGTGAAAGCCGAGTGATCAAAGCATGTTGAGCATAAGTGATGCAGGAGCATCCAGAGGTATAAGGGCAATCTTGTGTCACTCAAAAAAAAATGTACTTAGACTTAGTTTTTGTTTCATGTGTTTTCATTTATGGATACCCATTTGGCTCAAATAAAGGTTCCAACCCTCACAGTTCCACTATCAGTGTTCTAGGTTAGAGTATTTGGGCCCCTTGGGGATACGTGAAAAAGCCAAAAAAATAGGAGTATGTAATTGAGCCATCATTTTGGTGAACTAGGAGGTGTAAATGGGTCAGATGATTTTAATTTTAATTTAGAGCATTCCAGAAAAAGAATCAGGTCAAAAGTCTCCACAATTCGAAAGTTATTGCAATTTTTTGATTTCTAGAGACCTCCTAAGAATGCTTTAAAGTCAAATTCAGGGCATTAAATGACCTTGTATAGGGCTGAAAAATGGAGGACAAGCAAAGCTAGTCCATAGGGCTATAGAGTGTTTCGAGCACTTTCCATAAATGTAAACGATTTGTCAATCGTAGCTACGGTTCAAAAGTTATGCCTCTCAAAAGTTCGATTACCATTTTTGGATTCTTTTAGTTTTGCGCTAACTTCTAACGCAGCTTCTAGAACCTTCTATTTGGTTGGTGGATGCCAACTAGCACTTTCCAGAATGTATTCCTAATCCTTAACCCTATAGGGTCTATTTAAGGACATTTCTAGTATTGTAAAAGACAGTTCGGAGTGGAGTTTGAGAGGAGGTACTGGGAGAAGAATTTATCTCCAGATTTGTGCTATTGTAAGCCCATAGGGCATGTGTAGAAGTCTATTTTCTTTGTACTGAATGTATTAGCATATTTACATAGTAAATAAAATTTCCCCTTCCTTGTTGTGTCCATTCTGTGTTGCGTTGTGTCTACATCAAGTGGTATCAAAGCCTAGTTTTCCTGAGTGTGTAGACAGAGTGCCAACTGTGAGGCAGTTTGCACCAAGACTATGTGGTTGTGGGTTTGAAGATGCCTCCATGAAGAGAGCATGGTGGAACGGCTAGAGCTATTAATCTTGAGGAGGTTAGAGCCCTCCAAAGGCAAGTCCAAGCATTGCAGGAGGAGCTCCGTAGGGGAGAAAATGTTGCTGCACTTGACAAAAGTGAGGACGACGATGAAGAAGAATTTGGACCAGAAAAGGAAGTTCATGGAGAAGTTCTGAATCAGGAAGAGGAAAGGCTTTTTAGGGCCATTTCTATGTTTGGAAAAAGACCTACAATTTATGTGGGTGTATTTTCAGGAAATTTGAAACTAGATGAGTTGATCGACTGGATCAATGAACTGGAAGAGTACTTTGAATATGAGGATATCAGGGATCCAAATAGGGTTAATTTTGCAAAGGCCAAACTGAAAGGCCATGCCAAGATCTAGTAGCAAGAGGTTCAATTGGAAAGAAATAGAAGAGGAAAGGATAAGATCACAAGGTGGGATCATATGGTGGACAAATTGAAGAAGCAGTTCATTCCTGTTGACTATGAGCTTGATCTGTTTAAGAAGATGCATGGGTTGAAGCAAGCAGGAAGATCAGTCTAGGAATATACAGAGGAGTTTTACTAACTTCTAATTAGATTAGGTCATGCAAAAGAAAATAAGGAGAAGCTTTCTCATTATATTAGTGGGTTGCAACCTAGCATCCAGGAGGAATTAAGTCTGGTAAGAATGATCAGCGTTGTAGAAGCATACCAGTTTGCACTACGAGTTGAAAAAAATCTAAATAAAAGGTTTGAAGGGAGAAAAAGAGAGTGTGATCAAGGAGGAAGGGGCAGTGGTAGGTCATCTAGAGGTTGAAATGAGACCCAAAAGAAAAATGAAGATGTGGGTACTAGCAAGAACCAAAGGAACGAGGGTTTCAACCGCTCCCATGATCAAGACTTTGGAAATCAGAGAGGAAGAGGTAGAGGACATGGACAAGGAAGAGGATGCTTCCGTGGTACCTATTTCCATTGAAATGAAGAAGGTCATTGAGCCTTTGAATGCCCTCAACATCAAGGAAGGACCGATAGGAGAGCTGAAGGCCAAACTAGGGTTGCCCATGTAGATGAGGATGCACAGTCATCACATTCAGAGGATGCAAAAAGAGGAGAGACTTAAGTAAATGAAAGGGTCCTACTAAGTGGTGAGATTGAACTAGGATAAAGGAGGAGTCTATTTCATACCAGGTGCAAGTGTGAGGATAAATGTTGTGAGGTGATCATTGATGGCGGTAGCACTGATAACTTGGTATCAGAAGAGATGGTCTCTAGGTTGAAGCTCAAGAGGGAGAAACACCCCCAGCCCTATCGAATCGCTTGGGTGAAGGATGATCATAAGGTCCAGGTAAGTGAACAATGTTTAGTGAAGTTCAAAATTGGGACTTACTATGATGAAGTTCTTTGTGATATTATTCCAATGGATGTTTGCCATCTATTGTTGGGTAGACCGTGGCAGTTTGATAGGCATGTAGTACATGATGGTCATGCAAACGCATATGCTCTAACAAAGGATGGAGTTCGCCACAAACTAAAGCCCATGAAGAAGGAAGGTGAAAAGATATGTAGCAGTGCTAGGATTTATCTTGTTGATGGAATGAAGTTTATAGATGGCATGAAACATCAGTGCATGTGTTATGCTTTGATTCCTAGAAAAGATAAGGAAGGTAGTAGTGGAATACCATTTGAATTTTCAGATTTATTAGGTGAGTTTGGAGATGTCATCTCTGATAATGTTCCAGAAGGATTGCCACTGGTAAGGCAAATCAGTCATCAAATAGATTTAATCCGAGGAGCTAGTTTTCCTAACAAGGCTGCTCATAGGATGACTCCGACTGAAACTGAGGAGCTAAATAGACAAGTTCAGGAGCTATTGAGGAAGGGTTTGATTCGGGAGCGCCTGAGTCCATGTGTAGTACCTACAGTACTGGCACCAAAGAAGGATGGAGAGTGGAGAATGTGTGCAGACTCTCGAGCTATAAACAAGATAACCATCAAGTATCAGTTTCCTTTTCCAAGGATGGATGATATTATGGATTGTTTGAGTGGAGTTTAGTACTTCACAAAGATAGATCTCAAGAGTGTCTTTCATAAGATATGGATACAAGAAGGAGATGGGTGGAAATCTGCCTTCCAGACCAAGGAGGGTCTTTATGAGTGGTTAGTCATGCCCTTTGGATTGATGAACGCCCCAAGCACCTTCATGCAGCTTATGAATTAGGTACTTAAGAAGTTCTTGGAAAAATTTGTTATTGTTTATTTGGATGATATTTTAATTTTCAACAAGACTTTGGAAGAACATTTATTGCATATTCATAGTGTCCTTGAAAGGTTAAGGGAAGAGAAACTGTTAATTAATCTAAAGAAGTGTATCTTTTAAAAAAGGGAATTAGTCTACTTGGGGTTTGTCATATCGCCTTAAGGTCTTAAAATGGATCTAGAGAAGGTAAAAGCCATCTTGGAATGGCCTACTCCAAGGTCTGCTACTGAGGTGAGATCATTGCATGGACTGGTTAGTTTCTACAGGAAATTCATTAAGAATTTCAGTGGCATATGTGCACCCCTGACTAACACAATAAGAGGGGATAGAAAAGAGTTCAAGTGAACTGCAGTAGCTACAAGAAGTTTTGAATTGCTAAAGAAGAAGGTGACAGAACAACCTGTTTTGGCACTTCCAAATTTTAGAAAGGTATTCCAGGTGGATTGTGATGCTAGTGGCAGTACTATTGGAGCTGTATTGAGCCAAGAAGGTAAGTCTATTGCATATTTTAGTGAAAAATTAAATGATGCAAAGAAGACATATTATGTTTATGATCAAGAGTTCTATGCAATAGTTTAGGCCTTAAAGAAATGGAGACATTATTTATTGCCAAAGGAATTTGTTTTATATACTGATCACCAAGCATTACAGTACCTAAATAGCCAAGGTAAATTGAATCAGAGGCATATGAAGTGGGTAGAGTTCTTGTAGAGCTATACATTTGTGTTGAAGCATAGAAGTGGAAAATCTAACAGGGTTGCAGATGCATTAAGCAGGAGACAGTTGTTGCTTACAGTAATGCAAGTTGAAGTAGTTGAGTTTGATGAACTCAAGAATCTATACCAAGTGGCTAGACTATTTGATTTAGGATGGTATGTTGTTCAAGGGCAGTCAATTATGCATTCCAAGGAGTTCCATGAGGGAAAATCTGATTAAGGAGAAGCATAGTGGAGGGATGACAGGACATTTTGGTCGAGACAAGACCATTGCCATTCTTAGAGAACATTATTTTTGGCCTCAACTATCATAGGATGTGAAGAAGTTTGTATAGAGTTGCCAAGTTTGTCAAGTTGCCAAGGGGTTTAGTCACAATACTGGCCCATATCAGCCATTGCCTGTTCCATCAAGGCCATGGGAGGACATAAGTATGGATTTTGTTCTTGGATTGCCGAGGACACAAAGGGGTAATGACTTAGTATTTGTGGTGGTTGATAGGTTCTCCAAAATGGCACATTTTATTCCTTGCCACAAAAATCATGATGATGTCCATATTGCAGACTTGTTTTTCAAAGAGGTAGTGAGACGACATGGTCTCCCAAGGAGTATAGTTTCTGATAGAGATACTAAATTTGTGGGGTGTTTCTAGAGAATATTGTGGAAGAAGTTGAGAACAGACTTGAAATTTAGTTCCACACATCACCCGCAGACTGATAGTCAAATAGAAGTGGTAAATAGAAGTTTGGGCAATTTGTTGAGATGTTTAGTTGGGGATAAGCCCAAGGGATGGGATTTTTATTCTACCACAAGCAGAATTTGCTTACAATAATCAATAAATAGGAGTACTAGAAAATCACCATTTCAAATTGTATATGGAAGTAGCCCAAGGACTGCACCAGAATTGAGGAAGATGGAGCAAGGGGAAAGGACAAGTGCTGAAGCAGAAGAGTTTGTTAAACATATCAAGTGCCTACATGAGGAGGTCTAGGCACACGTTACCAAGATGAATCAATAGTATAAAGCTAGGGCTGATCAAAGGAGAAGACATAAGGAGTTCCAAGTAGGGGATCTAGTCATGGTACACTTAAGAAAAGAAATATTTCCAATAGGTACTTACAACAAGCTAAAGATGAAGAAATTTGGCTCCTGCAAAATTCTGAAGAAACATGACTCAAGAAATGCATATGAGGTGGAGTTACTAGACGAAATTCACATTTCTCCTATCTTCAACATTGTACACTTAACAGAGTATCATGATGATGGTGCAAATGAGGAGATGATGTTAGAGCCATGTCTGATTCCTGCTTCTAAGAAAGATGAGATAGAAGACATTCTAGATCATTGTGTGGGCAGGAGTACCAGAAATAGGAAGTATAAAGAGTATTTGGTTAAGTGGAAAGGCCGACCGATCAAGGACTCAACTTGGATATCAGCAGCTGAGGTTTTCCATTTGGGATTTCCTCTACCATCCATAAAGTGATAGGGTCACTTTTCAATCTACCCTGGGTGTCTGATGCGGGAGCATCTAGAGGTATAAGGGCAATCCTATGTCACCCAAAAAAAATATACTTAGACTTAGTTTCTGTTTCATGTGTTTTCATTTCTGGATACCCATTTGGGTCAAATAAAGGTTCCAACCCTCACAGTTCCACTATCAGTGTTCTAGGTTAGAGTATTTGGGCCCCTTGGGGATATGTGAAAAAGCCAAAAAAAAATAGGAGTATGTAATTGAGCCATCATTTTGGTGAACTAGGAGGTGTAAATGGGTTAGATGATTGTAATTGTAATTTAGAGCATTCCAGAAAAAGAATCAGGTCAAAAGTCTCCACGGTTTGAAAGTTATTAGAGTTTTTCAGTTTCTGGAGACCTCCTAAGAATGCTTTAAAGTCAGATTTAGGGTATTAAATGACCTCATACAGGGCCAAAAAATGGGGAACAAGAAAAGCTGGTCCATAGGGCTATAAAGTGTTTTGAGAGCTTTCCAAAAATGTAAATGGTTCATCAATCAGAGCTACAGTTCAAAAGTTATGCCTCCCAAAATTTTGGTTACCGTTTTTGGATTCTTCTAGTTTTGCGCCGACTTCTAACGCAGCTTCTAGAACCTTCTATTTGGTCAGTGGATGCCAACTAGCACTTTCTAGAATGTATTCCTAATCCTTATCCCTTTGGGGTCTATTTAAGGACATTTCTGGTATTGTAAAAGACAGTTCGGAGTGGAGTTTGAGAGGAGGTACTGGGAAAAGAATTTATCTCCAGATTTGTGCTATTGTAAGCCCATAGGGCATGTGTAGAAGTCTATTTTCTCTGTACTAAAT
This sequence comes from Cupressus sempervirens, assembly GCA_028749045.1. Classification (NCBI taxonomy): domain Eukaryota; kingdom Viridiplantae; phylum Streptophyta; class Pinopsida; order Cupressales; family Cupressaceae; genus Cupressus; species Cupressus sempervirens. Next base: position 114,170,117 of record CM053786.1, read on the forward strand.
GTATTAGCATATTTACATAGTAAATAAAATTTCCCCTTTCCTATTGTGTCCATTCTGTGCTAGGTTGTGTCTCCATCAATAAGTTTCCAGACAATACATGTCGAGCAATATACCTAGTCAGTGCCGAGAAATAGCATGTGCTAAGTAGATTGTATGTGCCAAGTCACTCATGTGTTGAGAAGTTTGTACATGTTGAGTGATTCAGAAACTGAGTAAATAGTGTATGCCAAGCCATTCAGAAGTCAAGTTACAACATTGAGAATGTAGTAATGGTCGAGTATCAGAGTCTTTAGATGCTGAGTGAACAATTTTGGACATAGTTATTTTTTACGGCACAAACTTCTATGAAAACCATTTTTGGGTTGACATAATGATTGTTTTATGATTCTAGAAGATAAATATGGAGGTATATTGTGAATCTCTATCTAGTACATGCAACCAATCTATTGGTGTAAATAAGCATTTACTATTTACACTTTACTTAAGTTTACTTAGGTTAATGCATATTCATATTAGTTGTCCTGTAGATACCTAGGAGTTTGTATATTCATATGAGTTGTCATGTTGAAAACATAGTAGTTTGCACTCCAATCAAGCACATGTTTCCTATTACATCTCTTTATGAGATACACATTTTTATTCGTATCCTCTCATTGTTGCATGTAAATGTATGCACAATGGAGGATAATCCACTCTTGGTGGACGTGTGCTTAGTTTTTATGCTTATCTCTTGTATGACTCCTAGACATATCAATTTCCTTTATATACAAGGCATTTCTATGATGTAATCATCCAATTATCTGATTAATCCATTCTCATTTGATCATATCTTATCTCTCTTGTGCTATATCTTGTGCTTCTAGATCTTGGCATTGCATTATTTCCATAGGAAAATTCTTACACAGTATCAGAGCTATACCATATTCTTACTTGGTATCAGAGCTATACCAAATTCTTACATGGTATCAAAGCCATAGGAGTTTCATTGTATAGCCATTGAAGAGAATTTTTCGTAGGTCAAAGGTTGGAGCTTGCTAGTGCAAATCAGATGTTGGCATTACATTCAGAAGGTCCAAAATGCCCAAATTGACTTGTTTTCATCACAATCAAACATCTGAGGTGAAATCTAGAGTCATTTGATTTTTGGAGGTGTGGTAGCGGTGATTCAGGAAAAATAATTACATAGGTGATTTTCAAATAACAATATCTCCCTCATATAGAATCCCTTTCCCAAGCAATTTTTTTGTTTTGTTTTGGGGTAGAATTTAGTGATCTACACACTGGTGTAGATTTTTGGTAATCTTTGCTCCTAATTTTTTCTAAAAATTGCAAATCCTAATTTTTGCAACTTTAAAGGCTTTGTTCGACTCATATGGACACATATTCAAGTGCTATTTATTTTGAAAATGCATAATTTTTTGTGTACTTTCCAAATTTGGTATCAGTTTAGAGTAATTTTGAGTAGACATAGTACTTTCATCATTTGGTCATTTTTGACCTATTTTGTCACTTGTAATTAATTAGATCCTTAGAGATCTTGTGTCTTATCTTTATGAGTCATATATAGCTTCACATTTGCTATTGTAACTATCAAAATTAAAAGTCCACTTTGGTTTGTTTTGATAAGTGGTAGTTGCACACACACTTAGTATAAAGTGTTGCATTGATTAGTACATCATGGATGAGGATAATGTAATTACCTTGACAACACAAAACTATAAGAAATGGATTGAAATAGTTTTCACTTATCTTGGTGAGCATAATTCATTGCCATACATGAAATGAATTTCATACAATGGTGACACTGTGACAATTATTTGTCATTCACTCTATCCACATATGGATATGGAGGTTATGGATTCACTTGATGGCATGAAGTCAACTAATTTTTATGATATTTGGATCTATCTTTGGGAGATGTATGGAGATCCACATGTTCCATAATTCCTAAAAGATATTTTATCTCTACTTGTAGCTACATCCTCTCCAGTTGAGATTAGTACATCAACTATTTCTCTTAATCATCCTTGTATTCACATAGTCATGGATTCACATGATTCAATGCAACAAGTTATTAATTTTCTTCCAGACTCAGTACCTTGGGATGACTTCTTGATAGACATTCTAGGTTTATTTGTGGAGTCCTACAATGAGCATATGGGAGACACTATTGATGATATACATCTTCTCTTTATTGAGGATGATCCTTATTTAGTTGTTACAAGTGAGCACTCTGACCCTCATGATTCTCCACATGATCTTTCTTTCAAGTTTGACATGATTGTCAATACTTTCTTACAACATTTGAATAAGGTCCCTTTCACTTCAAAGAAGACATTTGAGTCTTTGGAAATTGCTTTTTATGAATCTCAAACTTCACTTGAGATTTCATATTGCATGGTTGATCATACTCATGTGTAGCAGATTCCTATGCAATTTTCTAAGACAAATTATATTATGAGAGTTCTTCCTATATATTGGGGAGGATTCTTTTGTACACCCATGACACCATTTCTTCCTCAAGGGAGAAATATCATTCAATTTTCATGGTGCATCTTCTACATTGATCTAGGAGAATATTTCATGGGTGTAGATTCTACATTGAAGAGAGGCTTCTTTGTTTCTCTTTCTACTTCTTCTTTTGAGGAGGCATCTTGGTCTTTGGAGTTTGATCCACATTCCTATATGGAGAAATTACCATTGGTTCCTTGTCTGTCACCCTCTTCTATTGGACTTGATCTTGATTGGTTTGTGACATCTTCATTGTTCAAGGACATGGTGACACATCTTTAGACTTTAGAGACAACATACTTCATATGAATTCCTCTTCCATATTCATATCCACAATGGGAAGATTTCTTGCATTTTTATGAGGTGTATCTTCTTCCTAAAGGTAGATATATTGTTTGTAGGCATTGGATTCTCTTTTGTGTTCAAGTACTTATCATTCTTGTAGGAGATCATTCACTATGGGGGGGATTTCATTTCTCCTTATTTCCTTCTTATAGAGGGATTCTCTATTATATATGCATGATGTATGTCATAATAGGGGGGTCTTGATTACTCCATCCATACATGCATCTTACTTTATTTTTCTTCTCTCTTTTTGGGGGAGGGTTTTTCCCATGTGGTTTTCCCTCTTTCTTTTCTTTATGAGAGATTGTATTGCATATCTTTTGCACTTATAGTTTGTACATGGGTACCTAACATGGCCTAGTAGTTAGGACCCATCTTGCATTATTATCTAGCTTTTGTGATCTTAAGTACATTCTCCTAAGTTTCACTTAAGGGGGGGTGTTGGTGTAAATAAGTATTTACTATTTACACTTTACTTAATTTTACTTAGGTTATTGCATATTCATATTAGATGCCATGTAGACACCAAGGAGTTTGTATGTTTGTATGAGTTGTCATGTTGACAACACAGTAGTTTGCACTCCAATTGGGCACATGTTGTCTACTACATCTCTTTATGAGATACAACTTTGTATTCTTATCCTCTCATTATTGCATGCGCATTCATGCACAATGGAGGATGATCCACTCTTGGTGGACATGTTCTTAGTTGTTATTCTTATCTCTTGTATGACTCCTAGACATATCAGTTGCCTTTATATACAAGGCACTTCTATGATGTAATCATCCAATTATCTAAAATCCAATTATCTGATTAATCCATTCTCATTTGATCATATCTTTTGTCTCTTGTTCTATCTCTTGTGCTTCTAGATCTTGGCATTGAATTATTGCCTTAGGAAAATTCTTACACAAACAAATTAAGGGATGAATTAAGTGGCAATATTAATCAACCATAGCTATTGATTCTTACCTAATCCATTCCACCTATGTTTCTTTAACAAAGAAAACCCTAAATAGTTTGTATGCATGGAAGGAGATGAATGATAAGTGTAGAGAGAGAATTCATGGTGGCTATGGAGGTTATGGCAATGATCTGAATTATAGAATTAGTTAGAGAGAACAAAGGAAAGTAGAGAGAGGATAGAGGAGACATATCTAATGAGAAGGATCAAGGATTTATCAGCAAAGAGAAGATTTGACATCTAGCAACAGTGTGCTAACAAAAGGATCATAGTGTTGAATCATTTTAATAGATGATGTAGAGAAAATCTCCTAACAGAGTAGTATTAACAGACTTGTGTAAATATCTTAACCAAATGCTTTCTTTATTATAAGTTTAAGTCCTCTAACAAGGCACACTTTTAATAGGGTGTTGAAATCCTTTAACAAGGTGAGACCTAATAGTCTTTGTAAGCCTTTAGCAAGGTAGAACACTCACAAAGTAGATCATAGTTTATGGTCAAACTCATTGTAACCATAATTGGTTACACTTTATAGCTGTAGTAGTGAAGATTTGTGGGTGTTATCCCCACCCTAGTTTTACCTTCTCATTGGAGGGTTTCTAGGTAACAAATTTATTGTGTCATGTGTTATTTTTTTCATGCTATGGATGAACATGTGTTGTTAGCTATTCTATTTTGCATGCTAAATTATGAGATGGATGTGTGGTGAATGTTTTATGGTTAAAGTTTTGAAGTGTTGATTCACCCACCTCCCCCCCCCCCCCCTCAAAGTTTACTTTCCCATCATTATTTCCAATAATACATACATACATATATATACATACATATATATACATAGATACATATATGTATATACATGCATACATGAAAACAACAATGCACATTCTAAGAGTTTACAATTGTTCAATGAAATTAATGTTTTAAATACACTTGAAGAACTGTTAGCTTAGAAGCCAAAACATGGTGTTAAAACTATATAGAAATTGCTTGACATGAGAGGTTTGCAAGTGAGGGTGTTGACCAATCTTGAAAATTTGAATGCTGAAATGAAAGCTATCGATGATCAAACACCTATGCCAAAGTTACAACTCAATGTGAAGTTGATTTTTGATAAGGTAGATGTAGATATTCAGAAGTTTGATAGTTAAAATTGAAGGCATGAGAGTGAAGGAGAAGGAGTGAAATTAGAAAGAGAATGAGGAGTGGCTTTAGAAAGAGACTGCATGATAGAAACAACAACTAGACAACATAGAAGATATTATGGGAGCCACTGGATAGAATCCAAGAAAGTGTTGTGGTAGGTACTATGATATTGGAATCACTTGAAAGTATCTTTGAGAATTTATAGTCCAAATATCAGGAGGACTACAAGTTGTCCAATTTGTCATGCATTGAATTTTCATTTTCTTATAAGATTGTTTAAAGTATTGGCACAATCTCCCTGCAATGATCCTAAGTATTAAATGCTTATAAGAGTGTTTCAAGGTTGGGAACCAATTCAACATCCTTTGCATGGTTTAGAGGTAATGTCATTGTGGTAGAGGCTTTCACAAGGGAATGAGCCTCGTGATTATGGAATTTACATAGAATTAGAACTCACTTCTTCAACTCTTCACTAAAATTATTCTTCAATTCCTTACATATGAAATTTTATCACCTTAGAAAATTGTATTTGATTCTACTAGCTAGGAACAACTTATTGTTCATTTTATTGTACCTAATTTGATAACAATTCTATAGGAATTTGTAATCAACCTAGCTAATTAGCAAATAGATCCATTTAATTGGGTTATGGCTAGTTTCTTTCTAAAATTATTTTGTATGATATGTTTTTGTAAAATTTCTTGCAAACTCTGCCCATTTTTCCTGGTCTAAATAATTTTTGTGCAGGATCTTGAGGTAAGTCACTTAGCACAGGTTGAGCCGGTTTTATTTTATTATTATTTGGATTCTAGAATATGTATGTAGATGGATCAATTTTTCTATCATGCTAAGATGTAATAAGAACCTTTAAAAACATCTCTAAGATATACATGTTTAGAAGGAAATATAAAGAGATGCATGTTTAGAAGGAAAAGAAATGAACATTTACATAGCCATTGAAGAAAATCGCAGAGCAAGGGCATGCCAATAAAATTGCGTAGCAAGGATGCGACATGACAAAAAAATTGTAGAGAAAGGGCACAAAGATCACAAGGCCATGTCATGGAAAAAAAATTATAGATTAAGGGCACACCAACAAAATCATAGAGAAAGGGGATAACAACAAAATCATAGAGCAAGGGCACAACAAAAAAATGTAGAGATCACAGCAATGAAATCACACAGAAAGGGCACGAAAACAAAATATAGAGATCACAACAATGAAATGCACCAATCACAAGGGCGCGATAATGTTCAGAGCTCTCCACCTTTATTTGGATCTCTCCACCCTCTTTTGTGTGTAGCTCTCCACAATGAAAAAAAATGGGGAATGTGTTAGAATTTACAAGTGGGAAGTATACTTTTGAGGGGGGTGGGGTGAATCAGAAGTACAAAGCTTAACTAGTAAATTTTTTAACTTAAATCAATACATGCACGATACCTATTTAAATAACATAAAAGTAAAAACATGCATGATAAATAGTTAACACCATATTTGATCACCTAGAAACTCTGCAAAATGAGAAGGTAAATTTGGGGTGGGGATGACACCCACAACTTATCACTACAGCAATAATGTAAGTTGTCAAGGTTACAAAGTTTGACCATGAGCCATAGTCTGCCCTATGAAAGACTTGCCCTATTAAAGGCTTTACACCCTATTATAAGTGTACCTATCTAAAGGATTTACAAAACATTCACTTGGAATGTCACCGTGCTAAAGGATTTATACAATGGTTGTTAAACAAACCTAAGTCCATCAGATTTCATTTTGCTAATACAATTGTTAGAGAGTATAGTAGAATATTTGACCTGATCACTTAAAATATGATATTATTGATTTCAGATCACTATTTGATCCAATCTAATCCTTGCTAATCTGATTTGATGTTGTTGTAGTGTTGATTCTCTGTTCTACTAAGTGATCTTGCAATTCCTCTATTTTGATAAGTCACCTTGAATGTCCTCTTAAAACTTCACCCTTTGCTCCTTCTGTTCTTTGCTCTCTTACTCACTATTCTCCTCTCTGAAATATGGGGCTTTGTCCTTCTTAAAAGGTTTTCGTGACTTAGGGTTAGGTATGAATCTATGACTAAGATTCATTCCTTTTTGCCTCTTTACCATTCCACTTTTTTATTGGTTGCATGATGATTACATAGGGAATCAAATAGATTTGATCTTATCTGTAACCTTCAAGATCTAACCATTAGTTGTCATGCAACATGATTTACATCTTAGTTTGTGAAGGCACAAACTCTTATGTCAATACTGTGTTACTTGGCACTAACTAAAATTTTGTCTTTCTCGACACTTGAATATGCCCAACATTTGTTGTTCGCTCGGCACATATACTTGCTCAAAACTATCTATTTTCTTGATACGTGAATGACTCAACACTCACTATCTTTCTAACTCAACACCTATTGTAACTTGGCACTTATATATATAATACTTGGCATATGTTGCTAGCTCGGCATGAACTTAACAAATAGCTTAAGTGTGTTGACACTCAATTGTCAAAACCAGTTTGAGATCAACATAATGATTTATGTCATTTTTTTGTTTATACTCATGTGGGCATCACAATTATGATGCCAACATTGACATTGTGATGACATCAGGGACAATTGCAAAAAAAACATAAAAATTACCACAAATTACACCATCATCATACATTATCATCGCAATTTGACCCAAAATGTTGTAGTGACAGTCAAACAAACTATGATAGCAATATCACAATTTGACTTGTTGTATAAATTATATCCTACTTATCTATTGATTAGATTAAGGGGATTTCTAATCAATGGTTCATAAGGTAGAACACTTGGTGAACACTTTGCAAATGGGGTTACAAGAAGAGTGGATTTTTTTGGTTCCTAACTTAACAGTGTTTTAATAACCAAGTATACAAGGTAAGATTGCATCTATGGGCAGCTATCTCCAATAATGCACACAATTCACCAAGAACTCAGGCCAACTATAAGGCTAGACCCTTCTTCTACTTCAGGCTCTAGAAAACCTAGGCGGGTGAACCTCTTTAGATCTGACATATGGAACCAGTGTAATAAACATAATCAAGATCTAGAATAGTAGATGAAACCCCTAATTCTTCTATGCTTAACTAGGAGATCACAAGCATGAAATAGCTAAGAACATGACTCATGAAACTGGAAAGCCAAGTGCAGGTTATACTTTTAATACCTTTCAACATAAAATGAAAATGATTTAATAGATTGATGACAGCAAGACTCAGGTATGAGCAACAAAATTCAATGATCATATCTCTAATCAATGCCTTATCTATTGGGTAATTAATTGAATTGCAACTGTACATCTCATTGAAATTTATGACATAATTCCTACATCAAGATCCCTGATCTATCTTTCACCTTGTGAATAGACATCTGCATCAAAAATGAATCTCATACTCAAACAATCCTTTCATGAAATCTGTAAAACCTTTAATAAAAGCAATTACATGGCTCTTTGTTCCATTAGCAAGATATTTCAATCAAATACATTTCTAAATGGAATACAACCTAATCTATGGTCTTTGATCACAGACTAGAAAACAATACAAATCCATAAACAGGAGACAAGATTCAAATTGAATTTGGAAACCTTTGTTGTATTTTATTCATTCTCCTTGAAAATGAATACATGAAAGATGCACAAATAATAACTCACAAATCACCTAACAAACCAGGACTATATGCATAAAAATAAAATGATGTTTAACACAAGAGAGCATGTTGGGTGTGTGGCTTTCACAGCCTGAGCAGAGCTCCAAGAACTAGAAATGAAAAACCAACCAACTCCCTTTTCAAAGAAGAAAGAAGAATAAATATAAGGAAGGAAAATTCTCGGATTGAATTTTCAATTGACATGTGTCCCCTCAAAATTCCTTCCCAAGAAGCTGAAAAGCCTCTCTCTAACTGAAAATCAAATCCTTCCATTTTACCTCCCAAAGGTGTCAAGTATCCCAAAGGGGTTAAGTATCAAAGATGTCACACCTGGGCCCCACCTTGAACATGACCTTTACCTTTTAAAAGGTGTCTCTTTAAGACATCATGTGAGGTGTTTATTTTTTTATTTAAGCACAAAATAATCCCCTCATTTTATCGATGTGGGATAATCGATTATGAACATTCTCCTCTTTGCTCTGCGCTTTCCTTGCACAGGCCCCCTTTTTGTTGCTCTTTTGACTGTGTTTTCTCCACTGCACGGGATTGCCTCTCATACTGTGGACATCCTTTATACTCTGCATGGATCCTTTTCATACTTTGACCTACAGTTTCATTTTAATGCGTGAGGTTCATGTTCTGTTGCACTTAGCATTTTCAGACCCACGGTCTGATTATGGACACCCATATGCATAATGCTAACCTTTGGCAATTAGAAATGAACCTCCTATAGCTGACGTGGGTGTATGCAAATTTCTTATTACTCTTGCAATTATTTTTTCCTTGGCTTTGACGTCTCCTTCAAATGTTTAAGCGATTCTATCATTTTAATTTGCATAGACTTCTTACTAGCATGATCTGCCTTGGTCTTTTCATGTCATGCTCTTTCCTTTTAATCTACTACTTTTGCTCAGACTCCCCTGCCTCCTCTTCAAATGGCTTGGCATTTTACTTTTGACTAGCTATGTTTTGTTTTATGGTTGCTACGGCTCTTTTGTGTGGAGTGTTCTACTAATGCTGGTGTGATCTCTTATCTTAACTGCCCAGGCATCTTCACCTTTGTCTGAGTTCCTTTCTTTAGCATTGACTGCTCTGTGCCATGGCCTGGTAAGAGCTCCTAATACTGACTATTATGGCTATGGCCTCTACTTGTTGTGTGAGGTTTCTACTCTTTCCTTTTAATACACAGAACGCTTTATGGATATGCGTGAGTCTGTTGTTTTCTCCTCATGTTCTATGTTCTTGGCATGTTTTACACCTCTCAACAGCTTTCTATCTTCACATGCCACCCTTGTTTTGTGTCTAGATTCCCTCCCTTACTTTGGCATAGGGTCTGTTGAGATGTGCCTACCATTTTGAGTGCTCAAGTTTCAATGGCTTCTTCCTGCGCCTTATTCTTTTGACTCACGTGGGACATTTTCTTGCCTTCTTCAGACATGAGCTTCCTTTTTTATGTGAGCTCTTTGTTGATGGATACCCCTGCACCTCCAAATGTCCTCACATTCCTTTGATGTCGCCATGGACAACTTATGCCTGTTATGCATGAGGAGTTCCATTTGAAAGTCAAAGTCAGATTCTAAATTATGACATGTACTATATCTACACAAGGGGTAACTCAGTGTTAGGATTCTGATGCAAAATGCAAAAATCTATGTGAAGGGCAGCTTGGTGATTACAAGAGCAATTGTTATTCAGTCAAAGGACATTGTGATGGCCTAACATTTCATATTTGTGGCCAATGTTTGTGCAGTAGCAAAGTTCATATGTAAAACTAGCTTTCTTGATGTCACCACCCAAAAATTGTGACCTTGTGTCTTTAGAGCTCGCTGCAGATGGCCTTCTCTCCATTGTGTGAGCTTCTACCTAATTTCAAATATATTGATGAGGCTTCTCTTTATAAAACTATATCCTATTGCCAAGGATGGTGTTTTATTTCCCCAAAGTGGGCTCTTTGTACCCTTTTTTGGCTTGCGGTTTGGTTTTTTGCAATAAAGATCCTTAAATTGCACACATGGCGATATTCCACATACAAAAGCTATTTTTCTATTAGTGCAATTATGGAGACTGCCTGCATCAAAGGTTACACCTTGTCCATCTTGAAACTTCACCTTAATCACCTTCATATGGAAAGTGGAAAAGCTTTATCTTTTCCCACTGTTGATGTTTTAAATGTCACTAATTTCCTTTCATAAGGAATTTGAGAAACATTATTTCAAACACACTTCATTTGCATTGTAAGTTTCCCTCTCAAAACTTTCAATTTGCTCAGCCTCTTCTTTAATTTGATGTAATTAGTCGGACCCCAAAGTGGGTCTGGCTAAAAAAAAAATTTTCCAAGCAACTAATATGAAAATTGATCCAATAATCTCCTTGAACTATCTGGAAACCAAATTTGAAGACAAACACGCCACAGAAACTCATTTTAAATCATTTCTGCATCACTATGAAATCTCTGTCATGAGGCTTGTTGCCTAGCTTTAAAAACTGACTCAAACATCTTACAAAACTCTGAAACTTAGGATCTATCATCTCTTTGACACCTTCAACAAGTCTGCAAAATCTCACCACATGATGACATCGGGGTCAAAAAGTGTCGACCCCTGAAGTTACCTCAAAATCACCTGCAGATGAACATGTCAGAAAGCATAAAATTGCATTTGGTTTGAGCTCTAAAAACTGGGCAAATGGGCACTTGAGGTTCTAAAAAATGGGGCACTGGTACTTTTTCATGAGGAGAATATGGTTCTATGATTTGGGCTCATGATTAATCATGGGGCAAATTTGGCAAGCATCTAAAGTTGGCTACCTGGATTAATAGGACAGGAAACATTGACAAGATAACAATTTTTACAAATGGAAAGACCCTAGAAAATTGTGCAGATGGATTTGTCGAGACTTGAAAACTGACACACTTATAGTATTTTCAAAATAGAATATAGGGAAGCAAACCATTTGGTCCCACCAATCACAAACACAAAGATATGAGATCTCGAACAAGGTTTCCAATCAATCTGCAATTCTGAATATCAGTGAAACTTTTTAAAAATGCAAATGGAATCGCATTTGAAAACTGATCAAGTGAATTTTTCATGAGCTAAAAATTGAAACATAACAAGTCTCTGACGTCTACAATGCAATGCAAAAGGAATTTTAGCATTTGGGTCAACTGGTCAAAAGTTACAACACGTCAAATAGGGCCTCCCAGAATTATGTGCAAAGTGCAAATGCACGAAAATAGTAACTGACCAACTTTGAGGGATTCAAAACCTAGTCAAACGGACTCAAAATGACTCAAAATTTCAAACATAGGTTCTCGGGTATGGACACTAGCTACTCCCAAAGTGGCAGTCATGACACAATTCTGGGTGCGAGATATTCAGATGCAAATAGGGCCTCCTATCGTTATTTGATACTTATGGTAAAATGCAGAAATGACATTGGCTCAAAACAAGACTTCACCAAATGACTCGGGATGTCAATTTATCATCTTGGAATGCTTAGGCAAACTGAATGAAAGGTGTTAGAAACATTGAACACCTCTAGGGCTTTATAGGTACAGTTGGGTACACAAGCATTTATGGGGCTTGATTTCTCAAAATTTTAAAATGCAACTAAAAATGAATCATGCAATTTTTAGTCCCAACAAGTTTAACCATGGAGGAATCTCCATAGTTAAGTGTGCTCAAGTTGTAGTTGTATTGGGATGGGTGACCTCCCAAGAAGTGTCAATGCTTCACCTCTATGAGCATCATCTAGATACAATGAATGCTAATTGTTCCATTTATTTTCATGAGAGATGAATTCATGTTGGATAACTACTCATTAAATTTGGGTCAATGGGTTTGACTCAAAACTACCCAATTAAATCCTGATAGCAATATCGCAATTTGACTTCTTCTGAAAATTATCTCCTGCTTCGAAATTGATGAGCTTAAGGGGTTTTCTAATGAATGGTTCATAAGACACAACACTTGATGAAAGTTTTTCAAATGAGGTTGAAAGAAGAATAGGTTTAACCATGGAGGAAACTCTATAGTTAAGAACACTCAAGCTAGAGTAGTATTGGGATGGGTGACCTCTTAGGAAGTCCTGGTAGTTCACCTCTATGGCCATCACCTAGATATAATGAGTGATAAGTTTTCCATTTCTTATCAAGAGAGATGTATTCATGTTGGATTACTACTTATGAAATATGGGTCAATAAGTTTGACTAAAAAACTACATAGTTAAATCCTAACAACAATATCACAATTTGACTTGTGGAAATTATCTCCTACTTATCAATTGATGAGATTAAGAGACTTTCTATTAAATGGTTCATAAGTCACAACACTTGCTGAAATTTTTTCAATGGGGTTGAAAAAAGAGTGGGTTTAACCATGGAGGAAACTTTGTAGTTAAACATGCTCAAGCTGTCGAAGTATTGGGATGGTGCTTCACCTCTGTGAGCATCACCTAGATCCAATGAGTGCTAAGTGTTTCATTTATTCTCATGAGAGATTAGTTTTTTTTAGATTGCAACTCATGAAATATGGGTCAATGAGTTTGACTCAAAACCTACATAGTTAAATCTTGATAGCAATATCACAATTTGACTTGCTTTGGAAATTGTCTCCTACTTATCAATTTATGAACTTAAGGGGCTTTCTAATGAATGTTTCATAAGGCACAACACTTGGTGAATATTTTGGAAATGGGGTTACAAGAAGAGTGGGTTTAACCATGGAGGAAACTCCTTCATTAAGTGTGCTCAAGCTAGAGGAGTAATGGGATGGGTGACCACCCGAGAAGCCCTAGTTTTTAACCTCTGTGAGCTTCACCTAGATCCTATGAGTGATAAGTGTTCTATTTATTCTCATGAGAGATGGATTCATATTGGACCACTACTCATGAAATATGGGTCAATGAGTTTGACTCAAAAACTGCACAATTTAATAATGAAAGAAGTATTACAATTTGACTTATTGTGGAAATCATCTCCTACTTATCAATTGATGAGCTTTATGGGCTTTCCAGTAAATAGTTCATAAGGGACAACATTTGGTGAAGCTTTTGCAAAACTATTAAAGAATTATATTTAAATTATATATTATTAAATAAAATTATATTTATTTAATAAAATATATAATAGTATAAAATAATTCCTAATACCATGTTAAAATATATACTATAGTAGATATATTTATAATTATTTAATACCATATACATAATATTTATAATAGTATACATAATATAGAATACTATGATCCTAATATACTATGTAATTGTATTTACTAATTTATATAATATTATAATAATAATATTTATTATATAATATATAATAATAAAATAAGAAATAATAATATTCGCATATTATTAATCATGGAGGAAATTTCATAGTTAAGCGTGCTCAAGATGGTATAATACTAGGATAGGTGACCTCCTAGGAACACTTAGTGCTTCACCTCATGAGCATCACCTAGATCAAATGAGTTCTAAGTGTTCCATTTATTATTAGAGTGATGGATTTTTTTTCTATCACTACTCATGAAATAGGGGTCAATGATTTTGACTCAAAAGCTACAGAGTTAAATCCTAATAGCAATATCACAATTGAACTTATTGTGGAAATGTTCTCCTACTTATCAATTGATGAGATTAAGGGTATTTATAATGAGTCGTTCATAAGGCATAAAACTTGGTGAAGGTGTTACAGATGGGGTTACAAACATAGTGGGTTTAACCATGGAAGAAACTCCATAGTTAAGTGTACTGAAACTCGAGTAGTATTGAGATGGGTGACCTCCTAGAAAGTGTCGATGCTTCACCTCAATGAGAATCACCTAGATCCAATGAGTTTTAAGTGTTATATTTAGTCTCATGAGAGATGTATTTGTGTTGGATCACTTCTCATGAAATATTGGTCAATAAGTTTGACTCAAAAGCTACACAGTTATATCTTGATAGCAATATCACAATTTGACTTGTTCTGGAATTATCTCCTACTTATCAATTGATGAAGTCAAGGGGATTTATAATTAATGGTTCATAATTCAAAACACTTGGTGAAGGTTTTATAAATGGGGTTGCAAGTAGAGTGGGTTTATCAATGGGGAAACTCCTCAATTAAGCTCATTCAGGCTAAAGTAGTATTGGGATGGGTGACCTCCCAAGAAGTTTTGGTGCTTCACCTCTATGAGCATCACCTAGATTCAATGAGTGCTAAGTTTTCCATTTGTCTTCATGAGATATGTATTCATGTTGGAAAAATACTCATGAAATATGGGTCAATGAGTTTGACTCAAAACCTACATAGTTAAATCAATATCAAAATTTGACTTGTCATGGAAAATATCTCCTACTTATCAATTGGTGAGCTTAAGGGGATTTCTAATCAATGATTCATAATTAAAAACACTTGGAAAATTCTTTTTAAATTTGGTTGCAAGAAGAATGGGTTTAACCATGCAGGAAACTTCGTAGTTAAGTGTGCTCAAGATAGAGTAGTACTAGGATGTGTAACCAACCAGGAAGTCTCAGTGCTTCACCTCTGTGAGCATCACCTAGATCTAATTAGTGCTAAGTATTAAATTTATTCTCATGAGATATGGATTCATATTGGATCATTACTCATGAAATATGGGTCAATGAGGTTAACTCAAAAACTACACAGTTAAATCTTGATAACAATATAACAATTTGACTTGCTATGTAAATTATCTCCTACTTATTAATTGATGGGATTAAGGGGATTTCTAATGATTTTTTCATAAAGAAAAATAATTTGTGAAGGTTTTTCAAATGGGGTTGCAAGCAGAGAAATTTTAAGCATGGAGGAAACTTTATCATGAAGCATGCTCAAGCTAGAGTAGTACTGGGATGGGTGGCCTTCCTGGAAGTCCCAATGTTTCGCCTCTATGAGCATCACCTAGATCCAATGAGCAATAATTTTTCCATATATTTTCATGAGATATGGATTCATATTGGATCACTACTCATGAAATATGGGTCAATGAGTTTGACTCAAAAGCTACACAATTAAATACTGATAACAATATCACAATTTCACTTGTGGAAATTATCTCCTATTTATCAATTGATGATCTTAAGGGGATTTATAATGAATGTTTCATAAGGCACAAAACTTGATGATTTTTTTTCAAATGGGTTTGGAAATAGAGTGGGTTTAATCATGGAAGAAAGTTTGTAGTTAAGCGTGCTCAAGCTGGAGTAGTATTGGGATGAGTGACTTCTCAAGAAGTCTTGATGCTTCACCTCTATGAGCATCACCTAGATCCAATGAGTGATAAGTGTTTGATTTATTCTCTTGAGAAATGGATTCATTTTGGATCACTTCTCATAAAATATGGGTCAATCAGTTTGACTTAAAAACCACACAGTTAAATACTAATAGAAATATCACAACTTGATTTGTTGTGTAAATTATCTCCTACTTATCAATGGATGAGCTTAAGGGGATTTCTAATGAATGGTTTATAAGTCATAATACTTGGTGAAGGTTTCAAAAATGGGGTTATGAGTAGAGTGAACTATGTAGTTAAGCATGCTCAAGCAAGAGTAGTATTAGGATGGGTGACCTTCTGGGAAGTCCTGGTGCTTCACCTTTGTGAACATCACCTAGATCCAATAAGTTCTAAGTGTTGAATTTATTCTCATGAGAGATATATTTTTGTTTGATCACTACTCATGAAATATGGGTCAATGAGTTTGACTCAAAAACTGCAAATTCAAATCTTAATAAAAATATCACAGTTTGACTTGTTGTGGCAATTATCTCCTACTTATCAATTGATGAGCTTAATGGGATTTATAATGAATGGTTCAAAGGAACAACACTTGTTAAATGTTTTATAAATGGGGTTTCAATTAGAGTGGGTTTAAGCATGGTGGAAACTCCATAGTTAAGCGCACTCAAGTTGGAGTAGTACTAAGATGGGTGACCTCCTAAGAAGTCTTGATGCTTCACCATTATGAGCATCACCTAGATCCAATGAGTGCTAAGTGTTCTATTTATTTTCATGAGATATAGATTTCTATTGGATTACTACTCATGATATATGGGTCAATGAGTTTGACTCAAAAACTACATAGTTAAATCTTGATAACAATATCACAATTTGACTTGTTGTGGAAATTATCTTCTACTTATCAATTTATAATCTTAAGGGGATTTCTAATGAATGGTTCATAAGGCACATAAATTGGTGAATATTTTTGAAATGGGGTTGGAAGTATATTGGGTTTAACCATGGAAGAAATTTTGTAGTTAAGTGTGCTCAAGTTGGAGTAGTATTGGGATGGGTGGCCTCTTAGGAAGTCCCAATGCTTCACCTCTATGAGCATAACCCAGAACCATGAGTGTTAAGTGTTCCATTTATTCTAATGAGAAATGGATTCATGTTGGACCACTACTCATGAAATATGGGTCAATGAGTTTGACTAAAAAACTACACAGTTAAATCCATATGAACACATTTCCATGGTTTATTAGGTATGGGAAAGGGTTGATATATTCCTACATTAGCGGATGTCCCCTTTTCCTTTTGGTAGATTTTGAAACTCTCCATATATCTTCTTATATTACTTTGCATCTTTGGCTAGTAATAGTACCTTTGTACTAGCTCTAAGGTCTTATTGAGATCAAAATGCCCCCCCAAGTTTCCATAGTGTTTCTCTTGGATGACATTATCCCTCATATGTAGTGCCTCTTCCATTTGACTTCTGTAAGTCATCCTGATGGATGCAACCTTGCTGATCTTTTGTTGTGATGGGAATCATGATTGTGACCCTGAGTGGTCTACACCATTGAGGTGTTTGGATTTATGTTTGTTTATCAGTTGCTTTGATTATGCTTTTGACTGATCTTTGAGATTATGATGTGATTTTTGGTTCACTGAGGTTTGTGCCAATGGTTACCAGGATCAATGTGGTATCATGAGGTTGTTTCGTGATTACCCTGAGATGTGTGCAGAGATTGCACTATGTTCTATTACCATGCTACACTGGACTAGGTTCCTATAGCAATGGCTAGTCATGTTTATGATTGTGTTTCCTTATGTGTTTTAAGTGTCCTTTTAATGCAGAGTAATCAATCATTATTAAATGCATAAGTAATTAAATGGATTGTTCTTGTGAGATTATTTGGTTATGTGCTGCGGACATTACCTTGTTATATTTCTGATTAGAGAGATAATTGTTACTCATGTTATGTTTACATTTGAGAGGACCTAAGGTTCAGATGTTACACCTTGATTCCAGTATCATAGATTTTAGACTACTATGTTGTGCAGTTGATCATATTGCATGACGATGCCTTTTTTTTGTGATGACAGTGTGTTTTATGATGATATCTAGTTATCTAGTATTTGGACATACCTCTAATTTTGTTATGTGATGGAATTAATGCTATGGTTATTTACTTCATTCCTACGTTGTTATGCTTTATGCGAACGTGAGTGATGTAAATAGATTATTTAATATAATTAAATAAATGGTTAAATTAGGTGATTTAACACATTATTGCTTCGGCTATGTTATTATATGCAATTGCACTTGATCATGTTGTTTGGTGTGCAGGATTTATATCCTTGGCAGAGGCACATGGAGTTAGTGATTCATCCTTTCATATTTTACCAATGTCGTCCTGGTATGGTCGACATATCCTTAATTAAGTGTTTAAATTAAACCTTTCAGTGATTATTAAATCTGAACTCATTTGCATAATGTGATTAGACTAGTAAGCGTGTCTGTGCATTTAGAGGTCGCATTATCACGAAAGTTATTAAGGAGATTTATGTGTTTTTGGGTTTTCGAGCTTTTTAATTATTTTATTTTAATTTCTGGCAGCTTTGCCATAGATGAATTCCTATTTATAGGAATAACCTATTTTGGTTTGGGTCGATTCGGGGTTTAACTAGGTTGGCTGGTTATTTGCCCTAATCGATTATTCACTCGAAAAGTGAATAAGTATCCAAAGAGGAATTTAATTCCTCACTTCTCACTTTCAAATTGGAAAGTTGGAGAGTAAAACCCAAAATCCTCTTCATGAGGATTTACTGTTTTGTTCATTGTGGGAGCTATGGGCGTGGGATCGTCGCGAGGTTGGGCTCGTTGGATCCAGCTCAGGGAAACCTTGGATTGCTGTGATTTTCAACTACTTCTGCGAGATATTTATTTTATGGTTTAGATTCTCGTTTTTCCCTTTTGGCTATGAGGTAGGGCTTTCCTGTTTTATTGTTTCTGCTCTATTTTTGGTAGCCGTTTGTTTGGAGGCTGAGAACTAGTGTTCCCCTCCATTTTTGTATGCTAGTTCTACCTGGTTGGGCGGGTATGAACATTTTCCTATTTTTTTGGGATGAGGGTTTGGGATTTTACGCCATTATGCTGGCCATTTTTGCATACGGTGTTTGATTCTATTTATTTTTGGATTTTTGAAGATTTTGAACCCAAAGGTCAAATGGGTTTTAATTTTGAAATTTGTCTAAAATTTGGAGTTTTTACCTCATTTTGCGTGCCACCCTGTTTTCTCAAGTTTTTTTGGCACAATGTGGGTCATGGACTTGGATGATCTGTTTGGATATCAGTTAGACCACTTCTGCACTTTTATGTTACATTGGGATGAGTGTTGCATCCGTACTCCCGACATTGTGTTCGATTGACTGATTTTATACCTATTGTTATTGTTTCTTTTAGACCTTTGCTTTTGTTTCATGAACGCTAGGATTCATGTAGAATCCATACTCTCAGATTGAGGTCGGTTGAGTGGATTCATGATGTTTGGTCTCGTTATATCACTGGGATTCGTGTAGAATCTATACTCTCGGATTGAGGTCGGTTGAGTGGGTTCATGATGTTTGGTCTCGTTACATCATTGAGATTCGTGTAGAATCCAAACTCTCGAATTGAGGCCGGTTGAGTGATTTCATGATGTATGGTTTTATTGGCTTTGGGATTCATGTAGAATCTATCCTTCCCATGTTCCTTTCAGTTGGGTGTTTTTTTTGCATTATG
The DNA here is from genome assembly GCA_028749045.1 of Cupressus sempervirens. Lineage (NCBI taxonomy): Eukaryota > Viridiplantae > Streptophyta > Pinopsida > Cupressales > Cupressaceae > Cupressus > Cupressus sempervirens. Next base: position 114,189,777 of record CM053786.1, read on the forward strand.
TTTTCATTCCTATCCTTGTGTTATGATCTTCATGATGGTGGTGCACCACACACGAGTACATTTGCGTACATTTGTTGAGTGACTTGCGAGGCTCGATCTTCCATGGTACTTCCAAAAGTTATGATCATTGGGGTTGGGATGAGTATGCATGCCCACGGGCACTTGTTGTAGGATGAGCATGGGTAGGGTAGGGTAGCATATGGAGGGGGCTTCTATCTCGCAACCTAGTGACCTTAGTCCCATAGGGTTGGTGGAGGATAGGAAGTTTTAAATAAGTGATAACTAAATAAAATGTGTGACTAGTAATAAACTTAAGTTAATAAAATGGTACTTTTGTGTATTGGCCTTCTGTTGAGGGAGTTGAGCTACACAGATCCAAGCTTGGGCTTTTCAATGCCAAGTGACTCTCCGTGATGTTACTCCCTACATAGTAGCCTATTGAGTGTCTGACCAGGACTTGTACTCCTTACATTGTCTTAGGTTCTTGGTTCAGCCATCATACTATCTGGGGTGAGTGTTAGCCATGAATGTTATTTTTGTGTGTTTTGGTTGGATCTTTATCTCCATCAGCATGACGGGTGTGGAGCTACGGGTGGCACGTGGTTGGGAGGTGTAGCTACCTTCACCACTGCTAGGGATTGGTGTATAGAGACGATCTTTTTTCCTAGTGCGACTGTTGTTGGATGTCTTCACTTAGTACTTTGAGTTTCGAAGTATGCTTTCTTGTGATTTATGCTTTCATTGGGATGCTTGTATATCATGTTTAGATGATGTTATTTTATTTGATGCATTCCCTTATTATGATGTTTAGCATATGGTTAGATGTTATGAATTGTTGTATTAGCATATCTGTTGCTTATTGTTGTTTAGCATGTGATAGGTGATGTTAGCTACTATAGGATTATCTTATGCTTTTCTACTAGCATGTTAGATTTCCTTATGCTTATATTGTTTCATGTTTTTAGTAGTGACGTCCCTATTATGACAATATCGACAATCTGGTCAGTGGCTTGGGATGTTATGCGCAAGGGATGGCTAGGACCCACGATGGTCTTATGATGCTATTGATGGATGGGTGGAACAGCACACTTAGTTTGGTTGTTCAGTTCACTGCGATGTTTATTTCAGTGTGTTCTTTGTTGTTGTAGTTTAGATGGATAGATGTTCTTCTTTCTGTGTTATTCTTGCACTCGAGTGTTCATTCCTCGATCCTTTATGGATCTGGTACTCCCTGGTGTGGAGGTTCTTTGCTCTCTTTTTTTGGTCCTTTTTGCTTTTGGGAGTGTTTTCATGTTTCTATGGGCGACATTTTGTCAGCATTGTGTGACATAAAAATGTATCGCACGCCCATACAAATTGTGTCGCACGATACTGTAAAGTATTGCACGCCTTCTTGAGAAATGTCGTACGACACTAGAAGAGTGTCGCACGCCTTCTTGAGAAGTGTTGTATGATCCTATAAAGTATCGCACGCCTTCTTGAGAAATGTCATACGACACTAGAAGAGTGTCGCATGCCTTAAGGAGAAGTGTCGCCCTCCCTTAGTAAAAAGTGTCACATGGCTTTTGTAAAAAACCTACGCGTGCCATCAGCGGCCACTTTACATCGTGTTCCAAACTTTTTGAGAGTTGATTTGGATACCCTTTTGGGTGTTCTTCGACCCTATGTTGTTGTATTTTGAATTCTGTCAGTTTCTCTTGAAATCCAATTTTCGTGTTTATGTTTTTGTCTCATGGGGTTTAAAATAGATCATTTAAGTATAAGTTCTTATACTTAAGATATATTTTAATATATGCAACGAATCTTTTGAGATAGGTTTCAAACCTCTCGGAGATAAGTTATGGATTCTAAGAAATTTCAGGGCTTCAAAAATCCAAACTTAGCCAATTTTTAAGGCTTCAGGATTTCAAGCTTAGCCAAATTTTAGGTTTATGCATTTTACCCCAGCTTGGTGTTTTGTTGAGGAGTGGTTGTTTCTTGTGCCCTCATCAAGTGTGTTGTCGTTGGTTGCTTTGTTTGTGTGTGTCAGTTTTGTAGTGGCATTTGGAGATTCGTTGGTTGCTGGGATTGTGGTGAAGTCTTCTATTGTGATCGTTGTGATCCCTGTATGATGTTTTCATGTCCACTCATACTTATAAAAAAATTCTTGGCTTTTATTTCATCCTTGTTTCCAAGGATCTTCAGGCGAGGCATTACATCATAGTTCCTCTTCGCACATATATTTGTCTACCCCTAGATAATAGTCCATTTGAAAATTATAGTCAAAGAAAGCATTATGAAAATAATTCTTAAATGAGTCACATACCTTATAGGCTTCAAAGAAGTCATTGTCTTCCTTACACAACCCTTTGAAGTTATCAATACCAATGCTTTTAAACTGAATCTCTTGAATGTCAATATCCTCCTACTTAGGGAATCTACAAACTTATTTTTTTTCCCTTCTTAGCCTTGAATATAAATGTGTAAACTTGCAAATACTCCACCCACCCATTTCATGTGCCTATGATTCAACTTATATTCATAATTCAAAAAGCTATGTGCTTGATTGTCAGTATAGACCACAAATTCTTTAGGCTACAAGTAGTACATCCATTTCCTTACTACTTGGATGAGAAAATACAACTCTAGGTAATATAAAGAATACCTTATTTTTGCTTCATTGAGATTTTGACTAAAGAAGGCTACTAGTTTTCCTTCTTGGCTTAGGATTGATCCCATTGCTACATTGCTAGAATCACATTATATAGTGAATAAAATTATCAAAGCATGGTAAGACTAATAATAGTTGGGTAGTTGCCTCATGTTTCAATGTTTCAAACCCCTTGTTAGATATTTGTGTACATTGGAACCTTGTCTTTGTATCTCCTTTGATGGTGTTCAAGATAGGTGAACATATCTCACTAAAATTCCCAATGAATTTCCTATAAAATTATTACAAGCCATGGAAACTCCTTGCATCACTTAAAAACTTAAAAGGGGGCCAATTCAATATTGCTTACACCTTAGTGGTATCTATCTTGAGATTTCCTTTAGAGACCACAAATCCAAGATACACCAACTTCTCCTTCATAAACTCATGTTTTTCAAGATTTATGGTTATTTTTTCATCATGTAATTTTCTTAATAAAATTTCCAAATTCTTAAGATGGTCCTCTTTAGTTTTGCTAAAAATCAAGATGTCATCTAAATGAACTACCAAAAATTTACCAATGTAGTCCTTTAAGACCTTATTCATAAGTCTTATAAATGTGTTAGGAGCTTTTGTCAACTCAGATGGTATGACAATCCATTCATAAAGTCCTTCTATGGTCTTTATTGTTGTCTTCCACTCATCTTCCTCCTTAATCTTGATTTGGTGGTAACCATTCTTAAGATCTTGATAAAATATTGAACACCTCCTCAATAGTCCATAGGGTCTCCAATCCTAGGTATAGGGAATCTATATCTAATTGTAATCCTATTGGCTTCCCTTGAGTTTCTACATAGACTCAATATACTTCCTTTATTAGGTGCTAAAATTGTTGTTACGACAAAGGGACTTATGCTCTTCCTAATTAAGCCATTTTTTAACAAGTCTCGACTTGTCTAGCCACCTTCTCATTATGTTCTAGTGTCATTTTATAAGCTAATTTCTTTGGAAAAGAAGACCTAAGTTTGAATTAAATTTGATGATAATTGATCTGTGTGGTGGTAGAGTACTCAACGTTCTATCGCTCACTATATCCTTGTACTGATCTATATGTAACAAATAAAATGAAGTAAAAACTAAAATCCCTAAAGGTCATGATAAGGACCTTAGGAAAAATTGAATGTAAGGGAGGCCAATAAAGCCTAAATATGATTCTAATTAGTTTAAAGGGCGTCTTCAATAGTTCAATTAGGCCCTAGATTGAAAATAAAGGTAAATTGGACAAGTTTCCAATCAGATAAAGTAAAGAAATATATGTTAGCAATTTCAATTTTCAAATTGTAATGATTAGTTTCAATTTGGAGGGAAAGGGGATTTATGCCCTTAAATATTGTTGTAATGAATTCCAACCAATTTGGACCAGTTGAGGAATTTTGAATACATCCTATATAGTGTGGACAAGGCATAAGAGCATGGTAGAGTATGGACAAAATAACATTTACACATATAGATTCAAGAAAATGCGATAATAAGTTAGTCATTTTACAAAAAAATTATTCACCTTTGATTGACATTTCAATTCTTGCATATGAAATGATTAGGAGACCTCAGTAAACATATAAATACTTGGCTTATTGGATGTTTTAAAACCTCTATAAGTATATTCTTTCAATTAAGTTGTTGATCAATTTTACATTTCCTCATGGAAGAATGATCATTCCATGGATGCAAGAGTCTGATCCTTTTGGAATGATCATGTCTTAAATTTTATAATGTTACACTAACAATAAATTGTAAGAAAGTAAGAAATTTTGGTGATCACCATTGTTTTTTTTTTTGTAAGGAACAAAATTTTGGTTGCTTGGATATAGTAGTAGCCTATATGGTCATTGGGGGCCTATATTTTATGATAAAAAGTGGCTTTATATGCCTAAGATAAGGTGAATCTACTATTGGTTAGTGGAAATTCGATTGGTAAAGGTGACATCAAAGAAGCCCTAGTTTGGGCAAGGGTTTGGTAACTAATTTGGGGGTTTTGGTGTTAGAAAGCCTATAGGGGAAATGGTTGTATATTTATCTAATTAATACCCATTAAAAACTCTTTATAGAGTGGAAAAATCATTTTTTGAGTTTGAAAGGGGGTTCCTTTGTAAAAGTGCTCTTAACTTGGCCTTGAAATTGTCACAATTAGTCAATGGAGGAAGTTGGTACAAAACAACACACATTGATATTTTGATATGTTAAAGAAAGGGGACTTGATTGTCCAAATATGTAGTTTTTTAGAGGTCATTTGGAAAAAGTTAGAGAAAATATTTATTTTCAGTTGTTTGAGGTATAATTGCTAGTAGGTCTAGTAGATCAACAATTTGGGATTTTTTGGTTTAATGGGTTGTTGGAAATTTGTAAGTGAGTTATTCTGAGGATTTTTGGTTGGTAGAATCCCTTTAATTCATTTTAAGCCCTTAGTAAATTTCTTAACATAGTTAGAGCCCTCAAGCCTTTAGCAACCCTTTGTAACATTAAGCAGATTGCAACTTTGCTAAATACTTGACAAACATTGTCACAAGTAGTTTGAGAAGTTCTTGCCCCTACCTCTACATCACAAGGTCATCTTCCATTGATTTTTAGGGATGTTTCTTGAATTTGGGTCATGATCTATCCTTAACATCAAATATTATAGGTGTACCCATGATATCCAAATCAACTTACTACTTTGTGAAATGAGAAATACCTTTTCATGTTGATGGCTAGGCTTCCAAGTTTGATCTTTGAAAAAGATTCTAATCTCTACTCAAATCTCTTTATAATCTCATTATTCAAAAAGAAAGGTAACAAATGAAGTCTTTGATTTCCCTTCTAAATTTTGTCAAGCCAAAAAAGTAAACATAATTAATGTGGCATACCCTATAGATACAAAGGATACATATATATTACAATTCTTCATAACTAATCATAATTCATTAAGAATTATTCCTTTATCACCTAAATTCATATTTTCATATGACCATATTGATCTCTTTCATCAATGCTTCTAATTTAGGGGCAATTTAATTTTTTATGAGAACTCTACTTCAGGTCTATGACCCAATCAGTTAGTTGATGGAGGTTCCACACCAAATCTTGTTAGAGTAAGTAGATATTTCCTAATTAACTCTAGTTCACTTAAGCTAAACTTTAAGCATATAATAATTAGTTATTTCATTAATTATTATTATGCAACCTAGGTTAGACCTTTTTAGGGTTTTAATCTTCTTTATAAGGATGATCTCTCTTTGTAATTATTAATTAATTCATTCACTTTTTTATTATAGAAATCTCTCATTTTCATCAAGAATGTCTCATCTATGGATCTAGGAATTATAGCCTCCATAACTTTTGCTTCTCTCTTTCTGTGATAGGTGTTTGCATGCAAATGATTCTTGGGAGCTATGGGGTTGATCTTTCATTAACTTCAACTTGGTATTAGAACACTAGATCTTCATGCCCCTATTATGTTCTTGAGAGATTTGACATCCATTTTCAGATCTAAGCTTTCAAAGATTTTTTATTACATCTAGGGGTTCACTAATTTTTGAGGCACTTTGAGCAAAAATAGACATCACCATTGAGCTCAAAGCATTCAAAAACTCCCATTTCCATAAAAAATACATCCCATTTGAACGTTGTTGAAATCTAAGGCAAATTGTTTTGCACCCATGTCATTTTGACCTGGGCACACAAATTAAGGCACTTTTTTTTTATTTTTTAAAATAAAAAAAACTTAAGAGGAGGCTATTTTTTTGGGGTATGTGACCTCTATACTTGGGTGATCTATGGTCTTTGTCTCTGATTTTGGCACACATTTTGGGAGGGGGTTTGGTGAGAAAAAATTGCTTGCATTTGAAGGCCCATTTTTTATTTATTTTTAATTTCCAAAAATGTCACTGTGTAAGGGCTGATGTACTTGTCAGACTACATAGATCTAGCATAGCATGTGGATGTGTCTTGCTCCATTTCTTGGTCTTGGTGAGCGCAAACCAAACAAGAATCCCTCTGTAATTATTTTGTAGAGGATGCTCTTTGTTCTCCTACATAGCTATTTTCTTCCTCAATGTGGCATTGGAGTTAGGCATGATTATTTTGTCCAAAGCCAACATCAACTTTGGATCAACATCAAGAGCTGTGATTGTTTTATCTAGGCTCGCAGGCACTATTTGGTACAAAGGGTTTTGTGCTTGCTTGGTGGCAATAGTTGATCTTATACTAAGGAGTATGACTCCATGTCTTTTCACAAAAGTAATCCATAACTACATAGAAATGATTGTCTGACAGATTGAGAAGATGATAAATGTAGACTTCATAGACTTGAATGTCGACATCGAGATAGATCATCATTTTGTATTCTTCAAACTCTCAAATCTACAACTTTGAGTAATTGATAACATGATATGCCATGGAAAACTGGATATGGTTCTCTAGAGGATAAATAGGTTGGATTTCATGGACAATACAACCTTGGCTACTCAGAAGCCTTCTGTGCTAGTCTGAAATTTGTATTGAGAAAAACACATTTGTTTTTCCATGTGTTGTGCCTCTCAGCCTACTGGTCCTTTGTCTTCATGCAACGTCTCAGTGATTTTGCCTTAGAACCATAGGCTAGTCATTGGTTAGCACGTATTTCTATTTGGAGGCATGATTTGCTCCATGGCCCTTCCACTTGTCAATGTCAAGTTAGTCCCAGAGGGATCGTGCATGCATTTTGGTGCATGTTTTTTCTTTGATGTTGGCATCCACTACATGGCTCCACATCAAAGCCCCATCATAGTGGTTTGAGGAATCAGAAGGAGGTTTCCTTGATTTTCTTCAATTGCATGGTTTATTATGCTAAACTTTGCTGACTTCTCCATTTTTTGTGTTGATTGTGCATCTGACCCACTGAACCCGCTTCCTCTCCTCATACATTTTACTCCCATGTGCTTTGGTGGATTGGTGTTTGACTGGTGGTATACCATGGATCACAATGTTTTTTCAACAACACCCAACAATTTTAGAGTTGATTTCAGAGATTATGAGGTCTTTTTCAACTTCTCTATTGAGCTATGGTAGTTTCTCATCCTAATGGTGGTTTCTCACCACAAGTGGATTTGCCATTTGGGCTCAACAATTTTGTGATTTTTCTCCTTGATTAGTGATATTTTCTCCTTGTTAGGCACTCTTTGTCAAGGGTCGCATGATCATGGGCTTTGTAAGCAAGCTTTGACAAAGTGTAGCCTTGTAGGCATGTGCTTTAGAGATAACACCATCTATTTGGGCTATTTGATTGGTATTTGTTTCTACCAAAAGTTTTTTTTTAAATAAAAAAATTGGCACATGTTTTTTTATTTCAAACAATCAATTTTATAGCCAACAAATTTCTTTTTCTAGCTCTAACTCACAATTGAGAGATAATTTCTTTTCGGGCTCTTGGTTTTTCACTAGCAGATTATTTTTTCCGATGAAGAGGACAGTTTTTAGGCTTTTTTTTGCCTTGACAACCATTTTCCCATCAAATTTGGGCTTGTCACTTGCTAACATCAGCATCACATCAACATTGCATCAATGTACCTATCACCTCTTCAGGCTTTGTTTGGACCTACTTTCACATTTTTACTCATATCTCAAGCATACATATCCATTTTTTGAGAACGAGATATTGTCAAAAAGCTATTTCTGAGGTCATCATAGTGGTATAGTTAGTTTTTTTTTTATGTCTTTTAATGTTTTTTTTGCTATCAAAGTCAGGGGTACAATTTTGCACCCTAAGAGACATATCTTGAGCATTTGATCTCTAACTTGAGAATTCTTTATATCATTGGAAAACTCTTTTTGACCTCTTTCTAGTGATGTTGGTTGTTTTTCTAGATTCTACTCTAGGACATTCAATTCAATCTTTTGCATTTTTGCATTCAGCTGGATATCTTGGTTGTTTCAGGTTTGAGGACCAATTTCATTTCTTTAGATGATTCATTATGACTTGTACTATCTATTATATTAGTCTTATGTCTCTTCTGGTCTATTTAGACATCATTTGTATGCATTTTTGCAAACACACTGAGATAAAGTGCCATACTCCATATGTATTTTTGTTTGAGTAGTTTTGCCTTATTTTGCCTTTTGATTTGAGTAGTGTCATCTGAGGAAACTTATGCAAATTATTGTATTCTTGGGATTCACTGTATCTTTTGCCTTATTATACATGTACTACTCATGATTAAAGTGCCATGGGGGGTTGATGTTTTGCCTTTGTTTTCCATCTTCCTTTTTCTAGTGAGTGTCACTTCTATGACATTAGCCTTATGACGTGTCTAAGATTGATCACCTCAGTACACACATATGTACTCTTTTGTGCATCTTAATTGTGATTTCTTGACTTGCAGTTCTTTTGGTCCACTTTTCTAGTTGCCTATCACCTCACCCTTATCTGTATTAGGGGGAGTTCTTGTGTTGTTTCTCATGCTTCTTTGGTTTGATGGAGTGAGCTATGTATTTAATTTTTGTTCCTATATACTAGGTGGATGCAGTGGCTGGGTACCTATGCATTTTAGTGAGATGGATCATTTACCATATAGACACTCTTCTTTTCAATCCTACTTTGGTTGTAGCCTTCCATGTTTGATTGATAAGCTCTTAAGGCTTTGGTGTTTCATGCCATATGTATCTTAAAGTTTAGTTGTTTTCCTTTATGTGCCTCCTAATTCGATGTAGACTACGGTCAAGTTCTATTTCAATGGAGGTTTTTCAGGATTAGTAGTTACTTTTGACAGAGCTTTACTTCTACATGCTTTAGTGGTGTTCTTCATAATCATCTTTTGTTCCTATCTTCTCGGACACTCCCTAGTTTGGAGGCTTCTTTAGTCCTTCACTGGTTTATTTCAGCATGTTTTCCATGTCTCTTTGGAGTAGGGTTTTTCCCATGTGGTTTTTCTCTATTTCTCCTCTTTTTCAGAGTTTTGGTTGTGCTTTGACACCTCATCAGACCTTGTTTTTCGGGACCCAAATCTACTTTCTATAGTTATTTCTAGGTTTTTAGATACTCCCTAAGTTTATCTTAAGGGGGGTGTTACAGTAATTAGATATTTCCTAATTAACTGTAGTTTACTTAAGCTAAAATTTAGGTATATAATAATTAATTCTTTTATTAATTATTATTAAATGCAACCTAGGTTAGACCTTTTTAGGGTTTCGATCTCCTTTATAAGGATAATCTCTCTTTGTAATTATTAACTGATTCATTTACTTTTTTTATTATAGCAATCTCTCTTTTTTCTCATCAAGAATGTCTCATCTATGGATCTGGGAATTCTAGCCTCCATAGCTTTTGCTTCTCTCTTTTTGTGGTAGGTTTTTGCATGTAGGTGATTCTTGCGAGCTATGAGGTTGATCTTTCATCAACTTCAACTAATCTTGGTGCAACCCTTCTAATGACATCGACCTAATATTTTTAATCTATGTTTCACTCATCTTCTTCCTAACTTCTTGAACATAAATATTTTTATTCCCCTTATCATTGTTTAGAATATTATTCCATTCAACCAATCATCTCATATTTATATTTGAAATTCAATTTGTGATACTTAGCTTTATGACCTAAATTATTACATTTGAAACATGATATTGCTCAAAATTCCATACCTTGGATTCACTTGATTTTCCATCATTCTACATTACTTTTCTATGTAACCAATGTTGTTCAATTGATAACATATAATATTCACTTTGTTCATAAAATTGTTCAATTTGACTTTGCAGTCATTCGATTTATATTCCTAGCTACAACAAGTGATCCAGTAACAAGAAAAGGATTTAACATTATATTTCCCTTTGCATTATTTTTTCCTATGACTAATTTGTTGCATGAAATGCATATCCATTTGTGCATTAGGTTGCTTCACTAGAAAATGCTTAGGTCTATCACTAAGATTATATAGTAAGGTGTTATTCTAACCAAATCCAAAAATTTCTTCTTTCTCAAAACTAAGTCCTTGTGTGTCTCCCTTTTCTCTTTGGCTCTCAAGTTGCTCATCAAGCTTTATTGAACTAGATTATAATCTATCCTTAAACTCATTAGAAATATAAATTTCACTACTAAGAATCCCATTAAATATTTTGAGTTGTCCCTTATTGTGTATAAATTCCTCAAGATCAAGCATTAATTGTCCGACCACAAAATTTAAATTGTATCATTCATCGGACTTGTCTTTATGCTCTTCTCAATATGTTCATTTTTTTTCATTTGTTTTGTGTTTTTTGTCATCTTCATTACCATGTTTCCATCTCATGCTATATGTTATCTTTTTATTTTACAAGATTTTCACATTCATCTAATGTTTCCTTCAAGGCTCGTAATTCATCATTGCTTCCATTTTTCTTTAGCTTCTCAACAAGATCCTCTTGTCCATACATTTGTTCAATTGTGTCTTTTAAAGTTACAATGTGAAAAACTTAACTTCCTTGATTCTTCCTTCTAATTCAAGGTTATGAGAATTTGACTTGTCAAGATCATCAAGTATAATCAAGATCTATCTATGAGCACATGTAGATACTGTCGAGTCACCCATTAAGACCTTCCTCGAGATGTTAGACTTCATCTAAGGCACAAATATCTAATGATTAATTTTTGTAATTGAGGATTAATAAGAGGTGTCAAGGGGATTATTATTATAAACTTTATAACCTTATTAAATCAATTGCACAACCATAAACAAAATATAATTGATTGTAAACAAGAAAAGTATAAACAAAACATCTACAACATTATGGCACCATTGTTTTTAATGTGAAAACCTTGTTAGGGGTAAAACCACAGTGAGGATGGAACCCATAAATGATTACTTATAGAAGTAATAACTCTTTCAAAGGTTTGAGTAAAAAAAGGACAACATGCTTGCATTCAAGCACACTTCCTAGAGACCACTCCTCAAATTATCCGATATAAAGACTCACTTCCATATAAAAATGATTGGACTACAACCCAAAATAGTGAACTAAGAAATAACATAAACTATGCCTATACATTTCCATGTAGGTACATTATAAAATAATCAACCTAAACTATGCATTTAGGTTCTTCACATATACAACATATCAACATATCATCTCTACCCCTTTCTCTCTAAGATTATCTCAAAAACTTCATCTTATGTACCCAATTACAAGATACTTAATCGACTACCCTCAAGAACATAAGGTGTAAAGTGTAGAACATTGACCAAATGAGTGATTTGATCTTGATGATAACCTCAACCAAATACATAGATATCATCAATCCTATCAACTCTATCAATTATTACTATCAAATTGTCCAGATCATCAATTTGTTATGATCTTTGATTGATCGCTAAGATTGTTCTTCACACTTCACTAATTGATAGATAGTCAAAAATTCATAATTCAAATAATTGATAATATAATTAAATAAAGTCATAGGATAACATAGTAATTATACCATCTAAAATAGGCAAGAGCCTACAACATAACGATAAATTGTGAGCCTCTTATCGAAGAGGTCTTGGGTTCGAATCTACTCACACTTAACAAATAATAATAATTAACATAATAATTTATCTTGGCTTCAACCTCTTACTGATAAAATAAATAAATAAAAATTATACCATCTAAAACATTATTATAGTTGTGCAACTCAATACTATAATTCTTTGACTTTACCAATCCATATAACAAACATTGTAAATTGTCCACGATCTTCATACTTGGCCAAATTATCAATATGACCTTTGATTTCACAAAAATACAATAAGTGATGATCATATTAACATGTATGGTTGTCACCAATGAAAACATACAAGTCTATGATGTCAATGCTGTCTTCCAACAAGGTATAGATGGCACACGCATGGATTTAAGCAAGTGGCCTCTAAGTGGTTCCATTGAGGATTATAGTGGATTGGCTAAAATCTTGGAGGGTAGGTTATTTAATTCTCTTAAATAGAGAGACACTTTTTCTTGGGGTCCCAATCCAAAAGGAAAATTTACTATTGTTGAAGGTTATATATATTAGAAAAATAATTGCATGGTTTGGCATGTCTATCTCACTAGAAGAAGGTGTGGAATAATCCTTATTGACCCGAATATAATTTTTTCTTACGGTTGGTTTCTTAGAGGAAATGCCTCTTGTGGGAGAATCTTCACAAGAGAGTTTTTTAGCGACCCTCTATTTTATTTTCTTTGTTTGCATAGCGAGGAATGCAAATCACATTTGTTTTTACTATGCCCTTTTTCTAGAGAGATCTGACATAGGTAGTGGGAGGCACGACAACGTCCCTATATTCATACCACATCCTTAATAAAATTCTAAGAGAGTTTGGGTAGATCTCCAACAAAGACATCTTGGCTTTAGGTGGCTTGGGCCATTGGTCCCTCTTTATTATCTATATCCTTTGGTTGGAAATAAACTATAGGTTTTTTTGTGATTCCAAGTTGAAGAGTTTTTAGTTGTTGCAAAAGCTAGTTAGTAGAATTCAAGAGACTATCTCTACAAAATGTGATATATGTCTAAAAATGTTGATCCTTGTGATTATGATATTTTAAGAAATTTGAACATGGGGGATAGTAGAGTGGGTTACACTATGGTATGTTAAGAAACATATTTGTAGAGATGAGAGATAGATACCTCATCTTGCTAGGGTCTTGAAGATTAAAATAGACATATCCTCTCATGGGTATCTAGGAAATACTAATATTGGAGATACATGTAGAGGTAATGATGGAGGTTTATATTTTTCTTCTCTATTTATAAAGGACAACACAATGATAATTTGACAAAGGCTCTTTCTATTAAGATTATAGTTGAGAGATGATATTCTTTAGGATAAAGGAGGATTATTTGCAACTAAAATTCTTAGATTATTGTGGATACGTTGAATAAATAGAGTTTGGATGATATTAGTTAGCGATTGGCCTTTGAGGTTAGACATTTTTGGGCTAGTGTAGTTCCTTAGATTTTGTCTCCTTTTGTCATATCCCTAGAGAATGGAATAGAGCGAGTGATAGTTTGGTGAAGTGGGCTTTTGAGAATGTACATGGTTGGGGTATTGGACATAGGGATGGCTTAAATTCAAATTTTCATGACAACTTATAGAGGTTGATGTTGGAGGACAAGAATGTATAGTGTTGGTGGTGTTTGTTGGGAACTTTTTTGTGTTCTTGTCTTGGTGGGCTTGTGGTCTTTTCTTTTTATCTCCACTTTGTTTGAATAAATATTTACACTTTTATTTAAACAATAAATAAATAAATAAATAAATAAGAGGTGATAGAAAATAAAATTCCCAAGAAAGTTAGGGTATCTAAAAATATAGGGAATCTCAATAATATAGGGAATTCCAAAAAGTAGTGAATCTAAAAACAAAATAAAAAATCTTGGAAGATTAAGAAAAAAAAGAGAAAAATAGTAATTTAAATTTTGAAAAAAATCATATTAGGTGTCATTTAATATTATGCATCTTGTATCTAATATTTATAGTAAGGTATTTATATTTGTTCTCTCTAAACTTTGTTCCACATTGGTTGTGATTGTAATCTCTTGAGTGGTAAGCGCCTATATAAACAAGGCACATGAGCATTTTAAATGGATCCTCTTCTTCAAGAAGTTGTAATGATCACATATTGTAGGAGGTTGTAATGATCTCATATTGTAAGAAGTTGTAATTATTTCAAATTGAAAGAAGCTATAATGATCTCTTTCTCAAGAAGTTATAAACATCTCATATTATAAGGTGTTATAATGATCTATTCCTTGAGGATTTGTAAGGATTTCATCCTTAAGTATATAGAAGCATTGTAATCATCTTCAAGTATTATTAATTCATGTTTTAGGAATCATTTTTATTCTTTCTTTTTCTATATGTTGTTTTATGTTTCATTATGACTTGGTAAGAGTGGTGCAACCTTTTATCAATTATGAATAAATTGTTAAACAATAGATAATATTGAGTTCACATAAGTACATGATTCTCACATCTTAAAAACACCACGTTCTAGAATAAAATACTTTTCTAATTAATACTATAATACATATATATTCTTTCTATATATTGTTAGTTATTTACATTAAAAGCATACAAAAAAATCTTTAAAAATTTATAAGACTTAGAATAGTCATTTGAACAATCAACCTTGATATAATGATATCCTCTATTTAAACCCTTTCTTATTCAAGAAAATTACAAACATCCCCTTTCTAATTATCTTCATAATAGATAAACACTAAAACAAAGCGATAGTATTAAGTTTGCATACTTTTCTCAAAAGCGTCACATTCTAAAATATAACTTTTTTGAACGGTATTGAAATGAATAGGCAGTGGTACCCATTCATCCTACATATCCTTTTTTCTATTAGCTATAGAGAGATCAAAAAAAGGAATACATAGTTCACCAACGATCAAAAAAGAGGCATAGCCTCACTCTAAATCCAAAGTATCAATAATACAACTAGTATAGATCAAATACAACAAGATTCAAACATAAAAAATAGAAGAACTAGTGCAGAATATCAAAATAAGTATCCACCCATGCGGTCCAACCGAGTGGGCCTTCCATCCAAACAATATTCTTCTGCTCTTGAATCTGAGACAACATAAAGATCTCCTCCTTTCTGGTGTTATGATTCCTCATGATCACTTGTTTCAGTTTCCAGCATGTGTGCTCAAACATCTACAAATTATCAAGGGTCCTTCTCCATTGATAGCCATATTTAAGCTTGTAAAAGAAGAAAGTAGCCTACCCATCTTTGAGAAACCTTCTTAATTTATCCTTTTCAATTATCATGGTGGTTTGAACCTGCAAGAAGATTTTTAGATATCTTTAGATATTTAGAGTGAAAGTATGTATGGGGACCTACTATGTTACCATAAAGGGGTTGTAGGTTTGGAATTTGATGGTCACCTCGTCTATCATATTTTTTTAATGACGGTTTGGTCATGTTAATGTCTTTTATTTTATGTTTTAAAATAAATATTGATTGCCATAAATCAATATAATAGAAGTATAAATTAGTGATATTTACAAAAAAAAAATCATATTTTGAAATTTCTAAATTCATATGTATTATATAATAATATGAAATTCTAAAAAGTGGTTATAAATTAACAATATATTTCAACTTATGAAAGTTTCTAAATTTATATTTTACATACTAATATTTTTAATTGATAAAATAAGTTTAGATAGTATGCTATAAACATATTGTCTATAATAAATTTTGATGATTTATTGATAAACTTAAGTATAATATTGATAATTTTATAGAAAATTAATCTATTAATCTATACAATCCAACAAATTATCACTTGGTCATATAAGACTCTGAAAATTGACTGATATGGCCATCAAATCCTAGACGCAAGGGGTTCACAACAATGTATATTTGTCTAAATTTATGGCTTGATAATCCCCTCTAAAAGTCGGCACTGGCTATGGTGCAACATATTTGCATCGAGCAACTGCCCCTTAAATAATGCCAATTCCTACCCATCCTGCCCTGTTGGATGTCGTGCCCTCCCCTATGTATGCACTACTACCTGATTGTATGCTATTATTTACGGACAACTGGCCCAGTAATTTTGTTTTGTTACATACTTTTCTTTTTAAATATATCCTATATAAAATAATTCACAGAAATGTTTTTGATTAAAAACTGTTACCTATTAATATTAAAGATATTTATTTAATATTTAAATTGACTATTGAATAAGTTTCTATTTTTCAATTAAAATTGTCATAAATTATTAAAAAATATCAAGATTCTTTGTAAAAAATTACAAGTTTTGTAATACCTTTTTTAATTTACAATAATGATTTGACTTAATTTTAAAATGTTAATTTTAGTTTTCTAATAGATATTTATGATATTTAATACTATAAATACTTACAAAATCTTTTTATGATGAGAAATAAAAACTTCTTATTAAATAAATTATTTCCAAATTTTCAAGAGTGCATTTGTTTATTTTTTGTTCATTGTTCTTTAAAATGCATGACAACATATTAACTTACTATCAACTTATATATATATATATAACAATTTATTTTTTTGATCAATAAACGGCCAAGGCCTTGGATCATATATTAAATAAAGATAAAAACAAACTACAAAGAGTTGCTCCGTTCAAACGGACACTGGTAGGAAAGAATGGAGAAGAAAACCTCTAGTCTTGCCCAGGACTAATGTCCTATATTATTACATTTCCATAGGGGCATACCTCGGATCTCATAAGTAACATGAATTTACATAAAATTATATAAGAATTACATGAAAATCACATGGGCATTCCCATGAAAATCTGTCTCTGATTAGTATCCTTCTGTCTAAATTGGAAGATCCAATGTCAAAAAACCTGTCTAGCAACTCTTACTTCAAGAAACAGGGATTGTTAGTAGAACAAAGAAAAATTTCAATAAATTTTTTTTTTTCCTTTTTTTTTAACATTCTACTGATCATGATCTATCATAGTTTATTAATCATATTTATAAATTATTTAATCCTTTGCTTAAGCTAAGTTGAGAAATTGATCTATCATGAGTGTTCTATGATCACTGAGCTAAGACAAATGTCATTACTCTTAAATCCCTTATAAGTCATGGTTCGATCTTAATGTCAGTCTTTGAGTCTACACATTAACCTACTTCTATCTTATTCCTTCCTAATTGTAAATTATAAATGAGAATCCAGCCCCTCAGAGCTATTAACACAGTCAAAATTGATCTTTATGTAATGGATCAAATATAATTCCTGGTCACTAGGTTATACCCCTAATATATTATAATCAATTCTATTTACTGAGGAGATCTTACTGCTAATCTCCAATTCTTATGGATTTATTATTATCAATTTGGAACCAAGATAGAGTAACAGTCAAAGAAGGAAGCCCGAGTAATCACAATGTTAAAATATAAATTAATGCAACCCAACAATTATTTATATTAAAATTATCCAAACTTTCAGATATCATAATCTTCCTGATACATCTACAAACCTTATTAATAATTAACAAAACAACCCTACTAATATATCTAGTCAAAGTCGGTAACAAGATTTCTACAGCATTGTATACCAGCCCGACACCCTTGAATCTAATAAGGAACGAAAACCAGAATCTTGAGCAAAGGAAATATCATATAATGACACTTTTGAAGCAATTTTGGGACACACCATCAAGGTTCCCATCTATACTAGTAACAATCAAATTCCTTTGTAACTTAAAAGAAAAACACATTTCTTGAAGACACATCCCATATCTGAAATTCAACTACCGCTAACAGAGCAATCCCTAAATTGATATCGTTCTAATCAGTCACTATATTCTTAAATCTCTTCCTAAAATTATCTAATTAAGCAAGGCTACAAATCTGATCCCTTCAAAACACCAAAACCATATGGAAATATATTTCTATTATCAAATTTACATTTCATTACAATGATGTCACAGATTTACAATACCATACTAATTACAAAACCATTCTATATTGTCAAAGATTTATAGAAATAGAACAATATATTGCTATAACAGAGATCGACAAACACCCTGTATTATACGGATATAAGAACCCTATACAAACTATAAGCTTACTATAAGAGCCCTAATATCTAGGGACAAAACAACAGTCTAATGCTAGAGACCAAAAATTGTGAACAGATTCTACTATTTCCATGAAACCATAAACACCTCTAGGACAGAGTTTGGATCATCCATGACCATATTAGGAGGGAGCACATAATCAACTCTTAGTCTGCTCAATTTTTTCGTGTTGAGAATGCAGAATTCCAAGGCGTTGAGGTCGTTGAATACTACTCCCAGGCTCACATAAGCTTTAAACATCTTGATGTACTTGACTACCCAATCCATGTTTTGTGCTACCCTAATTCCACGCCAGCCCAGAAGGAAATTGACACTTGCTTCCATTCGTGGCCAAGCCCTAAAAAAGGCCATATTATCCCTAACCGTAAAACACTGCCATCGAGGGGCTGTCCTTAACTCCTCTGCACCAAAGGGGAGACCCATGTATTTCTCAAGGTAAGGGATTTTGCCCTTGTCATCAATACTGAAAATCACCTTCTCTAACCCTCGTCTCCATACAAGGTTAAAAATGTCTACACAGAGCCTAACAATCTCTTCTTTGTCAATCTTCGCCCTCACCATTACCCCAATTAATGATCCAATTATCGAACTGTTGGTTCTCCACGTCACCCTATAATCAAACACATCTTCCCCTATCGCCCTACTCACGGCAAAACACATCATATCATCTGCATTTCTCAGGAGACGAATCCATCTCTCCGGTGTTGCCTTCTCAAGAAAGGCCATCGTCCTGTTCTCTGTCATATGGTAGACATTAACATTAGATTCCATCGTGACAACAGTCAAACACAGAGAGGTGGTAATCAAAGACTATCACTCTCAATCAGTAAACCCTCTCAACATACATTTCTATTTAACAAAGGAAAACCATCATGATTCGACCTCTCCTATGTGTTCTTTAATCAAATGCTTCAATTTGGCAATGACCTCAGCCACTCACACTTAGCATTGAGTATTTGATCACATATTGCAGAGCCTTAACTTTATGAGCTAGGTGGCATATTTCAAACCCTCTCCATCCTAATCTTATAATCATAACTTATTATGATATCTTCCAAGGATCTAAGTTAGTAATAATAGCAATTACAAGATCTTGAGCTGGATGCCAGCTGGAAAGCACGAAATAGCTAGACTAAAGAGATGGTAAGTTAGGATAAAGATCAATTTGATTAATCTCTATACCTTAATGCTTTAGATAAGCCTTATGTGATTCATACTGAGTGTAGTCTCTATACTAAATCAGTCTGTCACCATAGAATATGAAAAAGGTTCCTAAGGGGGAACATTTATGAAAGGAATCGGGTTTTCTCCTCCGTAACCGGAATAGGAACACTAATCTAGGAGACTTTGAATGGAAAAATCTCTGGTTATTAGTGTAAATATCAATAAAGCTACATACTAATATTATATTTATTAATATAGGTTAGTTAAGTACTAATGATAAGGGTTTAAAAGATAAACTTTCAAATATCTCTTTTTTTCTTATCCTTCTTTCTGTTAATTTCTTCTGTATTTTATTATTAGATATTATATTTAAATATATTTAATTTGAGTATCTTCAAATATAAATATTGGATATTGAAATGTCCCTTTTCTGATTTTGCATGATATTGCACGCCTCTAATCAGATTTTTAAGATCAAACAACTAATATCACAAAGATCCACCAAATTTCTCAAGAAACCCCAAATCGAGTATGCTGAAAATAGTGCCAAAAGCTTCACAACTTCACAAATTATTAATAAATCTGAAAATGGACATTTTTACAAAAATTTCAGCAGCATAATAGCCTAAAAAATGACATTTCCAGATCCGTATAGCCTTTACACAATAGTTCACAAATGTAGGACAAAAACTATGCTCATCGGGCTCTCGAAATTAACACAAAAATGCCCGAAAACACCACAAAAACACTAATAATCTATCTCAGAAGTTTAATCACGTCCCAATACATATATTCAGCTCTATTTTAACACCTTAAAGTCTGAAATACAGCAGCAGCCCAAACTGATATGAAATACTCAACTGTAAACACCAAACTCATACAAAAAACACACCCGAAAACCCACAAATCTGCACTGTTCAGCACAAAGGCAAACTCTATATGAGCATGCACATGGAATGGCTTCAAACTCCCATCCTTAGCCTTCTTGGAAACCTACAAACTCCCGTTCTTGGGTCTCCTTCTCCACAGGTTTGGCAGCCTCTGAAGAATAACAAAGAATGAGCAAAAATCAAGTTCTGGAATCAGCCCAAAATGCCTCCAAACCCCTTAAAAGAGGGCATAACTATAACTCACGTCCAAGAGAGGTTAATGAAACATATTTTAATAATAATTTTCATTTATTAGTCCAATAGTTTCCAAAGATTAATCCCCTTTTTCCGAAACTTCACTTTCTTGGGCCTGCCTGCCTTAGCAAAGATTATTATTTTTTAATTATTTGAAAAGGGGACATGACAAGTCCTCCCCTCCCAAACATTGCTTGTCCTCAAGCAATGGCTGAACAATAAACCAATCAATCCACCTGGATCCCAAATGTAGTCATGAACTATACTACTACCAATTAACACAGGCTCCTGCAATATCCTCTGCAATATGACCAAGAGGAATCCATAATCAAACTGACAATTATAGCTCAACCAAACTCCAAAATCACCACTACCACAGTCAAAAACCCATAAGACACAAACTCTTAGAACATCAGAACCCAAGTAAAGTGGACAAATCAAACTACCAACACAGTAAATACCATCAACGCATCCCACTGGCCTATACGGAATGTACAATCCAACTCTGCAACAATGGTGAACGCTCTCGAATGAAATTGTACCAAGTATGGAGAATCCACACACTGTACAACTCCTGCAGTCAACACAACTCTGCAAATCATTGGCCACTATCTCATAACCATAACTCCCATGCACTGCTGATGGTGAAAAGACATTACAAGATAAAGAGTAAGAAATGGAACCCAAACCAAATTTGCCATGAACAAGTGATATAGCCCATTGTGACTGACTACCAGCTAAGTTAGGAGATGTCATAGCCAAAGGAGTAGAATCAGTAACAACAATTGCTGAAGCATCACTCCTAAACTCCTGCTCTAAGTCATGTATTATCAAGCTATCAACTGTAGAACCTATCACCATGTCATGCCCATCACAACTCTCATCCCGAGGTGTCAAACTGTCCCATAACTGATGACAAGAACTAGGAACCAAAGTACATCTTTGTATCATCATCTCATCAACATGGTCATCAAAGGTAAATTGATGAGCGTACCTCATAGTGTAATGCCAATAGAATGCGCCAATCTCAATCAGTGGCTCAGACTGTAATCCAGATGAAACTAACTGCAATTGATCATTAACCATGTTGGAATTGACTACTACCTCTGAAGATATCACCAAGGGAGTAGTATTACTAGCAGGAACCATGCCAACTGCCGACTCACCAACATCACACATGATCTTTGATACATCTCTAGTCTCTGTGCCATCAGTACTAGAGGCCACCACCATGTCAGGCATACAACAATCTGCTACAACACCCAACTCAACTGAACCTGACTCTAGTGGGAATGAACCTGATATGCCAATGTTAGTATCAAGAATGGATGCATCCCCATCTCCACTGTCTCTGACAATCTCGGCCATGGACATCCTCGGATCACCAAACACCACAACTTGTGACTGTATAGAATCAGGTAAAGACTATAGTCGCTCTAACTCCATGGTCACCTTAGCCAAATGAAATTGTGACTCCTTGAAAGCCAACTGTGTACTCTCAAGAATCTCACAAGTCACCTCAAGCTGCTCAATAAGCTCACTCACCTCATCTTCCTTGGCCAACAATGCATCATATGCTGTACTGCCCCACTCCATAAGATAATCTCTGTCGGCTACCAATTGCATATAATCCTGTCTCAGAATCTGGATAGCCTCCCATAAAAAGTGGAACTCTGTCAAGGAAAGATAACTGCCTCCCTGCTCATCACTAGTAGGAGAACCCCATCCATAAACTGCTAACAACTGATGAGCAGCATCGAAATGTTGGCAAGTGATAGCAATGTCTCGGTCACTAATTCTCAACTGATTAGACACATGATGGCACTGGCTTGACTGTCTCCTACAAACCTCCTCTGATGCAAAGTCTAAAGGAGTATCCTCAAAGTTACTAGTCTCTAGAGTATTACCATCCATATCCTGTGAATCAAATCTAAAGCTCATATCAACATATAGAGTATCAAAAACATTAGCATTGCTGTCCAACTCCTCTATACCCAAGGAAACTAAGTCTTCAAAACTGCCCACTGCATCCTCCTGGATGTCATCAATGCCAATATGATCCTGGGACTCATCTATACACACTGCCAAATATGAAATATCATCAACACATTCCAGCAAGTATGGTTGACTGGATATATGAACAAAGCCCAACATCGGTGTGTATAAAAACTAATACCAACATCAGACAAGATACTGGCACAAGAAAAGACAATACCATGTAATCTGCTAATCAAATCCATGATAGCACCCAAACAAACACTGCTACCAAAAAGTGTTAAAGATCTCTAGTCAACTGAATCCCAAATGCCAATATAACAATCTCGAGTCCATATCTGTAAACTAGAATCAACTGGTAACTCAAGAAAACTCCTCACCTGAGTAATATGACCAATACCAACTAACTCCACATACCTGTCATGATGAGATAATGAAGTCACAATACTATCTTTGTTTATCTTCAGCTGGCTGGACAAATCATGTGAAGTACTACCAGCCTCAACCTCATGTGATGAAGCATCTAACTGTGCCTGGTACTCTTTCTCAGCAAAGTCATGAATGCTCAATGTCTGCTCATCTCTACTAGGTATATCACCATCTTGCACAACAACATCCTCATAATCATCATCTGAACCCACTACACTATAGTCACTGCCTGTTGTAACTATACCATCCTGAATACCTGTGGCATCACCCTTTGACGACCTGTAAACAATTGTCTCAATTTGAGTATCAAGTTGACCGTTACTATCAATCTATGTAATATCCTTTCCCACCACTTCCTGTGGCAAAGTAGAATCTGAGACCTCTACCTGGCTATCAGCTAGTTTCTCAAACTCCTCATGCAAGTTCTTGGGAATTGTGTCATCTATCCTGTGAGAAAATCTGCCAAATAAAAATCCAGTCAACATATCCACCTTAGTTGGGTCGGACAACATGTCATTCATTATACGGTGGTGCTCAACCAACTGTTCAGACATGTCATGGCTTATTTTCATAAGTTTATCTCGAATGTCTAAATAACCATCCTTTCTACTGTTTTGACTCTAGATATCAATTGTCCAAGATCGTGTCCTCTGAGACTCTGTACTATACCTGTCCATTCTGGATAAAGTAGAGTGTAACCCCAATAGGATATAACTTCTTCAAACACCAAGAACTAACATGCAAATGATTAGAAGTAGCATGCAACCATAGATTTTGACATGCAACTAATTAGAAGCAACATGCAACCACCAAATTCACCAAGAACTAACATGCAAATGATTAGAAGTAGCATGCAACCATAAATTTTGACATGCAGCTGATTAGAAGCAACATGCAATCATAAATTATGACATGCAAGATCTGGGTAGTTGTCAAAACTGACATGCAAGATCTGGGTAGTTGTCAAAACTGACATGCAAGATCTGGGTAGTTGTCAAAACTAACATGCAAACTTCTACAACCACCAAATTCACCAAGAACTAACATACAAATGATTAGAAGTAGCATGCAACCATAAATTTTGACATGTAGCTGATTAGAAGCAACATGCAACCATAAAATTATGACATGCAAGATTTGGGTAGTTCTCAAAACTGACATGCAAACTTCTACAAACCCTTAGGCTGGCAAGATCATGGCTCTGATACCACTGAAATGTCCCTTTACTGATTTTGCATGATATTTCATGCCTCTAATCATATTTTCAAGATCACACAACTAATATCACAAAGATCCACCAAATTTCTCAAGAAACCCCAAATCGGGTATGCTGAAAATAGTGCCAAAAGCTTCACAACTTCACAAATTATTAATAAATCTGAAAATGGATATTTTTACAGAAATTTCAGCAGCATAACAGCCTGCAAAATGACATTTCTAGATCCGTATAGCCTTTACACAATAGTTCACAAATGTAGGACAAAAACTATGCTCATCAGGCTCTCGAAATTAACACAAAAATGCCCGGAAACACCACAAAAACACTAATAATCTATCTCAGAAGTTTAATCACATCCCAATACATATATTCAGCTCTATTTTAACACCTTAAAGTCTGAAATACAGAAGAAACCCAAACTGATATGAAATACTCAACTGTAAACACCAAACTCATACAAAAAACACACCCGAAAACCCACAAATCTGCACTGTTCAGCACAAAGGCAAACTCTGTATGAGCATGCACATGGAATGGCTTCAAACTCCCGTCCTTAGCGTTCTTGGAAACTTTCAAACTCCCGTTCTTGGGTCTCCCTAGAAACCTGCAAACTCCCGTTCTTGGGTCTCCTTCTCCACAGGTTTGGCAGCCTCTGAAGAATAACAAAGAATGAGCAAAAATCAAGTTCTGGAATCAGCCCAAAATGCCTCCAAACCCCTTAAAAGAGGGCATAACCGTAACTCACGTCCAAGAGAGGTTAATGAAACATATTTTAATAATAATTTTCATTTATTAGTCCAATGGTTTCCAAAGATTAACCCCCTTTTTCCGAAACTTCACTTTCTTGGGCCTGCCTGCCTTAGCAAAGATTATTATTTTTTAATTATTTGAAAAGGGGACATGACAGATATATCTAAGAATACTAAATCTATATATACAAATATATATATATATATATATATATATATATATATATATATATATATATATATATATATATATATATATATATATATATATATATATATATATATATATATATATATATATATATATATATATATAGCTTATGCGTATGCATACTTAAGTATTTATGCATTTATAAGAGTATATATATTTATAAAAGAATAACTGAATGAAAAAATAGAAAAACTCTCTAGGAAACTACAGTAGGGGAGGAGGCTCAGAGTTGAATATCAAGAGCGATTCTCCATCAGCACCCCTATTGGCAAGTTCGTCAGCCAACTTATTGCCTTCTCGGTAAATGTGTTTGATCAGGACATCCTCAAAAGTTTCCAATAATAGCAACACTTCTTGGAGTTTAGAATTCAAGGCCCAATTAGGAGTTTTTTTTTTCCTAATGGCATTTAGGACTATTTGAGAGTCGCCTTCTATGACAATTTTAGATAGACCTAAATTATGACAAAGTTGCAGACCTTTCTCTAATGCTTCGAATTCTGCCATATTATTTGAAACCGGAGGAAGAGGAGATGCTAACTTTGTTATCCACTGACTATCTTCATCATTGATGATACATCCAACACCAGCTATATCGAGGTTCCCTCTTGCAGCACCATCAAAATTCAGTTTATGCCATCCTGGAGGAGGAGGAACCCATTTGCAGTTGGCCCTTGCCTCCTTATTGTTGGCTGCATAAACCAGTGGAGGGTTGATCTGATTGGTCCATTGTTTCTTCATCATTCCATCCCAAAAGGAGAAAGAACCTTCTTCATGAGAGGATTTCCTTAGGTAAGAATTCATAACTTTTGTAATAGATACTTCGAGTTTTATCAAAAAACTATTTAGATTTCGCTCTTTATTTTTGAAAATACGATGATTCCTTTCTTTCCATAGTTCCCAAACCACTATAGATGGGCAAATATTCCAAAGTTTGCTATATACCCTTTGAACCAAATGTGTAGGCCAGGAACAAAGGAGCCCCTTAAGAGAATTTTGAAAAGGTGTTGACCACTTAAGTCTGTATTTAATCCATTCCCAGCAATTTTGAGCGAAAGGACAATTTAGGAAGAGATGGTCTACATCTTCATTGCTCTGTTTACACATGACACACTAGTTAGGGCCCATGATACCATATCTGGCTAATTTGTCTGTAGTCAGAGCTCTATTTTGAAGGGCAATCCATAAAAAGAAACCCGCCTTGGGTAGACATCTAGGATCCCAACATAATTTTAAAGGGATCTCCACATAGTTCCACTGCTGTGATTGAATAATAGATAGATACCCAAGCTTCACACTGTAACAACCATCCTTTGAACCAGCCCAGATGAGGTTATCCGACCTTTCAGATTGTTTAATTTTCCTATTTGAGATGATCTTTTCAAAGGTTGCAACTGAATCCGGATCAAAATCTAAATCCTCGATAGAGCGCCATCTCCATCACAATTCCCCATCCATCATCTCTTTAACTTTATAATCTTTAACCTTATTACCCCATAATGTTTTCAACTTAGAAATAAGGTTTTTTAGGTTGGGGGATGAATGGATGGGGGGTAGCCCATCCCAAGAATCTTCCCAGAACAAAGCTTTATTCCCTACCGCCACATCCCAAGTTAGAAATTTTCTAATAATTCCCCGGCATTTTGACATGAAATTCCAACACACCGACCCTTTGGGCAATTTTTTCATCCTGAACACCGATTTTGGGTCCGTTGGGTCTAGATATTTATAATATAATATTTTGGCCCATTTTTGTTCATTTTCTTGATATAACCTCAATACTAGTTTAGCTCCTAAAGCCTCATTTTGCCATTGTGGTTTCTTAATACCTAAACCCCCCCACTCCTTGGGTTTGCATAAATTGTCCCACTTAATGAGAGCAAGTTTCTTGTCATTATCCTTATCCTTCCATAGGAAATTTCTAAGTTTTGATTCAAAATTCTTGGACATCCAATTATTGAGAGGAAGACATGCCATGGGAAAAATTGGAGTGGCTGATAGGACTGCTCGGATCTTGGTGATCTTCCCAGCCTTAGAGAGCCACTTATTCTTCCAGCTACCAATCTGCTTATCCACCTTATCGATCGTATCCATCCAAACTTTGGTGTACCTCGGATTCTTCTCCAGGGAGATACCTAAATATTTGCATGGGAACTTTCCTTTATTGTAACCATAATTCTGCATATCCTATTTTCCATATCAAGAGAGGTATTCAAAAAGACAATTTCAGATTTTTCTTTGTTAACCTTCTGACCTGAAGCATTCATATATTGCTAAAGTATGCTTTTAAAACCCAAAGCCTCTTGGACGGAGCTCTTGCCAGGTAAAATGGTATCGTTTGCATACTGTTGATGTGTAATATTAGGAAGATTCCTGGTAACCGAGATACTAGAGATCCTTCTTTCCTTATAAGCAAAGGAGACTACTCTCCCGAAAGCTTCAACCATTAGAATGAAGAGAGAGGGAGATAGTGGATCTCCCTGTCTAATACCCCTGGAGATGTCGAAAAAACCTTCAGGCGTCCCATTAATGAGAACTGAAATCTTCAGGGTTGAAATAAACTTGAATATTAGGTTTACCCATTGTTGTGAAAAGCCAAACGCTTCTAAGACTTTATAGAGAAAATGCCAATCAACCATATCATAAGCCTTTTGTATATCTAACTTCATAAGCACACATGCTTCTTTATCTATGGAAGCCGAGTGGATGACTTCCTGAATAATGATTATACCATCCAAAATAGATCTTCCTGGAACAAAACCTGTCTGTTCTTTAGAAATCAATTTCTGCATGATGACCTTGAGTCTATTGGCTATAACTTTTGAAAATATTTTATATATAGTATTGCAAAGAGCTATAGGCCGAAAGTCTCCAGGATGATCCGGACAATCCTTCTTGGGGATAAGAGTAAAGAAGGAATAGTTGATTTCAGCTAGCAAGGATCCACCATTCCTTGATGCTTCAATTGCTCTCCATAAATCTTCCCCTAGAATATCCCAACATTTTTGAAAAAAGAAGGCTTGAAACCCGTCAAGGCCTAGAGATTTATCTGGACTCATATTAAAGACCACTGTCCTTACCTCTTCTAGAGTTATTAGTCTATTTAGGTTTTTGTTGTCTTCTACAGTGACCAGTTTTGGAATAAATTTGAGCATTCGGGACTGTGCCTCCCAGTTAGACCCTTCATAATTATTAAGTAAATTCTTAAAATGAGAGACTATTGTGTCTGCTATTTCAAGTGGGTTTTCTATACGTAAACCCTGCGGAGTTGAGATACTAGTGATTTTCTTTAGAGATCGATTCTGTATAGTTGAATTATTAAAAAACTTTGTATTTCGATCTCCCTCATCCAACCATTTCTCTCTAGATTTTTGTCTCCAGAAGGTTTCTTCTTTGGATAAGATAGCTTCCTGTTTCATGAGGAGTTCTTTTTCTAAAGTGTATTTCTCATAATTCATACCATATTTTATAATTTCCTGATTTAGATTTGTCAGTTTTTCTTCAGTTTCCAATTTTTCTTTAAAAATATTGTTGAAGTGTTCTCTGTTCCACCTCAAAATATTTTCTTTTAGCAATTTAAGTTTGGAAACGAACACAAACATTTTGGACCCAACGAATTTTTCTTGAGTCCACCATGTCTTAACCAATTCCATAAATCTCGGATCTTGAAACCACATCTTCTCGCACTTAAAAGGATTTCTGGGAGGTTTAGAAGGTTCTGAAATCTCTAAACAAACAGGGAAATGATCCGATCTTGCGAAAGGCAGAATGGAGGATTGAAAATCCTTATTGTAAGAAGAGAGATTACCTACAATAAAGAATCTATCTAACTTTTTCGCAATGTAGTCCTTATCCTTCCTTCTATTATTCCACATAAATATTCCATTACTTGATGAGATTTCTAACAGCGTAAGTTTATCAATCTAGATTTTGAATTCTATAGATACAAGTGACAGGTGTTTAGTTCCCCCTACTTTCTCATCTAAACTCAGAATTGTATTAAAATCACCTCCTAATATAATCGGACTATCTTTGTGCTTTGAAATAACCGTACTTAATTCATCCCAAATAGTTTTTTTTCCTTATTATGTTGTTAGGACCATATACATTGATAAGAATGAATTTCATGTCTGATTTTAGACTCTGTATACTGACACACAACCAATTATTATTATTTACTAGATAGGTTAGAGTCACTTTCCTTGAGTTCCAAATAATTCCTAAGCCACCCGAGGCACCCGTTGCCTCTATAAAGATTGAATCCCACAGTCCCCACGTTTTGCTAATTTTAGCTCCTTCTACCTTATTAAGTTTTGTCTCTTGAATTAAAATAATTTTTGAGTTAAAGTTTTTTAAATATTGTTTGATTAACCTTTTTTTACTAGGGGCATTAAGGCCCCTAGCATTCCAAGATGTTATCTTCATACTGCCTTAGGAAGGCACTTCCCCTTCCTCATGTTGAGAAGCTCATCAATTTTCCTCTGTTCTCTATCTAGGCCTTCAGTTTCACGTAGTTCCTTCAATGATCTCCTACCCCTTTTTCCTTTAGGCTTACCGTAATTTGGAAAGATTAGACCTTCCTGATTCATTTGTATGCCAAGCTCTTGCTAAAATATACCCAGTTCTTGTTCTGTTAAGGCAAAGCCTTCCTCTGTTTTGTCAAATTCTTCCATTTCCAGTTCCTTGCAAATCTGACTCCTGAGACTATCCTCCTCAAATTCTTTGTTCGCTATTGTTGTTGACTCTCCCATGTTTTTCCTATCCATTTCCTGCTTGTCTTTTGATTTAGTCCCACTCTGTTTGACTTGCTTCATTTCACGTTCCTTCAACTAGATCTCTATAATATCCCTCTGGAGATCCTCAACTGTATAATCATCGCCTCCTAATTTAAGAATTTTTTGGATCAGCTCCTCTTTTTGAGAGGTAGTACTCTTATCTAGGTTATCAAAGTCAAAGACTTGAATAAGCTCCTCTGATAACTACTCAAGATTGTTATCTTCAAACTTTGACACTCCAGTCTCTAGTGTAGATTCTAGATCCTCATTTAAAAAGTGCTGAAGGATTTTAATAATAGAGACTTCTGAGCTCTTGCCTTCATTCCATATTGTTGACTGAATTTCCATTGGGGTGAAAGGCGAGGAGGGTTGTCCATTTGGAGTTTGCCAGAATTTTGAAGTTTTCTTGGCTCCTTCAAGTTGTTGATAGGATGACTCTTCTTCAGGGGTTAAATCAGAATTCAGCGGTTGAGTTTCCTGTATTTCTGTTCTTGAAACTGCTTTTTCCATCCTATCCTTGGGTGAAGAAAAAAGCATATCATTTTCTACTTCCCTTATGTCTTTATGATTCAATGATTTTGTAGTTCTATTATGTATCCCTCCTTGTCGTTCATTTTCCTTATTCTCATCAAGCTCCGTTTGATACTTATACAAAGAAGACCCCTCTATAGTATCTGTTTCCCAATGACTCTCTTCATTTCCATCTTCCATATTATCACTTCCTTTGTGCTCTGCAAGAACCTTAAGTATTTCTGTGTCTTGCTCTGGACTTTGGTTTATGATCTTTGTGGACATTGTGACACTCCTCACTAGGGCATCTTTATCTTCAATTACCAATTGTTTTGCTGAGGGAGTAGAATTACAAGTCTCTTTATCATGATGAGTTGCAACCTTTCTCTTTTTCCTTTTCTATCTTTTTGAGTGAGATCCCTTCAAAACTAGCTCTATATCCTCTTTAGGAATAGACACTATAATGGATTTAAGTCTTCTATTCTTAGGTAATTTCTTATCTGAATCTTTTATTTCTTTCCTTTCTTTCTGATAAGCCTAAATTTGGAATTCTGTAGGGGAGATCTGTTCTTCCAGCTTTTTGTTCTTCATTGCTCTCAACCAAGAGAATTGTTTGCTAATATCCGAGGTAAGGGGAAGGATCTTAGGCATGATTTTATGATATTTATCAAATTTTAATATGTTTACTATTCTTTTTTTATAAGTCTGAAACTTAATATCATAAGATGTTTTACTAGTTATAATTTTTTTGTTAAATTCCACTGGGTGATTAAGCTTAACATTGATTAACACTTTAACATTATTACAACAGTAGAAAGAAGCATCAATGCCTCTGACCTCTCCTACCTCCGACCCTATGGCTTTAATGATATCTTCATGGCAAAGCTTCGGAGGGAGGGATGTCAGGACAAACCAAGAGGGCATCTTGCAATCTAAATTTTCTAATTTAAAATTATGTGTCCAATCTATAAATTTAACATAGTGACCATTAAAAAACCATTTTGGTGATAGTAAAAACTCTTTTTTGATAGACTCATTTAAGCATTGTAAATATAGTGTGCTATCTGAGAAAGTGGAAATACTTACCTGGTTTTCACACAACTCCTCTAGCCAGTCGAGTAACAGAGGGAAATCATCTTGCGGACCATTCCATTTAGCAAAAAGGCCTCCCTTTGAGCATTTATCCCAAGCGGATTCAATAGCCTTGCTTGAAATTTTGGCCGGATCCTCCTTTGTGTAGCACAAAGATGCCCTAGGCGATGGACTAGGGTTCACAGGATTGAATGAATCTTTGATTCTACGATGAGGGGGAATATAAGATCCTGGAGAAGAAGATTTAGGAGAGAGATTTCCTGCCTGGGTTGAAACCGATTGGTATGAATCTAGTGCCATAGCCTTGTATTTCTTGGGGTGGGCATATCTTGTGAGGTTGAAGATGCGAATTTGATTGTCCAGTTGTTCTACCGTAAAAAACTGATGATTCAGACTTTTGTTCGCCTTAGATCGGATCAAGGGATTCTGCGAGAGAGGGTTTAGGGCATAATTCCTATGGTCTTCATTTTCTCTGTTACGTCGCTGGCTGCGAGTATCCTCTGTATCATTTTAAAATATTTCAAACCTATTCGCTGTTTTTACTGAATATCTCTTATCGGATGTGTTTTGTGATTTTTTTTGCTGCCAATTCGTGTCTTCTATTGTTGAAGTCTTCTGCCAATTCGGCCCAAAACCGTTTGATTTTGCATACTTTCGTAGGCTTTTTCTTTGAGACTTCGCGGGAAATCGGGGGAATGACATTATTCGCAATATCAGAGCAAAGCACATATTCCATCTATATATATATATATATATATATATATATTGAAAATTTGAAAAGTATCCTTTTTTCACTAAATTTTTATTTTTAAAATTTAAATGTTACTTAAAATGTTTTTTATTTATTTTAAAATTGAATTAGATTTATAAATGCAGTCATTTGTAACATTTTTTATATATTATTTTTTATATACCTTTTATTTTTCAATAAAGTAAAAACAATAGTTTTTTCTAATTTTATTATTATTTTATATCATATAACAAAAATATTACATTTAAATAAAAATATTTTTATAAGTTTTATTTTTTAAATATAAAATTATTAATAATACTCCAGTCAAATTCTATTTACTAAAGATTAAAAGTTTTTATATATAAATAAATACAAAATTTTACCTATTGAATAGATAAGTCCACGTATTAATTTATTTAAACAATATAATATTAACAATAAATTTTTAATTTAATTTAATTTTTTAAAATATTGATAAGAGGTTCAAGCCAAGATTAATTATTATGTATTGTTATTAATTATTATTTTATTAAGCTTGGGTATATTCGAACACAAGATCTCTTCGATAAGAGGTTTACAATTTACTATTGTATTGTAGGTGAGGGCAGCCCCGAACATGTAGATGGGCAGCGGCTCGGCGCAAATATGTTGCACCGTAGCCATTTCAACAAAAGGCTAGTCAACCAAAGGCAGATCGGGATATTTTTGGGGCAAGCCTTAAACATCACACACTAAAGAAGAAATTATGCCTCGAAAAGTAAGTCAAACTTTGACTATTTAACACTTTTGCACTAAGAATCAAACCTTAGCATGTGAGTTGCAAACTTCGATCTCTGAAGACTATTGACGTTGGGCTGGAAGCTAATACGTCTGAAAGCACAATTCTGAAGGCTTTGATTTTGCATCAAACATTGTTCAGATACTCTGAAGCCCTGGATCAACCCGGATCAGAAGCAATGGACTACACTCCTTCAAAGAAAATTGAATTGGAGAATAAGAAATATCATGTATTTTTAAGCTTTCGAGGTAGTGACACAAGGCAAAAACTGGTGGACCATTTGTTTGAATCACTTAGTGCTGCAGGTATTCATGTATTTCTTGACAGTGAGCGATTAAGGAGAGGAGATGACATTGATATGAGCCTGAAGCAGGCCATTAAGGACACGGATATTCACATTCCTATTTTCTCCACAAACTATGCCAATTCTCCATGGTGCCTCAAAGAAGTCACAGAGATGTCGAAATCCACGGGACTTATCATTCCCTTGTTTTATGATGTTGAGCCAGCAGATGTCAGATATCCAGACAAACGCAAGTACGCCATGGATTTTGAGACTCACTATCGCAACGAGAGACATAAACCGGAGACAATTGCTGAGTGGAAAGATGCCTTGCGAAATGTCGCGTCTCGCTCAGGATGGTCTATGCAAACAACATCAGGGTACTAGGTTTTTTTGTAATTTTTTCAGTTTTAATGTGCCTAGGGTTTGTGAAAGTTTGAGTTTCAGGGCTTGCGTATGGTGTACCTGCAGGTATGAGGGGAAACTCATCAAGCGGGTTGTAACGGATGTTCTTAACACATTGAACAATGTTCCGCTGGATATCACAAAATGTGCCGTTGGACTAAAAGAACGAATGACTGCGGTCATTGATTTGCTGAATATTGGTGCAACTGTAAATGACAGAGCATCTAATACTGTTGGGATTTGGGGCATTGGAGGTGTGGGGAAGACTACGCTTGCCAAGGCAGTTTATAATGACAGTTTTAGGAAGTTTGAAGCATTTTCCTTTGTGTCTGATGTTCACGGCAATGCCCATCACATCAACGGACTCTGCAGATTGCAGAAACAGATCTTGAGGGATCTCTTGAAAACCAAAATCAGGGTCAACAATGTTGATCATGGCAAAGCTTTAATGCGAGAACGTTTACACTCCATCCGTGCTGCTTGTTGTTCTAGATGATGTAGGTCACAAAAAGCAAATTGAAGCCCTGGGTGCAGAGTGGCTTTCGGCAGGTAGCAGAGTCATTGTTACGACACGTGACAAGAGTGTCTTCACCGATGACATTCGCATTTATAGTTTGAATGAACTTGGCAAGGATGAAGCTCTTCAATTGTTTTGCTGGCATTCCTTTCTTAAGCCATGGCCGGATAATAACTATAAAAAACTATCTGAAAGGATGGTGAATGCTTGTTGTGGGCTACCCCTTTCTTTGGAAGTTCTTGGGTCATTCTTATACCAGAGAAAAGACAAAATATACTGGAAGGAGACTCTCAGGCAGCTCGAAAGCGCAAAGTTTGATGACATATACAGTAGGCTCAAAATCAGCTATCAAGATCTCGACTTCGAGGAAAGAGAACTTTTCCTTGACATTGCTTGTTTTTTCGTTGGGCAACACCAGGAGACTGTGATTAGTTTCTGGGAAGATTTAAATCTGAATCCACATATTAACCTATCCAACCTAGCGCTTAAGTCACTCATCAAAATAGATTACAAACATGAGGGTATTATCTCAATGCATGATCATCTGAGGGATATGGGGCGAGCAATTGTGAGGGACGAATCTCGAGATCCAAGCAAGCGCAGCAGGATTTGGAAATCAAATGAAGCTTATCAAGTGCTGCAGAGAAATCTGGTAAGAGTTGTGTTTTAGCTGCCAGTGTCTTTCATGTTTTTGTTGTAAAGTAGTGAAACAATCGTTCTCATGCCGTGCATAAAATTGAAAGCTTGACGACGATTTTAGTGATGTTGGTTTCTACAGTTCATTATGAAGCCATTTAATAAAAAATACTCTTGAACTCATCAGCGAATTCTGAAATTTCTGCTCAGGTTCTGGATGGTCTCCAAAGCATCTCTTTGTCGGGTTTAGAACAGGGCATTACAGTTGAGAATGTGAGGTCATTGAGATATCTAAATTTAATTTCATTGGATAGGAGCACTGTAAGAGGTGATCTACAACCATTATCTCTAAATATTAGGTGGCTAAAATGGAATTCGTGCCAATGGCATTGTCTGCCGTCTGAGTGGAGCATGGAACACCTTGTTGTTCTTGATCTCAGTGCTAGAAATATTCCAAGCAATATAAAACAACTTTGGTGTGAAAGTTCGGCATGTAAGGTATTTTTTCAGTTGCTTTCCTACAAATTCATTTTGCAGACCTCAATTTTTTTGTGCTTCTATCTCTCTGAATCTAAGAAATTGTTTTTCCATTGCAGAAGCCCAATAATCTCAAAGTTCTTCTCCTGAGCTGCTGTGTTAATCTCGAAAGGTTGCCTGACCTCTCAAATTATACATCCCTGATAAGGATTGATTTGAAGAATTGTTCCAGGCTAAGAAAAGTACCTGAATCGATTGGCCTTCTTCTACAGCTAAAATGCTTGAATTTGTCAGGTTGTAAGAATTTAGAAGGACTTCCAGAGAGCATTGGTGGGCTTGTATCACTAGAAAAGCTCTGTATGAATCGTTGCTCGTCCATTAGAAAGCTACCAAATACTTTTGGGGAGCTCAGAGCCCTGAAGGAACTAGACATAGGCTGTTTAGATAAGATAGAAGAACTTCCCCCTTTCAAAACGGGCAGCTTGCTGAAGAAGCTCATTCTGAGTGGTTGCCGCAAGCTAAGAAGTTTGCCAACATCAATAGGTGACCTCAAGCATCTAAATTATCTGGAGATGAATAAATGTAGAAGCATTTCAAATCTACCAGAGGAATTGGGGAATCTGGAAAGCCTTATTGAATTGTTTGTGAATGAGTGCCCTTGTCTACACAGGCTTCCAGAAAGTTTTGGAAGGCTTACAAATCTCATGACTTTGGAACTGAAGAAGGATGTTAGTTTAATTGAACTACCAAAGAATTTTTTCAGTTTGCAATTGCTGGGGCATTTTGATGCAAGTGGTTCTCATCTCTTAAATGGCCTTCCTCCAAAATTTGAAGATTTGTGGGCACTGCAGATTCTTAACCTCCAAAATAGTTTCCTTCACATTTTACCTTCTGGCCTTTGTAAGCTTGAACATCTGACCACTGTTATTCTGAATAAATGCAAGAAGTTACTGGAATTGCCTGCTCTTCCCAAGTCACTGGTTAGGCTAGAAGCAGAGGATTGTAATCAAATGAGGAGAATCTTGGATTTATCAAATTTGAAAAATCTGAAACTGTTGGCTCTGCGAAACTGCCAACACCTAGCTGCATTGCCAGATGTGAGCTCATTACAGTTTTTAATAAAGTTAGACATAAGGGGGTGCACAAGCATCACAAGTCTTGAAGGTTTACAAGGATTGAAAAGTGTACAGGAGTTATACGTGAGTGGGTCAGATGGCATTGACTTAAACCTGAGCCAAATTATGGAGGTAGGTGCATATCTACACTACAAGCATTATATTTATTCTGAATAAACGAACTATCAGGCATGAAAGGAACTGATTACTGGCTTACCCGGTGCATTTACAGGACATGCCTTTCCTTCAGGAATTTAGTGCAAGAGGAATGCAGCTAGAGTATTTACAAATGCATGGCTATGAATTACAGCCTTCTGACTTCATCGATATATTGTCTTTTCCTTTAAGAAAATCCATATATGCAGGAGTTGTACTATTTTTTCATTTGAAACTAAAGCTCAGCGAAACTGAGAACACTGTTGCAAGTCAAATTGAAATTTCCTTCAAGAGAGATGGTGAAGAGTTTTTTAGTGTTAAAGCATTAATCCAAGGAAATGAGAAGTTGATGTTCATTTATAGAGCAAAACATCCTGTGATTTCATCTCTGAACAATTTTCAAAGGGTTTCTGTTCAAGGCAAAGGGAAAGCAATCCATATCAGGGAAGGTGGGATAAAGATATACAGGAAAATTGAAGAACCTCGTGAAGTTCTTGATACAGTTGAGGGGACCAACCATGAAAGGAATATAGAATGGGATAAAAAATTGAGTTGTGGAGGGATAGAGGAAAATTTAAGGTCTCCTGAAGGCAGCTTTAGAAACATTTGGACTCAACCAGTCAACAAAGAGGCAAGGTATGTAATTTGAGTTGAAATTTTTGAGTTCATTCATCAGACCATGTATCATTGGATGGAAAACTAAGAATTGAGCTTCTTTCAAAATGTTAGTTACATAGTGTATAATATTCGGCACAACTGATTTGGATTTGGTTATTTTGCTCAACCACCCTAATAATAATGCTATGAGTGATTGAAGCAGGTTGATGGAACTAAAATTAAATCTTGCAGACTAGAGCCCTGTTTTCTAGAAGAAGTGCCAAACCACAAGATTTAATTATTATATTAATAATTATTTTTGAAGTAAAACAGTTTATTTTGCTTTGGTGATTTTTGTTTGAAGGAGATGATAAAATATTTGGGGAGCAACAAAGGAGTAAAATGAGGGTCTTCATTGAGAAATATTTGGTACAAAATTTCCCTGCACCTTCCAAAAACCATAGACAATTTGGTGAAATATTCCCCATGCTATTTTCCTTGAACTAAGGTGGGTTTTACTTCTTAAGATCCAATAGAATAAGATGAAAGGACACAACCTTAGCAGCTCGCATTTACAAAGGTTATAAAGTTTTAAAGAGATGATTAACCACTCAAGAAACCAAGCCTAATCACAAGGAAATTGAAACTCATAGGACAATGATATTAGTGAAATTTATCCTTCAATCAAGTAATATGTTCACAACAAGTGAAGGATAAATTAAGCAAAAGATAAATCAAGCATCCTCAATGTAGTTTTTTGCAACTGATAAGATGAACCTTCATTCTAATCATAGACAAAATAACACTGCCTATTTCAATTGTTCAATGTTCCCTTTTCTAGCATGCGTTGTATCATGTTGTTATTAGCCTATTTTGTCATGGTCCCATAGGCTCACTAGGACATTTAAAGGACTTAGAGAATATTTGGTCTAGGCAACTTCAATTGCAGATCATTTTGAGGTGTTTAGAGGCAGTTTTGGACATACATAAAATTCATAGCATAGTTCCTAGACTTCAATTTGTGACTTGGCAATGACTCGACAAAGTGAAAAAAAAAACCTTGAAATTTAAAGATCTTGAAGAATTTAGAACTTGTTTCATACACCCATTATTGATTAAAGCTTAAAGACACAATAACATCATCAAATGGAAGCTAATTTGATCAAATACATAAATATACATCGATCACATAAGTACAAATGCAAATTAATACATAGACAACAATTAATACATTGACAGATAACCAATATTATCAAATAGAACAATAGGTATTTTATGGCGACTATATCATCCCCTCCAAAAGAAAAAGTCGTCTTTGAGATTTCAAGTATACATAAAGTAATATCTAGAAAAACTAATGACACGAGTCTAGATAATGACTCGTACGACAAAAACTCAATTTTGTAGTGTACTTAAAAATAAAATGGGGTTTTAGGGGCAACACCCCCAGCAAAGTCAAGGTGTAATGCCCCCAACAAGATCAAGAGGTAGAGACTTGTTGTCACTTAAGCTTGCACCCTTGTCCAGAGCCTATGCGTGAGGACAACCTAGTGAAACATGGAAACAACTTCCAAGCTGTGGGACTTGAACTGTGAGGTTGAGTCTCTGGAGAAGGCCGGCTTCCTCTTACTATCAGGATGCACCTAACTACTCTTGGAGAGGAAAAGGGAGAAAGAGAACACGAAAGCAAATCTACCTAATCTAATCTAAAGAGGTGATGCACCAAAATAGAGTGTTCAGACCAAACTCTGCCCATATATGCACTATTGAACCAGAATGAAACTAAGGATATACACATTTAGACTTGCTTTAATCAAATAATCACATGCAGATCAGAAGATCAAGATGAATAACACAAGGAAAGGGATATTCGCTTATATATCATTCACACGCTGAAAGAGATACAGTTATGCAGATTACAGATTTCCACAAAGCATCAGTGAGAGGCAAAGATTCTTGCACTTTCACACCAATGGCTGAAGGAGATAAGACAAAATGTCATACGGTTCAGAGGCAAGGAGAATTTTACACTGGAGTTGCAGAGCAACAGCAGAGAACAATAGAGAATGTTCCGACCTTTTCAAAATACACAAAAATTGTCTTTATAGCTCAGGCATAACTGAGATGTTTTCCTGACTGAGATTACTCTACAACCACTGCCATTAAGTCTCTGCCAAGAACAATCATGGGGATCTGAGGAAATTTGATCTAAGTATAGCTCTAGGTACCATGAAATCTGATCTTCTGTGTGTCTCGAGAAGACAAAAACGGCGCCATAACTGTGCTCTGACCAGGTAGATGGATCACTGGAGGCGGTGGAGTGTTCCTCTTTGTTTCGCATTCACTCTGGGGTGGTTAGAATCGATTACAGAGATCGAATTGCGCGGCAAAATCTAATCTTCCTTGCTTTTGGTTCGTGAATCAGCATGATCAGCATAACCCTGGCACCAGGATGAGCCACGTGGACCAACCAGTTTATTTCATTTTGCCACCTCGCAGGTCTGTACGTGGTTGGCCATGCCCATTCTTCACTAACTGTGCCAACCTTGCAAACCTTGACCGCGACATTATACTAACCGCTAGTTGCATCTAACCGTTACTGCCTCAACTGGACCCACGAGGACATGTGTCCTCAAATCGCTATCTCGCCATGTATATCTCTTGAGCATCTTTCTATAGCGACATAACGAGGGTCATTGATCTGCCATCATCTAACGGCCCTAGAAGTACCATAAAATCTGTCAAGCAGCGCTTTGTAGCTCGCAAGAAAACAGTGCCCACAATCCATGTGTCGCCAGGTCGTTAACTCGCTATACCTAAACAACGTGCATCTTCCCATGGCGAGTTAACGAGGACCATAGATCTGCCACCATCTGACGGCCAGAAGATACACCCAATCTGTCAGTGTGCTGACCAATAGAAACCTGGCCTTTTTCCAACTTGGCACAGTAAGTTCTTTCTTTTGCAGCCCGCTAAGGGAAACAGGACCCACAATCCACGCGTCGCTAGGTCGTTAACTTGCTATACTTAAACAGCGTGCATCTTCCCATAGCGAGTTAACGAGGACCATAGATCCATGCTGATCTGACGATAGCGAAAAGTGCACTGAAGGGACTGGCCCACTTTTTGCACTGTCATCGCCCTAGCCAATGAGAAATCAACCAACTGCCGATGTGTCATTAATCTGTACACTCATTCCTGATGCATCATTGGTTCGGGGTCCACAATGTGGCTTATAGAACAGACCTGGCCCCACAAGACACATGACAGCGAATCGCCATCTCGCTATATATATCTCCTGAGCATCTTTCCATAGCGAGTTAATGAGAGCCATAGATTTGAGGTCGATCCAAGGGTGAAGAAATTGCACCAGGCATTCTGAAGATTGGTGGGTCCCATACTCACTAAGTCACTATGAGTAAACAACTTGCAACTTTCCATAGCGAGTCAACGAGGACTGTTGATTTTGCATTGATTCGACGGTTAGAATCCCTCTTGAGCATTGTTACCCTTCCACATCGCATGAGGTCCCACCAAACACTCATTTCACAGTGACTCGCTATGTCGCTAATGGCGAGATGCTTGAGTTTTCTGATAGCGAGGTAGCGAGCGCCGGTGACCTTATCCAACTCGGCGCCGGAGAAATAGATAGAACCACCTCTACCAAATTGGGCCCGCCGATCCACGTGGCAAACACTTGCTAAGTCACTATGCATATCTATCGAGCAGCTTTTCTTGGCGACGTAGCGAGGGTCGCAGATCCTGAGGAGATCTAACGACGAGGAACTTGCAGGCTCGCCGAAACATATCACAAGTTTGATTTTTTAATTTTTTCGATGTTTCTCAGGCATTAAAATAATATTAACTCTGGGAACTAGCCGTTGGCGGGTGAGCATTTGAATTTTGAATATTGGCGGGGTGCAAAAAATGGTAACATTTCTGGTGACTCACAGGGAACACAAGCCAGCTATGCATAAGACCAGTGGCCTGAAGCATCCATTGGGCTACAGAGTCGTAAAATACGTAGATTCTGAGCACTGTGAAACCCTAACCTTACCTCTGAGATAGCAAAATACCGAAACCCCTGTCTCTGCAACTGGAACCAGAGACCAAAACCTTCATCCGCAACCTTCAAAATTTCAAAACTGGCTATCTCATAGAGAGATAGTTGTGCTCGTGCACTTCTTGGAAAAGCAAGGAACCAACAGAAGAAAAACTACTCTAATATGTACAAATATTTACAAAGAGAGGGGTCAAACAAACCCATTGATTGGTTTGCTGAAATAGCTGCCCTTCCTTATCAACTGGTTTCTTGTTCCATACAAAAGGACAGCCAAATGGATCAACAGGTATGACAAGCACACTGCTGCATGAAACACCTCCCTTCCAATGCTGAAAACAGTGAAGCTCTCGAGCAGTGGGGTGTTACCTTGTGGAGCAAAACATACTTGCTTCTCTTTGTAATAATCTTCCTCATACTCTGGAGTGAGCATGACTGGGGGCAACTTGCTGATTTGTTGCAGAGCTAGATACCTTATGGGGCACCCTCTTGATGGTGTAGGGCCAGAGGAATCATCCTTGACCACTTGATTGTGCTCTGCAATGGTAGTCTTTAACTGGTTTGGAAGTGGCTCCTCCTCTTGTTTTTTTTCCACATCTTGTTCATGCTGCCCATGAACCACTTCCTTTGGATCTACTGGTATGGTGTGATCTTCCACTTGTTGATGTTGTAGAACATGCTCCTCATATATGGGAGATATTGATTCAATATC
This sequence comes from Cupressus sempervirens, assembly GCA_028749045.1. Classification (NCBI taxonomy): domain Eukaryota; kingdom Viridiplantae; phylum Streptophyta; class Pinopsida; order Cupressales; family Cupressaceae; genus Cupressus; species Cupressus sempervirens. The sequence goes on from CM053786.1 coordinate 114,231,753, forward strand.
TATGGAAGAGCGGATAGCATCCAACTCATCCAAAAGATCATCCTCATCACTAATCTCCTCCATTACAGTTGCAAGGACATGCATAGGTTGGGGGGAAACCTCATGCAGGTTACCATATTCCTCCTCAAGGACAAAGCTATCCTTGAGGCCTTCTTGTCCATCCTCCACATCATAGAGGGCTGTCTGCTGGAGCAAATGATCCTCTTCTTTCCCTAGCAGCAGATCCTCATTCACTGGCAAGGGCTTAAAAGCCATGACTTGTTCCTCAAGAGGAGGAACAAACCTATTGTCTTCTTCTTCTTCCTCAACAAAAGAGGGAGGCTCTTCAGATAAGAGGGTTGGGTCCTCTTCCTTTGGCTCATCAGCCTCCTCTTTGTTCTCCTCAGTAGACTACGACTCCTTACATGGAATCCTTGTGGGTCTGGATTCACTCTCCCAAAACTCTGTATTTGAACCATCAGAAGTCCATACAACCGGCCCACCTGGAAATAATCTAATAGTAATAGGCTCGTGCGTTCATGACTAGTCCAACTCTCTCTTATAGGGGATGGAGGGGCTACAATAGTAGGCTCTTGTAAGGGAGGGGGCTTCCTAAAGCTTGGGATGACATATTTGGGAGAAGGGGGGGTATCTACCTCCTTGGTTTGAAAATTAGCTGATTGGAGCCTCGTTTCCTCCTCTCTTGCTGCAACAACTTGCCTTGCAAGGTTCTCCTCAAAATGTCTCTGTTTCTCCCTCTCTTCTTTCTCATGTTGGAGTTAGGCCTGGTAGGCCATCTCCTCCTGCTGTCTCTCAAGTTCTTGTTGCCTTGCAACCTCATCAAGCCGCCCATCGATCTCTTCAAGTTGTCTATCCTAGGCCAATAACTGCTCATCTCGTTCATCTACCTTCCTATCCCATGAATCCATCATCCTATCCCATGAATCCATCTTTCTTTGAAATCCCAACAATATATCTTTAAGTTCTTCAACTGAGGATGTTGGGGCTAATGGAGTAGAGGCAGTGGGAGGGTCATAATTTTGAGCAGCTTGGCTATAAACAACTTGGGGTGAAGATTGAAATTGGTAATATGAGGGCTGAGGAATAAAATTTTCATGATATGGGGGGGAATAATGACTATTTCTATGAAACGAATCCATAACAAAGTTTTCATAAAAGCTGCAATTTCATAGAAGACTTGAAAATCACAAAAAGATCAAAGGTGATCTTTACATACCAGCACTGTTTCTGCTTGAAACCAGTAGATCTGCACTAGAGTCGCCATGGTGTTTGATTGGATGCCTCCAAAGGCTAATGGCACTAAGAATAACACCCAAATTCTTAGTGTATCAGGATCAACTGGCTAACTAGCGGACTTCAAATTTTCTGACTAGCTGTCCCACCGGGCGTGCCAAAAACTGTTGGTATGACCGGTGGAGGTTCTGAAATTGATTTGAATCTTTGATTTTGTGTCCCACCGGGCGTGCCAAAAATTGTTGGTATGACCAGTGGAGGTTCTAAAATTGATTTGAATCTTTGATTTTGTGTCCCACCGGGCGTGCCAAAAACTGTTGGTATGAACGATGGAGGTTTTGAAATTGATTTGAATCTTTGATTTTGTGTCCCACCGGGCATGCCAAAAATTGTTGTCACTTAGGTTAGCACCCTTGTCCAGAGCCTATGTGTGAGGACAGTGAAACATGGAAACAACCTCCAAGCTGTGGGACTTGAACTGTGAGGTTGAGTCTCCGGAGAAGGCCGGCTTCCTCTTACTATTAGGATGCACCTAACTACTCTTGGAGAGGAAAAGGGAGAAAAAGAACACGAAAGCAAATCTACCTAATTTAATCTAAAGAGGTGATGCACCAAAATAGAGTGTTCAGACCAAACTCTGCCCATATATGCACTATTGAACCAGAATGAAACTAAGGATATACATATTCAAACTTGCTTTAATCAAATAATCACATGCAGATCAGAAGACCAAGATGAATAACACAAAGAAAGGGATATTCGCTTATATATCATTCACAGGCTGAAAGAGATACAATCATGTAGATTACAGATTTCCACAAAGCATCAATGAGAGGCAAGGATTCTTGCACTTTCACACCAATGGCTGAAGGAGATAAGGCAAAATGTCATACGGTTCAAAGGCAAGGGGAATTTTACACTGGAGTTGGAGAGCAACAGCAGAGAACAACAGAGAATGTTCCGACCTTTTCAAAATACACAAAAATTGTCTTTATAGCTCAGGCATAACTGAGATATTTGCCTGACTGAAATTACTCTACAACCACTGCCATTAAGTCTCTTCCAAGAACAATCATGGGGATCTGAGGAAATCTGATCTAAGTATATCTCTAGGTACCATGAAATCTGATCTTCTGTGTGTCTCGAAAGACAGAAACGGCGCCATAACTGTGCTTTGACCAGGTAGATGGATCACTGGAGGCGGTGGAGTGTTCCTCTTTGTTTCGCATTCACGCCGGGGTGGTTAGAATCGATTACAGAGATCGAATTGCACGGCAAAATCTAATCTTCCTTGCTTCTGGTTCGTGAATCAACATGATTAGCATAACCCTGGCACCAGGATGAGCCACGTGGACCAACCAGTTTATTTCGTTTTGCCACCTCGCAGGTTTGTACGCGGTTGACCATGCCCATTCTTCACTAACTGCTTCAACCTTGCAAACCCTGACCGCGACGTTATACTAACCGCCAGCTGCATCTAACCGTTATTGCCTCAACTGGACCCACGAGGACACGTGTCCTCAAATCACTATCTTGCCATGTATATCTCCTGAGCATCTTTCTATAGCGACGTAACGAGGGTCGTTGATCCGCCATCATCTAACGGCCCTAGAAGTACCATAAAATCTATCAAGCAACACTTTGCAGCTCGCAAGAAAACAGGGCCCACAATCCATGTGTCGCCAGGTCGTTAACTCGCTATACCTAAACAACGTGCATCTTCCCATGGCGAGTTAACGAGGACCATAGATCTGCCACCATCTGACGGCCAGAAGATACACCCAATTTGTCAGTGTGCTGACCAATAGAAACTTGGCCTTTTTCCAACTTGGCACAGTAAGTTCTTGCTTTTGCGGCCTGCCAAGGGAAACAGAACCCACAATCCACGCGTCGCCAAGTTGTTAACTCGCTATACTTAAACAACGTGCATCTTCCCATAGCGAGTTAACGAGCACCATAGATCCATGCTGATCTGACGATAGCAAAAAATGCACTGAAGGGACTGGCCCACTTTTTGCACTGTCATCGCCCTAGCCAATGAGAAATCAACCAACTGTCGACGTGTCATTAATCTGTACACTCATTTTTGATGCATCATTGGTTCCGGGTCCACCATGTGGCTTATGGAACAGACCTGACCACAGAAGACAAGCGGCAACGAATCACCATCTCGCTATATATATCTCCTAAGCATCTTTCCATAGCGAGTTAACGAGAGCCATAGATCTGAGGTCGATCCAAGGGTGAAGAAATTGCGCTAGGCATTCTGAAGATTGGTGGGTCCCATACTCACTAAGTCGCTATGAGTAAACAACTTGCAACTTTCCATAGCGAGTCAACGAGGATTGTTGATTTCGCATTGATTCGACGGTTAGAATCCCTCTTGAGCATTGTTACCCTTCCACGTCGCATGAGGTCCCACCAAACACTCATTTCACAGTGACTCGCTATGTCGCTAATAGCAAGATGCTTGAGTTTTCTGATAGTGAGGTAGCGAGCGCCGGTGACCTTATCCAACTCGGCGCCGGAGAAACAGATCGAACCACCTCTGCCAAATTGGGGCCGCTGATCCACGTGGCAAACACTCGCTAAGTTGCTATGTATATCTATCGAGCAGCTTTTCTTGGTGACGTAGCGAGGGTCGTAGATCTTGAGGAGATCCAACGACGAGGAACTTGCAGGCTCACCGAAACATATCACAAGTTTGATTTTTTAATTTTTTCGATGTTTCTCAGGCATTAAAATAATATTAACTTTGGGAACTAGCTGTTGACGGGTGAGCATTTGAATTTTGAATATTGGTGGGGTGCAAAAAATGGTAACAAGACCCTTGTGGGGGATCTTGGGGCAACACCCTTAGTGGGATCAAGGGGTAGATCCCTTTGTGGGGGTTTGGTAGCAGGCCCCAATGGGGTCAAGGGATAGAGGCCCCTGTAGAGGTCTAGGAGTAGTACTTTGAGCAGGGCTTGACGGAAGTGCTCCTCGCCAAGACCAAATCAGCACCTTGAGAACTAGATAAAATTCCATAGTGTGCATCATTTTCTTGAATTTTTAAGATGCTAAAAACAATACCAATAGAGCCCAAAAATGCAATTTCCAAATCTCTTTTGTCAAATGCCTGTCTTGTTGAACAAAGCACAAAAACTTAGAAATTGCAGCTGTTGTAGGGAAGGGTGACATTCTTGTAGCTTCTATTTGATGATGTTATTGAAATTTAGTGACCCACTTTGATTCTGGACGTGGCTTTTGCATCTCAGATTGAATATTTTTATGCAAGGAAGAATTTCTTGAAAAAAAAGATTCTTATGTTTGTTAAATGCCAACTTTACATTGACGTTAACTAAGTGACCTGGCTTGGACTCAGTGAGCCAACCACCTGATTCTGACTCAGTGAGTCTGGTGTCTAACTCAACCAAGTCTGAGTTAGAATCCATTTGATTCATTGCGTATGATTTGGCTCGCTAATTCAGATGACTTGCTAGACTTGTGGCAGGTCTAAGAACTTTGATTTATAGTAAGTCATTTTGGGCATAATTGGAACCATTGGTAGTGATGTTGGCAAGTAACTAGTTATGAAGGCATGAACGTTGTCATTCATGGCAACACTATCAGATGGTAAGGTTGCTTGGAATTGTCCTTAGTTTTGGTTTTGGTTCAATGTGAAAATTGCCTAAGTACAATTCAGGAAAAATGTCACTAGACATATTGTAATAATCAATGAGCTTAACAAGTTAAGTATTATTGGCCACAATTTTGGATATTGATATATTGGAGTCTTTATATGATATCAATATATTCGTCGGAGTTAATATGTCAGTTAGCATATGTTTTGGTTGATAAATGTGAAAGCAGGCTTGTATCGTAGAGTACGGGATAAGAATCAAAGATCATACATTTTGGCCTAAGGAATTGAATTGCTTTTTCAATTAGCAATGTAGGGACGAAATCCTAGATAAGTAGTTTTGGAGAAGTGTTACACATCTCATCGTCAAGGTTGGCTACAAAAGATAATTGAAAGAGTATATAAAGAGGTCAGTTTGATCATGCAAAGTATGGTATTGTGATGCACATGTTATGCGAGCTTTATATATGATGCTATGATGATGTTTTGATGGTTAGATGCAGATTGTTGCTGTATGGGCAGAATCATATGCGAGATATACAAAGGACTGATCAAATATTGCAGATATCAGTACAGTCATTTTGATATTGTATCTATATCTCATTGTATAGATTATATATCATTGTAGAGTAGTCAGCTCCATTGTAACACAACTCCTAACAGGTTTGAGACCTCTAACAAGGTCTAGTCCTCTCACAAGGACCAATGTACTAAATGTATGTAATAACTTCTAAAAGGGTCAAATCTCCCAACAGAGAACTTTCAGATTAGTGCATTGTCATGGGTACCATCTCAACCAAGGTTTTCCCTTGGCCAGGGTTTCCTCGAAAACAAATCATGGTTTTATGAGTCTTTTATTGTTGTGTACTTTACTTTTCAGTTTATTCATTTGTGGATGCATATTTTTAATTTTTGAAATATATAGTTGGAGTAAAAGTGCCTACTTCTAACAATTGGTATCAGAGCCTAGTTACTAGAAGAAGAGTAACAACTTAAGGAAGGTCATAATGGATACAAATGATTTGATAAGCAACTTTGAAGCAGCACTTGAAGATCTGGATCAAGCAAAGTAAGGAAAGGAAAGATTAATCATAAAACTCAAAGATGCACAAGGCTATATTAAGAAGTTCAAGGATTAGATTGATGTTTCAATGTCAAAAAGCAAAGAGCTAGCAGAACAAATCAAGGAATCTAAATCAGACAATGAATCAGATATAGTTGCAAAACTCAAAAAAGAAAATAAGGCACTCGAACATGAATTTGAAGACACATTACTTCAGTTGGCTAAGGTAACTGATGAAGGGAAATCTCAAAAAGAGAAATATGGACCAGATCTGAAAGGTAAAACTAGTGATTGCGGAGATTTGAATACTCAGTTTGCAAAGATAAAATCGAAACTTGATGATTCAAAGCTTAAATACAAGGAACTTGAGAAATACACTAATATTGTCAAAGGAGAGCTTGTTGATTACATCTTGAGAAGCTGGATTCAAGTACTGACAAATTTGTCGAGCAACTAGTGTAGTAAAAGCCTAAGGGAGAAATGACATGAATTGGATGTGGAAGATGAATGCTCTAAAGAACCAGAAAGCATAGTTGAGCAAGATCCTATGCAACATCTTAATTAGATAACAAATCAGATTAAAGAACAGATTGACACACATACTAAATAGAAGAAATCATTCAAAGGAAGATGCCATGCTTGCAACAAATATGGACACATGAGTAGATTGCAGAGGTAATGCTTCTAGCAAGCCTTTTTACTGGATATTGTTTCAATTGTTGGCTTTATAGACATAAATCACATGAATGCAAGAAACCTAATTTACGATCTAATAGAAGACCAAATGAAAGATCTAACATGACTGCAAGAAGACCTTTGGGAATTAACAATGTCATAAACAATGGTGTCATATGCTACAGATGTAATAACTTTGCACACATAGCTAGAGATCGTAGATTATAAGTTAATCAGAATGGACCAAGGTATGGAAACTCTGTTGTTACTTGTTACAATTGCGATAATTTGGGTCACACAGCTAGATATTATAGATTCAATGGATTTGCAAACAATATGATAACACCTAATGTTAGAAGGAATAATTATATTGGAAGTAGAAACAACAATATCAATTTAACTTAGTATGAGAACCTTTATAAGATTTTTGTGAAGGAAAGTAATGTTGGTAGCAGCGAAGTATGGAAAGAAAAGAGCAGACAGGTGTAGAGAATTAAGGGAAATAGTGAAAAGTGCCGAGTCCTCATCTTCAACCTAAAGGGCTGTTATTGCCCTAGGAGGAGCACTTCACCAATAAATCATCAGACCCCGAAATCAAAGTACTAAGTTATGCTAGCTTAGTATGAGGTGTGTATGATATAATTAAGCATATATTTGTGTTCACAGAAGTTGGTACAATGTTCTGGTCATCACTATAGATTTGAACATATACTGTTAATTCATATTAGCTTTATGGCTAACACATTAATGGAAAAAGAGATTGCTAAGAATATAAAGGGTAAAGTGAAGTTTATTATCATCATTTGAGCTATCAGAGATACTAGAGAGCTAGAGCAAAGAGTTTGAAAGGAGATTACAAACTTTTTAGTGCTATTTGTAGAAACCCCAACACAATAATTTTTTAAGGTATTTATGCATTGCGAACTCTTAATTTGAAGCATTTTCATTTATTGTTAAGTAGTATAAGCATGGATAAGCCTCAATTCTATGATGTTAAGGATAGGCCACATCATCAATTTAAAAAACATCCTTTTAAATCCATGGAAGACAACCTTGAGGGTGCATTCTCCCAAACACTAGAGGATGTACTTCATGTCAAGGATGTTAGAGCTTACATCTGCTGCAAATTTGAGATTATAGGGAATCAAAACATTTGGAAGGATTTGAGTGAAATTTATAAGGAAGATAAAAACCTTAAGAGTGAATTCCAACACTTAAGAATCTAAACATCCTATAGTATATGAACAATGAGGAATTCGACGAGCCTGAGTGGATCAAGATAGTTGTAAGAACAATACATGACAAGTTCTTTTGGATTCGTCACAAACCTGTAATTATTACTAAAGAATTGATACATCTAGTCACAACATTAGATAATACAGGCATAATTCCAGTTGCGACCAAGATGGTCAAGAAGGAGATTGAAACCAACACAAGAACCAAATGGGATAAGATAGCAATGACACTATGTGATATCAGACAACAAGATGTCAGGATATTTGCTGAACTTTTACGCTCCAAGATGCACTACTGCAGTAGACATAACTCAATATTTGTAGGGGTTATACAAACAACTTATAAGATGGTTATTGAGAAAGAACATTTTGACATTAGTGAGATCTTGAGACAACAATTGTTTGAGAGTCTTAGAAGGATTAAGCATGACAAGACACAACCTTTTAGGTTTGGATCCTTAATAATACACATGTTCTTTCATATCATTCACAAGTTTCTAGACATGCACCCACGTGCTTGGACAAATGATGTACCCACCACGACATTGGTTATTGAATAGTATAACATGCAATACAGAGGTAATATCACAAGGGATCTATTTGGATTGTTTAAAGGATTTCAAAGAGAGATGAAGCAAAGGTATAGAATTCCAAGGCAAATAGTTAAAAACTATGCTGATACAATATGCTTTATGGTTGAAACTGATGTTATATACATGGAGGTTGTTGAGCTAAGAGAAATATTCATTCACCCTCTTGGATATGAAGTTCTTGAACAATATGCAGAAGTTTTGTGGGCACCACCTTGGGACAAGGATGTAGAAAGACTGGGAACTTATAAGGAAAAGTTGTTAGGATTAACTTCAAACAGAAATAATAGTTACATGCAAATATAACCAATATTAGAAAATAATAGATCGCATAGAAGAGAACACAAGACACCAAGATTTAATGTGGTTTGCCCTGTTGGTTCCCAAAACCGCAGATTGGAATCCTACGAGCCTTGTCTGCTCGATGCTGGGATATCCAACTGGTTAAGGCCAACTTTGACGGAATTGAACAACACGATCCGAGTTCCTTGCACTTCCGACTCTGCAAAACCGAGGCGGGTGTACCTGATCCTGGACAATAGCCTTACATCCAAAATCCTTATAGTAGATTGGTTAGAGCACAAATATAGTGAAAATTTCCAAATGGCAAGAATAATAGAAAACTTTAAGTTTGCAAATTACGGGTTAAGAATAATAAATGAATATATGAATTGTTTTTAAATAAAAAATAATGATTGCAACAAATGAATATATTAATTTTGTAAAGGGAGGATATGAAATAATTGCTAGCTATAGATTTGAATTATGAAAAAAATATAAAGACCAGTGCCAAAGGGTGATAGAGTCAGAACTATAAGTTTTCACATACAACTTTATGATGTTATGTACATTGAATTTATAAATAGTTTAGTCATCAGATGCGATAAATCAATTGTTTTACGCATATTTAAACCAGTCTATAATATTTTAACCCTTATTAGGACAAAATAGATACAAATAAGGAAACAATTAAAATATTTCACAATATTTGTATTTGTCGAGTTCAAATAGCCACACTTGATTTGATCTACTTACTCTGACAATAAATTATTTATAAAATTGAGAAATGATCATAAAGGACGAACTATATAGTATTTTTGACTTCTAAAAACTTTAAGCAAATAAAATAAATAAATACTTCTTACTGATCATGCCGGAAATAAAATACACTGGAGACAATCCTTTAGACGATCCATCCAATGCATTTGACTCCAAAGCGCATATAAATACATTTATTCAATAATCCGCATCCATAGACTTAGTTAAAAAATTCATTCTTCACCAATAGAAGAATATAATATATGAATTGCTTATATAATAGGTAAAAATAAAAAATATATATATGAATATTGCCCCCCCTCCTCCCTTTGTATTACATATTTATAATAAGTAAAAAGGTACGTAAGGAATGGACACACCCCTTCACGATACCTAATTACAACTATTTAGTAGTAAATCCAAAACAACCATCGATAATCAAAGGAGGTGGCTTTAAATAATTAATTCATGATGCTTTGGTGTCTTCCACGCAGTATCTCGAACATAGAAATTTTTATACTTCATTCTCAATCTCTGGCTATTCAAAGAAGAAACGAATCAAGGTTTTCTGAACGCAATGGTGAATTGGGCGATAAAGACATTATCATCCCATCATTGTCTTAAGTCGACTTGGCTGGATACGCAAATAATTTTTTCCTCTTCTGCGCATGATGACTCCTCGTGATCTCCTTTCCTTGTGTTGCCATGAACCGATACATCCCACGCCACAGAATGTTCAACCCGACACCCTGCTGCTATGATGATGCTCCAACCTGCAGCAAACACCAAATAAAGTTAATTATGATTGATAATGCTTCAGCGGCTTATAAGACATGGGTGCCAAAGTCTCCAAGACTCTTCTATTAATCATCAACATCTTCCGGCTGCCATTAATAACACTCTCAAACTGTAGGCGGAATCAACTTCTAACTCTGAGCAAATTGTGCACAATGTTAATGTCTCTGTGATTTGCTTCGAGTGAGGAAATAGAATGACAATCTGGGCAATTCTTCGCATATACCCGGGTATATGTAGTCAAATCCATATACTTTGAGGATAAATAAAGTGCTGCTTAATTTGCTTTCAAATAGTTCTCGCAAGCACACAGTGATTCAAACACACCCTTACTGGCTTTCCATTTCATTTCAATGTACTCTCCTTCAGTCTCAAGATTGTCATCTTTTTAACATCTGATGCTACTCGCATGTTTGATATATATATATATATATATATATATATATATATATATATATACACACCAGATACACATGTCTGCTACTTAAGACGGAATCACAATTTCAGTTAGATATTATGCACATATAATCCTCCTTATAAAACTAGGTGTTATATCTGTATGGAGTTCATTGATTTTTTCTTTGGTCTGCTGCATTCATTTTACCATGAGAAGAACATATGTCAGCTTCACACATAAAATCCAAAAAGAATAAGGTAAATTGCAATAGATACTGATCGTCAGTGGCTCAAAAGATCTCAATAAATATTTTCCTGATGCATATTTGTATCTGATTGGAACCTAATACTTGAAGACATAATCATGAATCTATCCCAGGAAAGAAAACTAAAGAACTGTCCAACTCTTCTTTTATCCACTTGTGAGAGGTCTGCATCCATTCTTTATAACACTTAAATGAACCTGCTGTTTGCTGGATTGAAAAGAAAAACTGATTTCGAAGGTATTAAATTGATCATGAACATCCTTTTATATTATGCTGAAATAAGTAGAATCCTGAGCTAATTGGAATGTCTTAAGCTTAACTCTCTCCATAGCCTTTGTTGCATAATAATCCTCCAATAATGAAAGGTACTGCTTAATAAATGCCCTGGGCAAGTACTTCATGTGTTCTTCCTTTCTTCCCCAGAATAGATTTATTCAATTGGAAACACAAAATCAGGTTCCATCATGCCCAATCCCTGGGCTACGTCCACCAATAGCAAGTCCAATATTATTATTATCTAGTGATTACAACCTAATTACAATTCGTAATCTCTTACAGCTCAATACCGCCGCAAGAACCAATTTTTCGTATCACACATTATGAAAATCCCTAACCGTAAGCCTTTTTATACAAGCTTTTTGCCACTTACAAAATTAGGGCTACAATAATAGAAAAATAGTAGCCGACGCCTTTTACAATATAAGGTCATTTTTGGCTTCGGGGGCGCTACTGCCGAAAACCCCCACGAGGGTGTTGCCCCTCGATCCCACCTTGTACTATGACAGGGAGCGCACTTGGGGCATTGCTGCAAGACCTCGTAGGGCCATTGCCCTTGACCTTGCCTTGGGGGTACTGGCCCCGAACCCCTGTAGAAATAATATGGGGAGAAAATCGCGCCAAATAGAACTCTGAATCTGATTAGGCTCCACATTACAAGAATCTCCCCAATTGGAGACTAATTAGGCTCCACAACAATAACCTCCCACTTGGAGACTAATCATAACATCACTAAACCTATAGCTCCCATTGGAGAGATCAAACCACGTTGGACTCTGTTGTTCTTTTATTTTGTTTAGTCTAGAAGACCAACCGAAGCTGAAGAGGAATTCAACTTCTCCCTTGTTACTACCTTTGTAAACATATCTACTGGATTGTCATCTGTATGTATCATATTCAGCTTTAACTGTCCATCATCCAAAAATGATCGAATGAAATGGTATCGCAACTGAATGTGTTTTGTCTTTGAATGCAAAGCTGAATTCTTTGCAAGATGAATGACACTCTAACTATCTGCAAACAAATAATCAGCCTTCTGAGGGTGTCCCAGTTCCAGTTCTTCCAGGAAGAACTGAAGCCATATCATCCCCTTGGGTGCCTTTGTAGCAGCAACATACTCTGCCTTTGTAGTGGATAAAGCATTAACCTTTTGTAACCTAGAAAACTAGCTCACTGTTGCCCCACCAATAGTAAATACATAACTTGTAGTACTCCGCCTAGTATCAATATCCCCTGCCAAATCTGAGTCAACATAGCCCTGTAAATTAGTAGTAGAGCCCCCAAAGTGTAAACACTTACTGGATGTACCTCTCAAATATCTGAGAATCCATTTATTCCAATGCTCAATTCTTGGATGACTCATATATCGGTTAACGACTCTCACTACATGTGCAATATTTGACTTAGTACATACCATAGCATACATCAAGCTTCCTATAGCTGAAGCATAAGATACCTTGGACATCTTATCCTCCTCTTCTTGTGTCTTGGGACACATCTCCTTAGTCAACTTCAAATGACCAGGTAAAGGTGTGCTAATAGCTTTAGCATTCTCCATAGAGAAACGTTGCAACACCTCAATATAATCAGCCTGAGATAATGTCAATTTCTTGTTCTGCCTATCTTTGCAAATCTTCATACCAAGGATTTGTTTTTCTGCCTCCAAATTCTTCATAGCAAATGAATGTGTGAACTATTCCTTTAACCCTTAATATGATCCATGTTAGACCCAACTACAAGCATATCCTCAACATATAGACATAAAATAATGTAGCTGCTATCATCCAACCTCTTAAAATAAACACAATGATCTGAATGACACTTACTATATCCATACTCATGCATAAACTTGTCAAATTTCAGATACTATTGCCGAGGTGCTTGCTTCAAACCATATAAACTTTTCTTCAATCTGCACATTAGGTTCTCCTTACTTTTGACTTCATGATGAGGGCAAAATCCAAGACCAAAATGAACACAACAAGAAAACGGGAATATTATTATCAGAAGTGATATGCTATTACATTCAGTATAATGGAAAACAAACCCAATGATGTGCCCCAAGGCCTACAATGTTATCAGATTCTAGAGAAAAAACCTCTCTCATAGTACCTTCACCCAACTCCACCAAAAATTGCATTTACAATGCCAGAAATGTCCTTAAGTAACCCAAATTAGGTTTAGGGTTAGGAATACATTTTAGAATATGCCATTTGACATCCACTGCCAAAACAGAAGGTTCTAGAAAACACGTTAGAAGTTGATGTAAAATTAGAGGAATCCAAAAATGGTAGTCCAACTTCCGGGAGGTAGAACTTTTGATTCGGGACTCCGATTGATGAAGTGTTTACATTTCCAGAAAAGGTCTCCAAGTGCTCTATAGCCCTGTCCCCCATTTTTGGGCCCATATGAGGCCATTTAGTGCCTCAAATCTGACTTTGAAGCGCTCTTAGGGGGTCTCCAGACAACTTAAAGCTATAATAACTTTCAAACCGTAAAGCCTTTTGATCTGATTCTTTTTCTAGAGTGCTTTAAATTACAAGTATAATCATCCCTCCAACTTACACCCTCTAACTCATCATAATTATGGCTCAATTACAAAATAACTTATTTTGTGTATTGGCACGTATCCCAAGGTGTTCACAAACTCTAACCTGTAAAACCAATAGTGGAACTATGAGAGTTGGAATCTCTATTTGACCCAAATGGGTATCCAGAAATGAAAACACATTAAACAGAAACTAACACTAAGCATATTTTTTTGGGTGATACAGGATTGCCCTTACACCACTGGATGCTCTTGCATCAAGCACTCAGGGTAAATTGAAAAGTGACCTTGTCACTTTATAGCTAGTAGAGGAAAACCCAAATGGGCAACCTCCACTGTAGATATCCAAGTTGAACCTTCCACTGGTCGTCCTTTCCACTTCACCAGGTATTCTTCATACTACCTGTTTCTGGTACTCCAGCCCACACGACTATCCATAATTTCTTCAACCTCTTCCTTCTCAGAAGTAGAAATTGGAAATGGCTCCAGCATCAACTCCTCCTTTGCACCATCGTCATGATATTCTATTAAGTCTGCAATATTGAAAATAGGAGAAATGTGAATCCCATCTAGCAACCCCACCTCATATGCATTTCCTGAGTCATGTTTCTTCAAAATTCTGTAGGGGCCAAATTTCTTCATCTTCAACTTGTTGTAGGTACCTATTAGAAATCATTCCTTCCTCAAGTATACCATAACCAGATCCCCAACTTGGAACTCCTAATGTCTCCTCTTTTGATCTACTTTAGCTTTATACTGTAGGTTCATCTTGGTAATATGTGCATGTACCTCCTCATGTAGGTTATTGACATGTTCAGCAAAATCTTCTGCCTCAACACTTGTCCTCTCCCCTTGCTCTATCTTTCTCAGCTCTGGTGCAGTGCTTGGACTACTCCCATTCACGATTTGGAATGGTGATCTACCAGTACTCCTATTCACAGAATTATTGTAAGCAAATTCTTCTTGTGGTAGAATCAAATCCCATCCCTTGAGCTTATCTCCTATTAAACACCTCAGCAAATTCCCCAGACTTCTATTTACTACTTCTATTTGTCCATCAGTCTACGGATGATGTGCAGAACTGAACTTCAATTCTGTCTTCAACTTCCTCCACAAAGTCCTCTAGAAATACCCAACAACTTTAGTATCTCTGTAAAAAAAAATACTTTTTGGGAGACCATGTAGCCTCACCACCTCTCTGGAAAATAAATCTGCAATATGCACTACATCGTGAGTCTTATGGCATAGAATGAAATGTGTCATCTTGGAGAACCTATCAACCACCACAAATACTGAGTAATTACCCTTTTGTGTCCTCAACAATTTAAGAACAAAATCCATACTTATGTCCTCCCAAGGCTTCGATGGAATAGGCAATGGCTAATAGAGTCCAATATTTTGACTAAATCCTTTGGCTGTTTGACATACTTGACAACTCTGCAATTGAGGCCAAAAATAATGTTCTCTAATAATGGCAATGGTCTTATCTCGACCAAAGTGTCCTGCCATCCCTCCATTGTGCTTCTCCTTGATCAAGTTCTCCCTCATGGAACTCCTTGGAATACACAATTGACTTCCCTTGAACAACATACCATCCTAAATCATGTAATCTACCCACCTGGTCTTGTCTAGAGTAACAGGTTCTTTACAAGCCTTCCAAGCCTCTGCAAAGTCATGATCCTTAGGGTATAGATTCTTGAGTTCATTAAACCCAACCACTTCAACCTGCATTACTGTCAGCAACAATTGTCTCCTACTTAATACATTTGCAACCCTATTAGACCTTCCGCTTCTATGTTTTAATACAAATGTATAGCTTTGCATGAACTCTACCCATTTCAAATGTCTTTGATTCAATCTACCTTGGCTATTTAGGTATTGCAATGCCTGGTGATCAGTATACAAAACAAATTCTTTTGGCAACAAATAATGCCTCCATTTCTTTATGGCTTGAACAAAATCCATACTTATGTCCTCCCAAGGCTTCGATGGAATAAGCAATGGCTGATAGAGTCCACTATTTTGACTAAATCCTTTTTCTGTTTAACATACTTGACAACTTTGCACAAACTTCTTCATGTCCTGTGACAATTGAGGCTAAAAATAATGTTCTCTAATAATGGCAGTGGTCTTATCTCAACCAAAGTGTTTGGCCATCCCTCCACTGTGCTTCTCCTTGATCAAGTTCTTCCTCATAGAACTCCTTGGAATACACAATTGACTTTCCTTGAACAACATACCATCCTAAATGATGTAATCTACCCACTTGGTCCTATCTAGAGTAACAGGTTCTTTACAAGCCTTCTAAGCCTCTGCAAAGTCAGGATCTTCAGGGTATAGATTCTTGAGTTCATCAAACCCAACCACTTCAACTTGCATTACTGTTAGCAACAACTGTTTCCTACTTAATGCATCTGCAACCCTATTAGACGTTTCGCTTCTATGTTTTAATACAAATGTATAGCTTTGCATGAACTTTACCCATTTCAAATGTCTCTGATTCAATTTACCTTGGCTATTTAGGTATTGCAATGCTTGGTGATCAGTATGCAAAACAAATTCTTTTGGCAACAAATAATGCCTCCATATCGTTATGGCCTAAACTATTGCATAGAATTCTTGATCATAAATAGAATACTTCTTCTTTGCATCATTCAATTTTTCACCGAAATAGGCAATAGGCTACCTTCTTGGCTCAACACAACCCAACAACATTGCCACTAGCATCGCAATCCACCTGGAACGCTTTGTTGAAATCAAGAAGTGCCAACACAGGTTGCTCTGTCACCTTTTTCAGCAATTCAAAACTCCTTGCAGCTCCTGTAGTCCACTTAAACTTTTTTCTATCCCCCCTCATTGTTTCAGTTAGGGGTGCACATATACTACTGAAATTCCTAATGAACTTCTTGTAAAAAACTGGCCAGACTATGGAATGACCTCACCTTAGTGGTAGACCTTCGAGTAAACCATTCCAAGATGACCTTCACCTTCTCTGGGTCCATTTTGAGACCTTCAGCTGATATAACAAACCCCAAATAGACTAACAACTACGAATGTGCAATAAATGTTCATCCAAAGATTTACTGAAAATCAAAATATCATCCAGATAGACGATAACAAATTTTCCCAAAAATTTCTTTAGTACTTCATTTATAAGCCGCATGAAGGTGCTTGGCTCATTGGTCAATCCAAAGGGCATGATTAACCACTCATAGAGACCCTCCTTGGTCTTGAATGCAGTCTTCCACTCATCTCCCTCTCGTATCCCTATCTAGTGATAGCCACTCTTGAGATCTATCTTTGTGAAATACTGAGCTCCACTCAAGCAGTCCATAAGATCATCCATCTTTGGCAAAGGAAATCGGTATTTGATGGTTATTTTATTTATAGCCCGAGAGTCTATACACATTCTTCACTCTCCATCATTCTTTGGTGCCAGCACTGCAGGTACTGCACATGGACTCAGGCTCTCTTGAATTAAACCTTTCCTCAACAACTCCTGAACTTGTCTGTTTAGTTCCTTAGTCTCAGTAGGAGTCATCCTATGAGCAACCTTGTTAGGCAAACTAGCTCCAAGGACTAAATCTATTTGATGATTGATTTGCCTTATTGGCGGCAACCCTTCTGGAACATTATTAGAGATGACATCTCCATACTCAATAGATCTAAAACTTCAAGTGGAACTTCACTACTACCTTCATATCCTTTCTAGGAATTAAAGCATAACACATATGCTAATGGTTCATTCCATCCATAAATTTTCTTCCATCAACAAGACATACCCTAGCACTACTGCATACCTTTTCACCCTCCTTTATCAAGGGCTTCAATTTGTGGCGAACTCCATCCTTTGTCAGAGAGTATGTATTTGCATGACCATCATGTATAGCATGTATAACATGTTTATCAAATTGCCACGGCCTTCCCAACAATAAATGGCAGACATCCATTGGGATGGTGTCACAAAGAGCCTCGTCATGGTAACTCTCAATCTTGAACTTTTACCAAACATTGCTCACTAACCAGGACCTTATGATCATCCTGCACCCAAGCAATCCGATAGGGTTGGGGGTGTTTCTCCCTCTTGAGCTTTAGCTTTGAGACCATCTCCTCTGACACCAAGTTGTCAGTGCTTCCACCATCAACAATCACATCACAACATTTACCCTTGCACTTGCACTTGGTACGAAACAAACTCCTTTGTCCAAGTTCAATCTCACCACTCAGTAAGATCCTTCAAGTTCCTAGAACCTCTCCTCTTTCTGCATCCTCTGAATGCGATGATTGTGCATCATTATCCCCATGAGTAACCCTTGCTTGATCATCAACTCTCCTATTTGTCCTTCCTTGGCATGGAGGGCATTCGTAGGCACGATGACCTTCATTACAATGAAAATAGGTACCACGAAAGCCTCCTCTTCCTGAACCTTGTCCACGTTCTCTACCTCTTCCTCTCTGATCTCCAAAGTTCTGATCACGGGAGTGGTTAAAACCTTCTTTCCTTTGGTTTTGGCTAGTACCTACATCTTCATTTTTCTTTTGGTTCTCATTTCGGCCTCCAAATGACCTGCCACCGTCCCTTCCTCCTTGATTGCACCCTCTTTGCCTTCCATCAAACTTTTTGTTTAGCTTCTCCTCAACTCACAAGGCAAATTGGTACGCCTCTTCAGTGCTAGTCATTCTAACCAGACTTAACTCTTGAATGCTAGGTCTTAACCCATTAAGGTAATGGGCAACCTTCGCCTTGTTTGCTTTTGCATGCCCCGCCCTAATAAGGACTCAGTAAAATTCTTCAGTGTATTCCTGAATAGATTTTTCCGATTGCTTTAACCCTTGCATCTTCTTGAACAAATCAAGCTCGTAATCAAGAGAAATGAACTGCTTCTTTAGTTTGTCCACCATGCGATCCCATCTTGTGATTTTCTCCTCTCCTCTTCTATTTCTTTCCAACTAAATCTCTTGCCACCAGATTTTGGCATGGCCTTTCATTTTGGCTTTTGTAAACTTAACCCTATTAGGGTCCTAGATATCCTTATACTCAAATTATTCCTCTAGCTCATTGATCTAGTCGATCAACTCATCCGGGTTTAGATTTCTCGAAAACATGCCGACGTCAATTTTAGGTCTTTTTCCCTGCTTGGCAATGGCCCTAAAAAGCTTCTTCTCTGCTTGGTTTAGGATTTTGTCGTCTCCTTCCCCTTCCTGCCCAATATTTCCTTCTTCATTTTCCTCCTCAATTTCGTCACCGACGACAATATTCATCCATTTACGGATCTCCTCTTGCAATGCTTGAACTCATCTTTGGAGGGCTCTAACCTCAGGAGGAACAACTCTGTCCCTTCCACCATGCTCTCTTTGTGGAGGTGTGATGTCCCCTTCTAGCTAGAGACATCACTTTAGCTGGTGATTAGCCTATCAGAGACCCTCGTAGGCTAATAAGATTGGATAGAGGGTCACCTTGGTGTGGAGATCCTCCAAGGACCAGAGCAGAGTACTCTTCTGGGTTGCCAGAGTTTGTTTATGATGAGTTTTCCTTTGAGTTTGGCTTGGTCAGGCTATTTTTAGCAGTTTTGGAGTTATAAAGATAGACCCCTGCTATTTTTAGAAAAGGGGTATGGTCATATGCAGTTCTATCATGTTAGCTCCCAGTCCAAACGACATTCAAAAATGTTGAGTAATAATGGAGATATTAATGTTTATTTAGTTAAAATAAACATTATTGGTTTTGAGCCTATATTGTTAAGTTATAATATATAACTTAAGTGAGGGTCATGATATCATAAAAGGGGCCATCGTTTCAATTAATTGTGAGTCCAAGCTTATGGAAAAATTAAAAGGGGTTTTCTAAGTTTTAATGTAATAACATTATTTATGTTATTATTATATCTTTTATCCCACATTGAGCGTGGAGACTCATTCTGGAGTTGAGGAGTCCTTATAAACAAACCTTGTCTTCCTTCAAGAGGAGGTTATGAGAGTTGCTTAAAAACTTTGTCTTGTGAAATTTCTTGAAGTTGTGGCAACAAGGGTTTCTACAAGTTTAAGAAGAATTCAGACTGTGGAGAACGTAGTATCTTCAGAGTTGATGCAATTTGAGGGTGTGAAATATCACTTGAATTTTGCCTGTGAGTTGACTTCATTCTGGAGTCAATATTGTGTGAATCTGTTACAGGTTGGAAGGGGTTATAACAGCAGCTACAGTGCGGTGAACAGTACAGCGCTACAGTGAATCAGAGAGTTAATATTGCGGTTTTTGATAGGCGCTGCCCAAGGAGGAAGCAACCAGCAGCGTGGTTGCGTATCGGAGACAAAAGTCAGGTTTTTTTTTTTCAACTATTAATGATGATGTTTTTAATGTATGCCTCCA
Source organism: Cupressus sempervirens (assembly GCA_028749045.1). NCBI lineage: Eukaryota > Viridiplantae > Streptophyta > Pinopsida > Cupressales > Cupressaceae > Cupressus > Cupressus sempervirens. The sequence continues at coordinate 114,251,857 of CM053786.1, forward strand.
GCAATAAGTATTGTACAAACATTAGGAGCCATCTGAATAAATGAATTTGATCAGATTTGAGTTATTATTTGAGGTAGATTAGTTTTCAATATTTGTATTTTCTTTTCATCAACTCAAAAACCCAAAAACAGCTTAAAACATTCAAAAACAAACCAAAAACAATTATTACACCCAGGGAAACAAACAGTGATCAGCGTAGAGCCTATTTGGGGTTCTTACATTGGTATCAGAGCCTCATTCCTGCCATCCTGAGGGTTTGGGGAGTCATATGCAGCCACCGGAAATTGGACCACACAGGTACCATACTCGTAGGAGAGCTCTGATTGAAAGAGAACAGTTACAGGAAACAGGAAATATGGAAGAGAGGCATGATGGTAGTCCACCTAGAAACAGGAGGAATAATGATGATCAGGATACCAGAGAATTCTACCGTGCTATGGTTACAGGGCAGCAGCAGATGGCACAGGCATTACAGGCACTCACTACTATGGTAGAAAGGATGAACCTACCTGTTAGACAAAATGGGGAGCCGGGAGAACAGGGAGATAACAGGAGTGCTACAGGTAATCAGAGACCACAACGGACCCATTCTAGAACAGCCGATAGGCCTACACGCCCTACATTTGTTCCGGAGGAGCCAGAAGAAGCTCCGGTAGAGGAGGCGACAGGAGACCCCATATTCGCAGATGCACTCATGGCTGCAAATGATGAATGGGAATTATTAGCTCCGCAGGTTCGGGAGAGGATGACCTTTGAATGCTTTGTAAATCAGAGGAGAGAGCATTACAGGTCACTCAGACAAGATAGGAGGCCTAGAGGTCAAAATAGTGAGCTGAAGAGGGCTACAGGCAAGCTTACTATGCCTACATTTGATGGGAGTGGTAAGATGACAGCTCAAGCTTGGATTCATAAGCTTGACACATTTTTGGCACTGAGGCCAATGACAGAGATTGAAGCTATCAAATATGTCACCTTGCATTTGGAGGGAATAGCACATGATTGGTGGTACCATGGTATGGTAACACTTCAGCATAACCAAGTGACAGAATACCAGGACTTTGTGGATAGGTTGGTTGAAAGATTTGACAAAAAAGATCCAGAGATTTACTTCCGGGACTTAGCACAGCTAAAATAAACAGGCAACTTGGAGTATTTCATTGGTGAATTTCAGTGGTTGGCAGTCATGGTGCCAAACATTTCGGAGCATAGATTGATAGTTCTTTTCATTGAGGGCCTATCCGAACCACTGAGAGGTTGGATAAAGGCATTTGATCCTATTTCTTTACAGGAAGCGATGAAAAAGGCAAGAAGTATGGAACATGCAGTCCCAACAAACAAATTTCAGTCCAAAGGAGCATCTTCTAGTAAGGATAACAAACCATTTTATAAAAAACCAGAGAGGACTGATTTTAAAAATGATTCTAAAGATAAAACTCCAGCACCTTTTGACAAGGAAACATTAAACGATTTGAGGAAGAAAAAATTATGTTTCTACTGTAAGGGACCCTATGATACAAACCATGATTGTCCTCTTAGGCCAAAGGGAAAAGCTAACAGAGTTATGTGGGCATACTATGAGGAATCAGAATCAGATTATTCAGATCAGCAGTCTGATATAGAGGAAATAGATGGTGAAAAAGAGGAAGACAAGGCTGAAAACTTGTCTAAAATGGAGTCCAAGGATGGGGAAGGAGATGGGCAACTTAGGGAAGCTCGTCTCACTAGTATTAAGCAAGAAGGGTCATTCCGGATGAGAGGAGTACTTGCTGGACAGCGAGTCATAACCTTGGTTGATACAGGTGCCACTCATAATTTCATTGATGCTAGGATGGTGGAGAAGCGTGGCATACAAACAGAGGAGTTTGGGGGAATTAGAGTGAGGGTAGCGGATGGCTATGTCCTCAAATGTGATCGTAGGATCACTGGACTCCCATTGAAAGTTAATAATTATGACTTTAAGGCAGATTTTTATGTTGTACCTATGGGAGATACAGATATAGTTCTTTGGATGAGTTGGTTGCATGATATTGGTGAGTTCACTCTTAACCTCAAGGAGATGGAGATGAGGTTTAAAGTGAATGGGAAGACACATATTCTTAAAGCAATCAGGGACAGTGATCTCATGATGGTCTCTTTTCGTAGAATGGCTAGATTGATTCAACATGATCAGATAGAGTGGGCAGCAGAGTGCATGTTGATGCCATCACAGGAGGGACAGCATAAGATTGAATATCCTCCTGATATTCAGGAGCTTAGAGTTAAACACTCTAAGGTGTTCAGTGACATTCCACCAGGTAGACCACCAGACAGAGGTATTGAGCACATCATTGAGTTAGAGGAGGGGGCTAAGCCCATCATGATTACACCTTACAGGCATCCGAAGAGGTTGAAGGATGAAATTGAGAAAACCATAAAGGAGTTACTTGCTATGGGCCACATTAGACCAAGTAAGTCTCCTTTTGCTTCTTCAGTGGTGTTAGTAAAGAAGAAGGATGGGACATTGAGGATGTGCATTGATTACAGAGTGCTTAATAAGAAGACGATTAAAAACAGATACCCCATTCCCAGGATCGATGAGTTGATAGATGAGCTTCATGGAGCTTGCTTCTTCTCAAAGATAGATTTGAGATCAGGTTATCACCAGATCAGAGTTAGAGAGCAGGATATTGAGAAGACAGCCTTTAGATGTCATTGTGGCCATTTTGAGTTTGTAGTTATGCCATTTGGGCTAACTAACGCACCTGCTACTTTTCAGGCAACAATGAATAGGGTTTTCCATCCTCGGTTGAGGAGATTTGTACTTGTCTTCTTCGATGATATCTTGGTATATAGTAGATCTTGGGAGGAGCACTTGGTTCACCTGGACACGGTGCTGGGTATATTGGACAGAGAATCCTTGTATGCAAAGGAGTCGAAGTGTGATTTGGGCATGACAGAGTTGTTGTACTTGGGTCACATCATCAGTGCAGAGGGCGTGTGCATGGATCCTGAAAAGATTCGTGCCATTGTGGAGTGGCCTTCACCAGTGAACCTTACACAGTTGAGGGGCTTTCTAGGACTATGTGGTTTCTACAGAAGGTTTGTGGATGGATATTCCAGGCATGCGGCACCCTTGACAGATTTGATGAGAAAGGGAGCTTTCTTGTGGACTCTTGAAGCACAGGAGTGTTTTGAGAAATTTAAGGGGTTGATGACTTCTTGTCCAGTATTAGCATTACCAGATTTCAGCAAACCTTTTGAGCTACATTGTGATGCTTCCGGAGAGGGCATTGGAGCGGTGCTTATGCAGGAGAAGCACCCTATTGCTTATGAGAGCAGGAAATTGAGAGGGCCAGAGCGGAGCTTCAGCATATATGATAAGGAGATGTTAGCCATTATGCATGCTTTGGCCAAATTCAGGCAATATTTGGTAGGTAGCAAATTCTGTATCAAAACCGACCATAATAGCCTAAGACACTTTTTGGGGCAGCGAGATCTCAATGATAGGCAGCGAAAGTGGGTGAGCAAGTTACAGTCCTATGACTTTGACATTACATATTTTAAGGGGACACAGAATGTAGTTGCTGATGCCTTATCACGTAGGCCCCATTTGAGCTTACTGACAGACATATCGGAGGATTGGAGACACTTGATCCTTGCAGAGTATGCAAAGGACACTTGGGCAGCTGGATTCATAGATGGGACTATTCAGGACAGCAGATACACCCTTGTGAATGAGCTCATCATTTACAAAGGACGAATATTTTTGGTCCCAGGATCAGTAGTGAGGAGGGTGGTTTTGAAATCTTTTCATGATTCACCTATGGCAGGACATCCTGGTTTCTACAAGACATACCGACAGATTAAAGAGCGATTCACATGGAAAGGGCTCAAAGTAGAGGTACTTCAATATGTTAGGGAGTGTCCCACTTGCCAGCAGAATAAGCAAGAACACTCCTATCCAGCCGGTTTACTTCAGCCACTTCCGATTCCTGATAGGAAGTGGGAGTGTTTGTCTATGGACTTCATCACAGGACTGCCTAGAGCCCAAGGTAGAGACTGCATATATGTGGTTGTGGATCGCCTTACGAAGTTTGCACACTTCTTTCCGATCACTGCTACATACACTGCTACACAGGTGGCAGAGTTGTTCTTCAAAGAGATATTCAGATTACATGGCTTACCTCGGAGCATTGTAAGTGACAGAGACAGTAGGTTTCTGAGTCACTTTTGGCAGGAGCTATTCAGGTTGTGTGCGACAGAGCTCACTCCGAGTACTAGCTACCACCCTCAGACAGATGGTCAAACAGAGATAGTAAACAAATGGGTGGAGGGATATCTCAGAAATTATATAGCAGGGCAACAGAGGGCATGGGTAAAGTGGATTTATCTTTGTGAGTACTGCTACAATACCACTTATCACATGTCTATTCAGATGTCACCCTTTATGGCCTTGTATGGGTATGAGGCACCCAATTTTATGGATCTGCTTTTGAGTGACAGTAGAGTGCCCAGTGCAGGTGATTTGTTACAGGAGAGTCAAGACCTTGTTAAGACTCTCAAGGATAATCTAACTAAGGCACAAAATCAGCAAAAGCAGTATGCAGATCAGAAGAGGACTGAGCGGACTTTTGAGGTTGGAGACATGGTGTATCTTATGTTGCAGCCTTATCGTCAATCCACTCTCAAGAAGAATGGTGCCGAGAAACTCAAGCCACGATACTATGGTCCATTTAGGATTATCAGGAAAGTGGGAGAGGTGGCTTATGAGTTAGACTTGCCGGCGGAGAGCAAGGTGCACAATGTTTTTCATGTGTCACGCCTCAAAAAGGCGCTAGGGCATCATATTGTGCCTTCTACAGTACTACCACCCCTGGATGATGAGGGAAAACTTGTTTTGATACCGGAGGCTATCATTGATTTTAGAGAGAGGAACTTGAGGAAACGTACCATCCGAGAATATTTGGTGAAGTGGAAGGATTTGCCGGTAGAGGATGCTACTTGGGAGAGCGAGGAGATTTTACAGCATCCAGAGTTGAGATTGCTTGAGGACAAGCAATTTCAAGGAGGGCGGACTGTGATGTCCCCTTCTAGCTAGAGACATCACTTTAGCTGGTGATTAGCCTATCAGAGACCCTCGTAGGCTAATAAGATTGGATAGAGGGTCACCTTGGTGTGGAGATCCTCCAAGGACCAGAGCAGAGTACTCTTCTGTGTTGCCAGAGTTTGTTTATGATGAGTTTTCCTTTGAGTTTGGCTTGGTCAGGCTATTTTTAGCAGTTTTGGAGTTATAAAGATAGAACCCTGCTATTTTTAGAAAAGGGGTATGGTCATATGCAGTTCTATCATGTTAGCTCCCAGTCCAAACGACATTCAAAAATGTTGAGTAATAATGGAGATATTAATGTTTATTTAGTTAAAATAAACATTATTGGTTTTGAGCCTATATTGTTAAGTTATAATATATAACTTAAGTGAGGGTCATGATATCATAAAAGGGGCCATCGTTTCAATTAATTGTGGGTCCAAGCTTATGGAAAAATTAAAAGGGGTTTTCTAAGTTTTAATGTAATAACATTATTTATGTTATTATTATATCTTTTATCCCACATTGAGCGTGGAGACTCATTCTGGAGTTGAGGAGTCCTTATAAACAAACCTTGTCTTCCTTCAAGAGGAGGTTATGAGAGTTGCTTAAAAACTTTGCCTTGTGAAATTTCTTGAAGTTGTGGCAACAAGGGTTTCTACAAGTTTAAGAAGAATTCAGACTGTGGAGAACGTAGTATCTTCAGAGTTGATGCAATTTGAGGGTGTGAAATATCACTTGAATTTTGCCTGTGAGTTGACTTCATTCTGGAGTCAATATTGTGTGAATCTGTTACAGGTTGGAAAGGGTTATAACAGCAGCTACAGTGCGGTGAACAGTACAACGCTACAGTGAATCAGAGAGTTAATATTGCGGTTTTTGATAGGCGCTGCCCAAGGAGGAAGCAACCAGTAGCGTGGTTGCGTATCGGAGACAAAAATCAGGTTTTTTTTTTTCAACTATTAATGATGATGTTTTTAATGTATGCCTCCAGCAATAAGTATTGTACAAACATTAGGAGCCATCTGAATAAATGAATTTGATCAGATTTGAGTTATTATTTGAGGTAGATTAGTTTTCAATATTTGTATTTTCTTTTCATCAACTCAAAAACCCAAAAACAGCTTAAAACATTCAAAAACAAACCAAAAACAATTATTACACCCAGGGAAACAAACAGTGATCAGCGTAGAGCCTATTTGGGGTTCTTACAGGAGGCATCTTCTGGCTATATCAAATCCCACAACCACATAGTCCTGGTGCAAACTGCCTCATAGTCGGTGCTTTGTCTACACACTTAGGAAAGCTTGCTCTAATACTACTTATTAGGGCACAATCCAAAACCAAAATGAACACAACAAGAAAAGGGGAATATTATTATCATAAGTTATATGCTATTACATTCAATACAATGGAAATAGACCCAATGACGTGCCCTATGGCCTACAATGTTATTAGATTTTGGAGAAAAAACTTCTCTCACAGTATCTTCTCCCAACTCCACCAAAATTTCATTTACAATGCCAGAAATGTTCTTAAGTAACCAAAATTAGGTTTAGGGTTAGGAATATATTTTATAATATGTCATTTGACATCCACCGCCAAAACAAAAGGTTCTAGAAAACATGTTAGAAGTAGATGTAAAATTAGAAGAATCCAAAAATGGTAGTCCAACTTCCGAGAGGCATAATTTTTGATTCAGGACTCCGATTGATGAACCGTTTACATTTTTGGAAAGCTCTTCAAGAGTTCTATAGCCTTCACCCCCATTTTTGGGCCTATTTGGGGCCATTTAGTGACTCAAATCTGACTTTGAAGTGCTCTTAGAGGGTCTCCAAGCAAATTAAAACTGCAATAACTTTCAAACCGTAAAGCCTTTTGGCCTCATTCTTTTTCTGGAGTGCTTTAATTACAAGTATAATCATCCTTCCAACTTACACCCTCTACTTATCATAATTATGGCTCAATTACAAAATAAGTTAATAACCTATTTTTTGCATTGGCATGTATCCCAAGGTGCTTAAAAACTCTGACCTGAAAATTCAATAGTGGAACTATGAGAGTGGGAATCTCTATTTGACCCAAATGGGTATCCATAAATAAAAACACATTAAACAGAAACTAACACTAAGCATATTTTTTTGGGTGATACAGGATTGCCCTTACACCATTGGATGCTCCTGCATCACCTCAAATCTCTGTGGCTATGTCATATATATCTCTTCATCCAAATCACCATGAAGGAAGGCTTTTTTAACATTAAGCTGCTCCAAATGCAAATCTTCAGTAGCCACAATACTTAAAATAGTATGGATAGAAGTCATTTTAACAACAGGAGAGAATATCTCATCAAAATCAATGCCTTTTTTCTATGCAAATCCTTTTACAACTAACTTGGCTTTAAATCTTTTCTTACCTCCAATCTCTTCTTTTAACCTGTAAACCCATTTATTCTTTAAAGTCTTTTTACCTATAGGCAACTTGTATAAATCCCATGTCTTATTTTTCAACAAAGAGTCCATTTTGTCTTTCATTGCAGACTCCCACTGAATTTTAGTATCCACCCGTATAGCTTTATCATAACATTCAGGTTCACCAGCATCAGTAAGTAAAATAGAATACACAGGAGAAAATCTTTCTGGAGGTCTATTTATCCTTGTTGACCATCTAACATTCACTGGGGTGTGTGGTATTTGTTGTTGCAATTGTTGCAAATCATGAGGAATTTTGTTGGAACATAAGCTTTTGGAGTATCATCCAACAATACATAATTTTTTTCTTACATCTCATGTTGCTGCAACAGATCTTTGTACAACACTTTCTCATTGAATATGACATCCCTGCTTCTTACAATTTTACGATTTTCAAAATCCCAAAGTCTATAACCAAGTTCATTAATGCCATATCCAACAAATACACATTTTTTTGACTTAGCTTCCAGCATGGCTCTATTTTCATAATCTATATGAGCAAATGCTTGACAACTGAAGGTTTTGAGAAAAGAATAACTCACCTTCTTACCAGTCCATGCTTCCTCTAGTATACGACAACACAAAGGAGTAGAGGGACTTCTATTAATCAAATATACAACAGTATTGACAACCTCCATCCACATATTTAAGGGCAACCCTGCATGCAACCTCATGCTTCTTGCACGCTCCATTATAGTCTTGTTCATGCGTTCAACCACTCCATTTTCCTGTGGAGTCCTTGGAACAATTTTATGTTTACGAATACCATTAGTAGAGCAATAATCTTCAAATTTATAACTACAATACTCACCACCATTATCAGAGTTGGGACATTTTAATTTCTTTCCAGTCTCATTTTCAACCAAGCATTTCCATTTCTTAAAAGTTTGAAATACATTAGATTTTTGTCTAAGAAAATAAACCCATACTTTTCTAGTTGCATCATCAATAAATGTAACATAATAATAAGAGCCACCAAGGGAAGATACGTGAGCTGGTCCCCATACATCTATATGCACAAGCTCTAAGCTCTCACTTTTCTTTTCTTTCCCAGTCTTCACAAAACTCACTCTCTTTTGCTTTCCATACACACAACTTTCACAGAAATCCATATTGACACATTTTAGACTTGGTAAAACTTGCTTTGAATGAAGTATTTTCATACTTTTCTCACTCATAGGCCCAAGTCTGTTGTGCTATAGCGCTGTATCAGACTCTACAACAGCTATTTGTTCTCCCTACTCAACTGTAGCAACTGTTCCTAAACATTCATTTTTCTCTGAAACAATCATAGAAAGAACAATATGACCTGTACAAAGATATAAGGTGCCTACTTTCACACCTAAAACTACTACAAAGGAACCTTTTGAAACCTTCCAATTTTTATCATTAAAAGTAACTACACAACTCTCATCACCGAGTTGCCCTACTGAAATTAAATTCCTACTTAGCCTTGGAACATGTCTTACCTCATGTAGTAGCCAATGATTCCCATTCTGCAACTTAATCTTAACTTTTCCCTTTTCAACAATCTGACAGGGTTCATTATCCCCTAAATAAACAAGCCCAAAATCCCTTTGGACATAATCAATGAAATAACCTCTATGAGGTGTAGCATGAAATGAAGCACCAAAATCTAAGACCCATGAATCATCAATACTTTTTAAAGACAGAAGCAAAGCATCCTCTTCGGATTTGTTACTTAACACATTTGCCTCTTTGTTCCCTTTTGGTTTATCTCCTTCATTGTTCTTTCGGATCCAACAATCTTTCCTCTTATGCCTTGTTTTACCACAGTACCAGCAATCTCTCGGTCCTCTGGATTGAAACCTCTTCCCCTTTGACTTTTCTCTTGATTTCCCACGATTTCCAGAATTATTTCCTCTCTCAATTGTTTTGCCTCTACTTTGTGCGTTCAAAACACTTCCTGATGTAGATCCACTTGAGGTTTTCTTACGAGTTTCCTCACTCAAAATAATACCAATCACATCATCATATTTTAGGGTATTAGATCTGAAACATAATTACTCAACCATTACCAAGCCATTCCAACTTTCCGGCAAAAAACACAAAATCAAGAGAGCCCTAATTTCTTCATCAAAATTAATACCCATAGAAGATAATTGACTAGTGACAGTATTAAACTCATTTCAATGATCTGCAATAGATCCACCTTTTTCCAATTTCATATTAAATAAATGCTTTATGAGAAATACCTTATTTGAAGCGGAGGGCTTTTCATACAATTTCGCTAAGGTTTCCATCAACTCTTCCGTCATCTTTGCTTTTGTAATGTTAAATGTCACTGATGGTGCCAGGCATAACCGAATGCTTCCAAGTACCTTTTTGTCTAAAATCTCCCATTCCTCATTTGTGATAGTTCCCTAGTTTTTAGTTTTTCCTTCCAACGGCTACCATAAATCTTAAAGATAAAGATAGTCCTCCATTTGGATCTTCCATAATTGAAAGTTCTACCCATTAAACTTGTCAACCTTTAGCTTATCCTCGTCTGCCATTGCTCTCATTGAATTGTGAGACCTTTCTGCAGAGGATTGCTAAAAGAAAACGACGATGATCTAGCTAGGAAAAAAAAGAAAGGACGATCCTCTAGCTCTGATACCACTTGTTAGGATTAACCTCAGACAGAAATAACAGTTACATGCAAATATAACCAATATCAGAAAATAATAGATTGCATAGAAGAAAACACAAGACACCAAGATTTAACATGGTTCACCCAATCCCTGGGCTACGTCCAACAACAAGTCCAATATTATTACTATCCAGTGATTATAACCTAATTACAATCCATAATCCCTTACAGCTCAATACCGTCGCAAGAACCAATTTTTGCATCACACATTATGAAAATCCCTAACCCTAAGCCTTTTTATACAAGCTTTTTGCCGCTTACAAAATTAGGGCTAGAATAATAGAAACATAGTAGCTGACGCCTTTTACAATATAAGGTCATTTTTGGCTTTGGGGGCGCTGTTGCCGAAAACCCCTGCGAGGCATTGCCCCTCAACCCCACCTTGTACTGCGACAGGGAGGGCACTTGGGGCGTTGCCCTAGGACCTTGCAAGGGGGCTGCCCCTAAACCTCCGTAGGAATAATATGAGGAGAAAACCGCGCCGAATAAACCTCCGAGTTTGATTAGGCTCCACATCACAACAAAAGTTTATTCAAGAAAGAGAAGAGCTATATAGAGGCTCTACGAATAGGTAAGTAGAGAAATTTGGTGAAAAGATAGAAAAGAAGGAAGAAATCAATAAAGAGGAATGCACAATGAAGAACAAGGGAAATAAAGTTCCTAAAAGGGCAAAGCTAGATAGTTCTAGTGCAGAACCAGTCAAGGAAAACATTGCAAAAAATTTGGAAGTGTCTGAGACACCTATTGTTGATATAGCACAAAAAGAGGTTACGCAACAACCTCGCAAAGCTACAAGGAGGTCTACAAGGACTCCTTTCACAGTCAAGGTAGAGAAACCAGTTAAAACAACTTCTGCAAGACCTACAAGACAGAAAGCAAACACACAATGGCCTAACCCAAAGAAAGCTAAGATCACCAAAGAGGAGAAGATTTATAAAAGCAAGAAAACTGAGAAAGCCAAGGATGAAATAGAAATTGTAGAGGAAGAAGAGCCAAAAGCTACATAAATTAACATTGAGGAAGAGAGGAAAAAGTGGAAACCAGATTTAAAGATCACAACTAGAAATTGGGAATGAAGGAAAGTTAGACCAACTTGAAAAATACTATATTAGGTACGTTGAAGAAGGCCATGCTATACTTGAGAATTCAGTTATCAAATATCTACTGAACTTTAAGAGGAAGTTACTGGAAATTGAAGGTAGTATTTCTAATTCTATCTATGATAGGCTCGATCTAAGAAGACAACTTGCATTAGAGGAAGATTACAAAATAAGGGAAAAGAATTTATGTGATCTTTGTACATTAGTCACAATGGAAGAAACGAAAAAGATATTGGAGAAGCAAAGACCTAAGATGAGGACAAAGATGAGAATAGTTAAAATAATGGCTGGGTTATATGAGGAAATAGTAAATGAGATAGAAGATGAACCAAGCATGACGATTAATCGCACATCAAAACCCTATTACAAGCTAGTTGGCATTTCAATTAGAGAGCAATTAGTACCACCACATGATAAAGCTAAAGATGCCAATTGATAGGGATTTTCTCACACTTAGAGCCTTTTTGCTCTATCCAAGGTTTTCTCTTAGCCTTCCTAGGGTCCTTTCTTGATACCCTACTCTAGAGGATCTTTAACTAATCCTCTTCAACCGAGAAACTCACCTATCAATTCAAAATACAATCCTAACTCTTCATACCCCAACTAGGCAACTTTGTGCTCAACAAGCATACAACCTCACCCAAGGTCCCCAACATGGCAAATGCATATTTTGATCGCCCTCACAATGTTCTTGGTCCATTACTAACCATTCTGCACCATCTTTCCAAGTCCAAACCTTCACAATCACCAACTTGCTCTTTTAGGCCTTCTAGCCCTATGAGCCCCAATTAGGCCTCCTACAAAGAAGGAAATTGAAATAAATTCAAAAACTCTTTAACAAGCCATGTCGGTGTCTTCTAGACTTTGTTTCAAAACAACCTAGACTCAGAGATTTTCTAGGTTTCAGACTCCCATGGCGTAAGTACAATACTTTTTCTGAAAACCCTATTTTTGAGAATTTTTAGGGCAATGGCAGCAATCACTTCTTGGTTTTCTTGGTTCTACTTCTCAGACCTTCTCCTCTGGTCTATGGATCCTTGACTCTTCCTACATTATTGCTCTAACCAAGTTTTGCTCATGCCAATTGAGCAAACTCATGCAAACTCTCCTGCAAGCTTCTTAATTCCTAGTCAAACAACTCCAAGCTAGCTAACTGACTCCTACTGACTCTTACTTCCATATTTACAATATTTACAGAGTCCCATCAAGATCCCATGGTTGGAACCCAAGATGCAAACATTTTTCCATAAACTGCTACATACAGGGCAGTAAAACTGTTATACTGAAATTAATTACAAAATAGCAATAGATGGATTCAAAACTCCAAAGCAACGATGCACAGATAGTTCACAAGTTCCATACTAACTAATCTAATGGTAACAGTCAACCTTTCAATCCATCAAACCATAAATGAAGGCCAAAACTCAAAAACTGTCATTACAGTTAGTGCTGTTCTTGTTTCCAGTCTATACACAACAAGTCTCCCCCTAAGTTTAGGGTTTGGATGAGCTTTTATACTCCTACACCTATCCTGACCCTAAGGTCAAGCCTCAGACCTAATAAATGCTCCATTCAACTTTTGAGGAAAAGTTGGCATGATAACTTTGCAAAGTCGTCATGAGTAACTTTGACAATTTTTGCAAAAATGATCATGTATCATTCTCAACTTGTCAAGTTTGACTCCAGTCCATCCAATTTGACCCAAAAACACATAAAGACCACATTTTAACAATTATCCCTCATTAATAAGGTATTTTGCAACTTTGACCATTGTTGACCCTATCAGGACCTTGTAACACTAACTAGGTCTTATCAACTAAAGCATGACCAAATCTTGCACTCACCCTTCTGACACATTCTCCAACAGAGCTTGGGACTTCATAGCTAGTTCTTATTTGGTCAGTGGTTGGCCAAACCATTTACAAGCCAAAATGTCTATTAGGGTTTGCCTTTCTCCTAAGGTGCTCTTGCACCATCAATCAATTCTACAACACAGTCAGACAACCAGATTTCTTTGTCACATGTATTCCTGTTACACTTGATACCTCTCGTGAAAAGAAAGAGCAAGAACAAGACACATTTGTGATAATTTGGAGAGCAATGAAGAGATCCAAGACATAATGACAGGGGCCACCAATGAAGTTAAATAGATAGAAGATGATGAAGAAGATTAAGATAAGGAACAAAAAGAGAAAGAAAAAGAAGGTGTTATCATAGAGGCAGAGGTTAGATCCATGATCAATGAAGGTAAACTTTCATTTATCATGATTTATGCTGGTACACAAGGTGACATTCATTCAGTCGCACCTCCTAAACATGTCACAATAACACATGAAAACATTGTGAGGACATTAGAGGTAAAGGAAAAGGTAATTGAGCCTGCATCAGTCACTCCTACTTCGTCTAAATGGTCATTGTTGATAAATAATCCGAGTCATGATATTTCAAGTATGGATAAAGAAGATTTGGATGAAGATACACTGATGAAGATATCATCGATGGCATTTGTTAAAGCTAAAGAAAGATCAAAGAAGAAATTAGAGAAGCATGCAAGAATTTTGGGTCAAGGATTAGATTGCAGAAGACCTTGCCCAGTTAGAGAATATTTGAAGGAATGGTATAGTTGAGAACTTGACAAGTGTAATTGAAGATTTTGATGCACATTACACTTTGCCTGTGGAATATGCTAAGGCCAAAGCAAAACATGATTATATTGCATAGCAATTTCATGAGGTATCTGCCATTATTGAGAATGATGTAAAAATTATTGATGAGTGTATTAAAGACATTAGAGAATGTATTAAAGAGGGAAAAGAGTTGTATATTGCTTGTACAATTTCTGTGAAGTATGTTAAAGATCTGGGCCAAAGCATTAAGGATAAAGAAAGTAAATTAGAAAAACTTGCAGATGAATTTGCTAAGATAGAACTAAGTGTTACAGACATGGACAAATCAGTGAGTAAAGATTTGGTTACAATAAGTGTTCTTCAAAAGAAAAGAGATAGGGCATTGAGCATATTTTCCTTACTGCATAATCTGTTATCACTTAAGTTGGACTTAATGCAAAAACAGTTGGAATTACAAAAGTCTTGAAAGTTTTCAGATCCACCGAGCTTCATGGAGAAAAGATTGCAGCCTATGCAATTTGTGGTATAATTCAAGTTGCAGAAAATATGAAAAAGGCATGGGATACAAAATTTGCTACCTTGAGAAGAAATTTTGCAGACATATTATTGAGGTTTGTGTAAATGTTTTTGGGAGAGAAACACAATTTTGTTTTGTGCATAGTATATTGTAATCTTGCCTTTTCCATTGATGTATAAGGAGGAGTATATATCAGTGAAAAATAGTAGTACAATAGAAGTATGAAAATAGAAGAAAGGGGGAGTACAAAATGTCTAAGTATATAGGTGGTTTTCTGAAGAAATCTTTGATAAGATTTTAATAAGACATTTTGGCACTTAGCCAATTTTTCACCAAGTGTTGCCATCAATGCCAAAGGGGGAGGTTGTTGGCAAGTTTTCGGTTATGAAGGCATGGATATTGTCATTTATGGCAACACTATCAAATGGTAAGGTCACTTGAAATTGTATTTAGTTTTTGTTTTGGTTCAATGTGAAAATTGCCCAAGTACAGTTCATGAAAACTGTTAGCAGATATATTGTATTGATCAACAAGCTTAGCTGGTTAAGTATTATTAGCTACAATTTTGTATATTGATATATTGTAGTCTTTATATGATATCAATATGTTCACTGGAGTTAATATGTCAATTAGCATATGTTTTGGTTGATAAATGTGAAAGCAGGCTTGTATCACAGAGTATAGGATAAGAGTTAGAGATCAAGCATTTTGGCCTGAAGAATTGAATTCTCTTGTCAATTCAATTACTTGGCAATATAGAGACGACATCCTAGATGTTAACCCTCAATTTGCAAGTTTTAATAATTGGTTTTGGAGAATTGTTACACATTTCACCACCAAGGCCGACTGGGAAAGATAATTGAAAGAGTATATAAAGAGGACATTTTGGTCATTCAAAGTACAGTATTGTGATGTGCATGTTACGTGAGGTTTATCTATGACACTATGATGATGTTTTGATGTTATTTATCATCTTATTAAATACGTAGACGAATTTTGCTCATGGTGATCACTTGGTATCCCCTTCTAGTTTTCCTCTTAACCAAGGTGGTTTAGGACCTATACTTGTTAGCTCAATGGTAAGTGGTACACTCATGCCCTTTCCTTTTTCTAGCAATGCTTCCTCCCTCATCACGTTCCTGCAAATTTTTTTTCTACCATGATAATAACAAATTTCTCATCATTTAATCAAATCAAATTTACTATAACAAGTGTTCATATTAGCTATCCATTTCCATTTCATATACATCATAACAATTAACCATTATTCCAAATCCCATGAATTTATAATGAATAACCAACACTTCCATTTCACATGGACCATAACGATTAATTAACTTAACCAAATCAACTCACTTTGCATGAAGTCCTCAACAGCTAAAAAGAGCATTTTATTTTTTAGCAAAAATAAGGATGTAACATCACCATTTTTTCATTCACCATACTTTGGCATTGTAAGTATGTATAAATCCATTGTGGACTTTCTAAACTGCAGCGGAGTCTTATTGCCATATGGGATTTGTGTTGTTCGGAACAATTTGTTCTTTGCAAGAAATGTGCACTTAGGCACATATGGAGCTTCAACTTCTTCCCATCTCTCTTTTGCTAGGTGTATATCTTTTCTTTTGGTCGCTAGGTGCCAGGAAAGAGTATTTCAAACAACACGCAACCCGAATGCATTTTGCTTTGGCAAATGAACATTGGATCGTGAATACACTCCCATTCATAGAAACTCTATAGGTCCTTTAATTTAGATTTCTAATAAAGCTCATCAGAAGAACATAGATGCTATAGCGGATTTCAAAGCTGCTTTGACTTAACATTTAAAAAAGAGTTTTTCCTTGGCCCATGTGAACTCATGCCATGTAGCCTAAAGAAATTTGTTATTTTTGAGCATCTCGCTTTGTGGGGATTTGTGTACCTTAACACATGTACAAAATGTCTTTTGCAACTTTAAAAATTCCATGTTGATGACTATGTGCACATATAGCTGTTGGAAGGGAGCTTAGCAGTTACACACGGATTCCTAAAACCCTATCCTTGCCCCTTCTGTTGGTTCTTTAATGTGATTTTTGCATAAAATGCTCAAAGAAAATCAGGTATGGTGAATAAATTTACTTCTAGATCAATTTCTTGCCTTCATGAAATTCATGTTATTGTGACTTGAACTTCACTTTTCATTATTTGACTGGAACAGGAAGCCTCAAATTCTTTTAAATATAGCTCTCATGTAGTTATAAGGCATATTTAGCCACTTCTAATGCTTTTGTGCTTCTTTTGCTCAACACTTGTTGGATTCACTTCTTTTGGATGCTCTTGATGAATCTAGGTATAATTTCATCTCTTCTCAATGTTCTTTGGATCAACATTTAACCAACCCTTTTAAATGTTTAATTTCCTTTTCCACTTGGGTGCAAGAGGGCTTCTATAAGAGGGTACGGAATTCCTCTGGGTAGCATTCAATTGAGACATCATTCAAACCAACGACTCTAAATCCAGAATTCCCAAAAACTAAATCCTACCCAAGACTTTGGCAGAACTTACTTCTCAATTGGAATTGCTAAGAACCTAGGAAATCGCTACTAGAGCCACTGAGACAATGCAACCCAAAAGGCCAAGTGAACGAACGGATAGGGGGCCCCATCTTGAATGGTTGATGTGTCAATAGGTCACAATCATACCCAACTTATTTCATAGTGTCCTCCAAAAGTGACCACAAATTTAGAATCCTGATCAGAAATTATACTTCTAGGAATCCCGTGCAATTTACAACTTATTTAGAAAACAATTTTTCTATGTTTGTGGCAGCACTAGACTTCTCACAAGGTATAAAATGTACCATCTTCAAATATCTATCTACAGAAACAAAAATTGAATGATTACCTCTTTGGGTACAAGGGAAACCCCCCAATACAAAGTCCATACTGACTGCATCCCATGGTCTAGTGGACACTGGAAGTGGTTGATATAGACCTTCATTTTGGCTTCTACCTTTAGCACGGTTACATTTGCTGCATCTTTCTACATACCTTCTCACATCCCCTCACATCTTGGGCCAAAACTAACGAGTACTCAGCTGTAGATAAGTCTCATCCTTTCCAAAGTGTCGAGCATGAATGTCACTTTGTTTTTCCTTCAGCAAATTGTCCCTTATTGATCCCTTAGGAATGCACAACTTAATCCCCTCAAATAATAATCCTTCTTGAATCATAAATCTGCCCATGGCGCTCTACTTCTGCAAGTAGGATTGCTGCAAGCTTCATAAGCTTCCTTGAAATCTACATCTCCTGCATACAATTCTTTTAAACCTTTAAAGCCCATACAGTTAGTTTGCATTTCACACAACAAAACATTCTTCCTACTTAAGGCATCAACAATTCTATTCGTTTGCCTGCTCTTATGATTCAAAGCAAAATTGAAACTTTGAAGATATTCAACCCACTTAGCATGCTTGTGATTCAGCTTTTCCTAGCTTTTGATGAAGTGCAAAGTGTGCTTATCCATATACAGAACAAACTCCCGGGCAACAATAGTGTCTCCACATCTTTAGGGACTGAACCAAAGTATAGAATTCCGAATCATATGAAGAGTATTTCTTTTTGGCTTTGTTTAATTTCTCACTAAAGTGTGCTACCAGTTTACCTTATTAACTTAAGACTGCCCCAATGACCAATCCACTAGCATTACACTCTACTTGGAACATGTTAACAAAATCCGGCAAGGTATGTATGGGCTGTTCACTCACCTCCTTAAGAAATCTGAAACTTTCCACAGCCTTCTTGGTCCAAACAAATGGCCTTTTATTACATGAATGAATTCCTAATAAATTTTCTGTAAAAACTAGAGAGACCATGAAAGCTTCTTACCTCCATCATGCTTATTGGTGTTGGCTAATTAAGAAAGGCATGTACATTTTCCTTATCCATCTTTGGACGCCATGAGACCCAAGTATACTAGCTCAGTCTGCATAAACACACACTTCTTCAAATTGATCTGCAATTTCTCTTCATGTTGTCTCTTTATAACCTTCTCCAAATGTTATATATGCTCCTTTTTGGATCACAAATTTCCCAAAGAATGGTTTCAAAACCTTGTTCATTAGTCTCACAAAAGTGTTGGGTGCATTCGACAACCCAAGAAGGCATAACCAGCCATTCATACAAAATATCACTAGTTTTAAAAGTTGTCTTCCATTTATCCACCAGTCTGATTCTTATTTGATGGTAGCCGCTCTTCAAATGCAATCCATAAGATCTTCTATTCTAGGAATAAGAAACCTATATCTTATAGTGACTTTGTGAATATCTCTTGAAATGCATACAGCATTGCCCTCCTTTCCAATTACCATGGGAACAACACAAGGACAAAGGATTTCCCTACTCAAAACATTCATCAAGAGGTGCTCTACTTGTTTTCTTATCTCCTCATTTTCCACACGTGTCAACCTACAGGCAGCTTTGTCAGGCAAGCTAGCTCCTGGAATTAAATCTATATGGTGACTTATATCCCTTATAGGTGGCAACTATAATGTCCCTTATTGATCATTTAGAACTTGGGACTAGTTTCTTCCTACTAATGAGGTGCTAGCTGCTTCTAAATCAAATTAATTATCTTATTTGAATGTGATGGCCAACTTGTTTAATAAAGATATCAATTAAGTCATTGATATATTAAATAATTAAATGCAAATTGCATCTTAATATATTTAGATGTGCCCTTAATGAGTTGATGTTGTACATTCACACTTAGTTCCATGGTTTCTATCTCTTCCCTCTATTTGACTTGTGCTCAACATGATACACCTTTCCTAATTCAGAAAAACTATTGAGCAATGATTAAAATTCAATTATTGGCAGTTGACTTTGTGATTTTGTGACCTTTATTATTGCTGACTTAGTGTGTTCTAAACTGCTTTGTGGATGTTCAATTGGATGTAATATCTGTTATGTTGAATGTAATAAATAATGCTTGTCTGCCCTGATTTATTCTTCTGATTACGCTCAACCTTCTGTTCCCTTGTATTAGGATTGTTCCCCTGTATTAGAATTATTATGTCCCATGCATGACAGTATGATTTGTTGGCTTTGTCAGTACCTATCGCTGCTTCTACAGTTTCTACAGAAGACGATCTTTTTTTCCTTTCACCTCAAGGACTTGTACTGTTAGTTGTTTTCTCCAGACCTTGCTATTACTAACTTGGTGTTTATGAATTTCTTTATGGATAATCCCGATCTCTCCCCCCCTTCCCCCCCACCCCCCTCCACAAGATGATTACGAATTCCCTCTTATATCTTATCAGCAGGGTATATAGATATGACACCAAACGACATGCCTATTCCCCTTCATCACTGGTCGATAAGTAGTTATATTTTTAACTGGTGGCTCTTCAAGTTTAATCATCATCGATTAATCTTAATATATTTCCATTAGTTCACTATCGCTCCTCAAAAACAAATGCCAATATCTATTGCCAACATGGAGGTTGCTGCATAAAACTAGAAATGACTAAAGGAGTTATATCATAACCAAGTTCTGTTAAGAGTTAAAGTGATTCTGATGTAGGGTATCTTCTTGACATAGACCCTCATTACTGCAGGTTGACGTCCTTTCTATCAGTCACCAGTTAACCATGTATCCTTTAGACTTCATGGCAACTTATTCTTCTACTTGCTCCTTCCATGACATGGTCTCTTGCGGCATAGACATTACTGGGGTTATTCCTTCAAATTTCCGGTGGTCATTTGTTCCTGGCAAATTCAGGTCCTGAATATCCCTGATTGTATAAGATGGGCTATTCATATTATAGTGACTACCTTCTATAATTTGGTCCATAGGACTTATATGGTTTATTTATTGCATTTAGATTAGTTTATTATAATTGTTTGCTTATTATTAAGTTATTCCCTGATTATTATTAGGTACTTATAATTAATTATTATTTTAATTTATTGCCAATATTAAAATATTAATTTAATACATTTTAACTTACTCGTTTATTATATCATTTTATTTATTAATTTATTTTAATTAGAATTAATCCATTGTATTATAGTTTATTATTTACTTATTAAATCCTACTCTAAAGAAGGGGATAAGATCTTCTATTCTAGGAATAGGAAACCTATATCTTATAGTGATTTTTTAATCTCTCTTGAATCCATATGCATACACCATTCTCCTCCTTTCCAAGTACCATGGGAACAACTTAAGGACAAAGGATTTCCCTTATCAAACTCTTCTTCAAGAGGTGCTCTATTTGTTGTCTTATCTCATTTTCCATATGTGTCAACCTATAGGCAGCTTTGTCAAGCAAGTTAGCTCTTGGAATTAAATCTATATGGTGACTTATATACCTTATAGGTGGCAACTCATTAGGCAAATCAGATGCAATGATATCCTTATGTTAATTTAAAATGTCTTGCACATCAAGGGGTAAGTCATCAATCTTTGTAGTGGTGATTATGCTTCTAGGTTTGAGAACCAAAGAAAATCGTACTTCTTTCTTCTTCAATTAATGAATAAATTCCTTACCACTCATTATCATTACCTTACGACTACTTCTGCTGCTGCTGCTATTGTCTTCTTTCTCTCTTATGGTCACCGAGGAATGCTTTTCTCCATCCTTTTCAATGGTATATGTATTTTCTACCCCATCATGCACCGCTTTCTTGTCAAATTGCCATGGTCTTCAAGCAATACGTAGCACAACACTGTTGATGAGAGTTTTTGTACCACTACATAACATATTAGCAATTGAATATCTGATACAGAGTATCAAACACACAATTTCTCTCTTGAAAAGTTAATACTCATGGGGACATGAGAATAACTCCAATGTTCCTTACATCTGTGGATACTAACTCAGTTTTATCGATGTGATTTGCTGGTAATCACATAGGTGGCCTTACGCTATTCATTCAAGGATGACTTGGGTTTTGGGATGGTGGTGATGATGATGGGTTTGTGAAATGTGCGAGTGACAGATAATGTTGATGGTGATGGTGATGGAGGGTGTGTCTGCCAATGATGCTGATTGCGCGAGGTGTTACATCCCAATTTTTGCCCTAAATTTTTTAAAACTAATTATAGCTGTTGAACCTAATTAATTTTTCATGTTTCATGTGAAATTGAGTTAGTTCATTATAGCCGTTGTTATATCATGTTAGTTATAGCCATTGTTTATTTCTTCATGTTCATGTGAAATTGAATCAGTTAATTTTAGCCGATGCATCGATCTAATTATCATATGAAATTGAGTCAGTTAAATCTAACTGTTGTGTTCATGTGAAATGGAATTGGTTAATTTTAGCCGTTGTACATTTAAGATGAATGAGTTAGTTATCATAATGAAATTCCCTAACGATCACTTTATTTAATCTTAAATTGATGTTTTGGCGAGAATGTTGTTTTAAATGTTTACAAGATGAAGACCGGAGAGAGAGGGGAAGCATTACGAAACGAGGTCATTGGAAAGGGATGGTCATAAGGTTCAGTCATCAGAAATGACAAGTTTGACCTAAAAACTACCTTGGCAAGGTTAATAAGACTTGACAAATTATTTCATGGTGGAACCGCATGAGCTATAAGTAAAAAAAAAATATAAATATTAAAAAAAAAAGTTCTTACCTTAACGAAAATATCAAATAATAATATCATTTAAATATTATTTTATTCGCTTAACTATGATCGTAGATAAATAATCATAAAGTGACATCATTACATTAAATTTATTAATCCAATAACGTCACCTTACAATTACGTACCTATAAACATAATCAAGAGAATAAGATAATATATAAATAATATTAATTATTTAATAAGACTCATCATCTTCTTTTTTTTAAAATTTTCCCTCCTCTTTATTGTTCTCTTTAGCCGATTGAATAAAGAATCGAGCATGATCTTTTATAACTACTGGGTAGCCGTAAGGTCGGCTAAAGCTTATTTATGCATTCTTTGTTGTGTATTGGAGACCATTGCTGAACCATTTCCTTTCTTGCTTGAGTTTGTTATTGTTTCTAGAGAATTATTTCATTAGCACTAAAGCTTGATTTCATTGTATTCCTGTTATTGATTATTGCCAAATCACTCTTGCATTCAGAGAGAGAGGTGAATAGAGCCAAGCGGGAGTTTTTTCTCTGACTACGGTGACAGTGTGTCACGTAAGACGTGAATTCTCCTCTCTTTCCATTTATTACCTTTGCTATGCTGAGTCGGCTTAAGCCAAACCGATGTAGAAATTCATTGTTTTCCATGTTATCGTTGCAAGTTTGTTGTTTTCATGTATTGCAAGAGAACACGTTTGTATCTAAGTCAAATACATTTCATTTAGTCCCCTCTTAATTATTAATGTTACATGGTATAAGATGACACTGACTACAGTCTATAATCTAGTCTAGTATATCTTCAAGACTTATTGATTACCACAACATTGATTTGGATATAAGATTGTCATAATCATAATGACCGAGCTTGTATTACTTTGCGAATTTTCTTGATTGATTTCTTCTTGATAAAGATATTAAACAATATGGAATAATGATCAAATCTGAGATGAACAACAAATCTAGGTACCAAGGAATTCACAGGCTAAAGAGCTAGAATATTGTGAAGAGGTACAAGATATATTAGTAAAAGTTAATTGTTTAGGCACCAAGGAGTCACTGACCTGATGGCCTGATTATGGTGAGGAGGTATAGATGAACCTGTTAAAAAGAAATACAAGAATGAAATTAGTAACCAATACATTTATACATAAACAAACTAATATATGTTAAGCTCATGCAAGTTCCACTTTTGAAATTAGCTGTCAAGTTGAGTGGTGGAGATCGGGTTATAAACCCACATTTCGAAATCCTTGGCTAGGGTGGAAATAGGCAGACTTGTCATAACAAATTTATTGTGTTGTTGTCTAAACGCTTTAGTTATTCGTTCGAATAACTGCTGGGACCTCAACCCACCTGATTATTCTGATGGTTGGATCAATGAACATCACAAGCCTGACCTCGGGGTAGGGAGGGCCATTCTATTAAATTAGAAGTTGTGAGGATAAGTAAAAAAGTCCGTGGCTGGGAGGTTAAGCCTATGTTATTGCTTCTCCTCTGACCAAAGCTAGAGCTTGGACAACCAATTAAGGAAGATTCACAAATAAACTTGTATGTTCTTTTTAACCTGTAAGTTTAGTATTTCCTTTTCAAGCTTAAAAATCAATTACTTTAAAGTTAGATATTTTCTTTAAAATAGTAGATGATCAAACGTATTTAGCTTGCATTTCCATTTCAGTTGAACTATAAATAGTTAAGTATTTACTTTTATTTGATCATGTAACTCATTGTTGTAGCACTTGTTAGAATTGAAATGCAATATAAATTTATTTTCAGTTAAAACCGTTATTAAAGACTTGTCATGTGAAAAAGAAATAAAATTAGTTAGTTTAATGATGAAGATTAGTTAGAAGAAAACCGGTTGTTACATGAGGTGGAGGCGATAATGCTTCGATGACTTTAACCTTCCTTTCTAACTTTCTAAGAACGAACTCCAACTACCAAACTACTTGCTATTCTACTCCTACTCCTATGAATGGAAAGATTAGCAAATGGACCGGGATCGAATCTAATGAAAGCTAACTAGCGGCTCCACCTCCATAGGTGCAATGATTCAAAGGAAAAGAGAACAAGTTTACCACACAAGGCTCCCTAACCAGTGGCTAAGATGCTAATGGCCTAGTTGTAGATCCCTATCAAACATTCACTAATCATCACCATACAATTAGCCATCTACTTCTACTCTAACAACATGAAATGAAATCCTACTTTAATTTGAGAGATGAGAAGAACCATGCAATACACCAAAATGATCATGCATATCCACCATGCAAGCCACAACAATGAATAGAGAACAATTTTGATAATGTCTTTGCAACAATTCTCCAACATAACTCTCTCACAAATGAGAGCAAAATGACCTTGTGTAGAGGCCAAAATTACAACCGATGGTAGAGATCAAAAGCAAAATCAACGATCCAGATTGGATCCTAGAAACCCTAATTAGGGTTGCCACCCCATCGGCTAATGAGAAGATGCCACCTCGTCAATGAACCAAAGAAAAAAGTGGAAAAGTGGCATCCAATGAGAAGGCACCAAAATGGTGGCCAATTAGAATTAGACACTTGTCCTATTCTAGAAGAAAGAGAAATTGCCACTTGGGCTTATATCAAATGATCTTCTAATATAACTCTCCCTTTTTCTTTCATTCTTTTAGCTAAGGCAATGAACTTAGCTAGCCTTTCGTTGACTTCCTCCATGGGAGGACAAGGTGTATACTTCATCTTGAGTTCAACTCATTTCACCACGTTGCTTGCTGCTTGTAGCGTCTTCTCATGATCCTTCTCATATTCTTTTGCAAATCCGATAAAAGCATTGAGGGAGGAAAGGGTGTTCAAATTTTTCTTCTTGATAGCAACCTTTCCTAAATCATCCAATCTTGCTCCAAGTCTTGTCTCATTGATATCCTCTTCTTTGGTGTCTTCAAAATCAAGCGCCACCCCAATGTCGCTCATCATGGTTAAAATGGAAGTTTTGATGTTTGGGCTGTATTGTGCAACTGCTTTTTATATATCTTCTTTGCTAAGGGGGATTGTCCTTCCTTTAGTCTGTCCTTTACCTGTAGCATATTTACTGTACTGACATTGGTATCGGTTACTCGCCTCATTTTCGAGAAGAAAGTTGTTTTGGGCATCATATCCTCTTTGTGTTTTTTAGTTTTTGTTCCCTTAGGATTCTTGCTTGCACTAACATCTACCATCTCGTCGACCTAAGATAGGATGGTTGAGTGGTGGATAATGAATGCAAGAAGAACCAAGGGAGACAATATCTAGACAAGAACGAAAGAAGGAAATCAGCTTAAGGACCCCTTTCAACTCTAAATGATTTAAAATTACCTTTACCAATAGCCGGATCTTCTTCTTGGAATCTTTACTTGTATCATGTTTATTGTACCAACATTGGTATCGGTTATTTGCCTCATTTTCAAGAAGAAAGTTGTTTTGGGCATCATATCCTCTTTGTCTTTCTTAGTGTTTGTTCTCTTAGGATTCTTGCTTGCACTACCATCCTCCATCTCATCACCCTATTATGGGATGGTAAAGTGGTGGACCATGAATGCAAGAAAAACCAAGGGAGACAATATCTAGACAAGAACGAAAGAAGGAAATCAGCGTAAGGACCCCCTTCAACTCTAAATGATTTAAAGTTACCTCTACCAATAGCCGGGTCTTCTTTTAGAATTTAGGATTAGACTTCAAGAATTTCAAACCCCTTGTAAATTAGAATTTTTTCCACTTAAAATTGCCCACGCATGTGCCAAAAAATCAGACTTTATCACTTGTTTTCTTCACCAACAAAATCGTCCAATCTCTAGGAGAAAATTGCAGCCCCTCTTGAAAATTAGAATTTTGTCTTCCACAAATTTCGGCTTCCACGAAATTCGCCAAGCAAGAAGAGTGCAGATCTGCCCTCAATCATGGAAAATCGCCAAACATAGAGATCCCTACCATGAAGAAATTTACCCACAATAATGCCAATCTGCCCTAGCTGGAAAAATCACCCAAAGAAGATGCCATTCTGCCTTAGGAAAATCGCTCAAGGAAAAGAAAATCTGCTCCAAGTAAAAAAATTGCCTAAGCACCAAAGAGGAGTGAGGAATGAGGAAATGAGAGGAAAGAGTTTCCTCTCATACCCAACTTGCTCATCCTCACTAGCTGGCCGATTGGGACACTAGGAGCAAAAATAAATTAATTAGAACACAAGATATGGCCCCCAATTAAATGCTTAGCCCAAAATTAACTTTGCGAAGATGAAATTTACTTTTAAAAATTGCCAATTAGACCAAAATTGCAAAAAGAAAGTAAATAATGCCTTGGAGATGCTAAATGTTTCCATTTAATGACGATTTAGTAATTAATATGTCATTAAAATCGGATTTTGGCTAGCCAAAAGCCATTTTTCAATTTCAATATTAAATTACCAATTTCATTAAAGGCTTAAAAATTTTCAAGACAATTTTAATCTATTAAAGCCAATTTTTTGCAATTCAATTCAAATCGATTTCGCTAAGCAATTTTAGTTTTTTGACAAAAAAAATCATCTCTAGAGCCTAAAATCGATTTTGCAATTTGAGTTCATCTTCACAAAAGAGAATTTGTTTTTTTTTTTTCACCAAAGAAATTCAAGATTTTCCAAAAACTCAAATCTTAACCAAAATTTTACTTTTTGAAAATTATCCAAATTTAACAATTATATCCAAATTTTCAAAAGAAATCGTCTAAGTACGAAATTTACAATTTTATCCTACCAAGTTGCTCTTTGAAATTTGTTTGGCCTAAGGATGAAATTGGTTATTTTGGAAAATCAAGTTGGAAGTGGGTGAAAATAAATCTAACCTTTTCTCCACTGGTCCTGAACGTGTCCAAGGCTTAAAGTTTTCAAAAAATCAAATCAAATTTTTTTGGACAACTCAAAAAATTTGCCAAAGCGATTAAAAAAAAGGGGGTCCCCAAAGTTTTGAAGCGATGGTGTGAGAACCTCACAACAAGCACTATATCACAAAACCCATTATATCTGTAACCTATCACAAAACCCATTATCTCTATAACCCCCTATTTGAGAATCTGCATAGCCCTGTTCATTAACTAGTAGTTGATGACCTTTTTGCAGCCAAGATACCTTATATGGTTAAGGATGTTTAATTCTCAAGTTATTACTTATCCACCATTTCTGCTGCTACAATATTATCTGTAATGCTACTGTCTATGAATAGCTTGCAACACTTAAGCTCTCCATTGAACTGGTTCATGGCTTGCTTTTTGAGGTTTCAACAAAACCCTTTTTAACAAAATGATTCACCTGGCTCTGGTTCATCTTTATGGTGGATAGATGGTGACACCCACTTTCTTGATCAGCACAAACAACCTGATTACTTCTTTCCTTCCTGTAACATCCACCCTGAGATGCTTCCAAGCACTACCAACTCTTGTGACCATACTGATTGCACTTGGAACACTTCCCTCCAAATCCTCTACCTCTACTTTGTGAACCATCTCTGCCATAAAATCTGTCCCCTCTATCTTGAAAACCTCCTCTATTATTACTTTCTCTCGCACTTGAGCTACTAGCCTCTTCTCCACCTTGATGATGTTGCTGCCCTCTATTAGTTTGCTGCCCCCTTCCTCTAAAACCTCTGTTTCTTTATAGCTTCTCTTCTGCTAGGCAACTTGATAAGCTTCTTTCGAAGCTCCTTAGGGACACAAACTTAACTTGGAGACTGTACTACAGAGTCTCAGACCACTAATATAATGCGCCATCTTTTCCATATTTCCTTCAACATGTCCAGTCTTGATTATTAGCTTGTAAAATTCCTTTATATGGTCTTTCAGAGACATTACTCTTTTGAAGAGGTTGGCTTTGTAATCCCAGGGAAGAACTTTTGATTTTAGTTTAGCTAACATTCCATCGCATGACTGGATCCTGTCATTATTTCTTCTTCTCTCATTGTGGACAAAGGCCCACTGCAGTGTAGCGTTACCCTTTAATCTAGTGCATACAAAATTTACTTTCCTGTTCTCGGGTACACACTCATATTCAAAATATTTATCTTAGTCATTAGTCTAGCCAATCAAATCTTCTCCATTCAAACTTCCTGCATAAGTTGGAACCTCTGAAATCCACATTCATGACTGTCCTCAACTGTCTTTCCTCAAATCCTTCCTGCTCTCCTTGTTCACATTCATTATCATCTCTTTGTTGTTCTTCTTCATCACTTGCATCCTCAATAGGGGTTCCTCTTCTGTGTGCCCACTCTAGAGCTTCCATCCTTGCAATCAAATGCTGTGTCATCTTATGAACTCCATCACCACAGTTCCTTCTGCCCCTACCTCGAGATCCTCCTCTGTCTATTCTTATGGGAGGTGTCTTGTCCATACACTAATTGCCCAATCACTTGCAGGCTTTGATACCACTTGATAACAATCTTACCAGTATCCAAATACCAATCTATATAGTTTGCAAAGAATTCAAGTAACAAAGAAATGGCAATGGGCTATAATGATAGGAAGTTAAGGTTGAATTAATAACAATCCTTACACTCTTTAGACACGAGAGACATGAATTTAAATGCAATTTTTATTGATTAAAGTCATTTTTTTTAACAGAGTACTGGTAATGTGCCTTCTACAAATCTGAGAACTACAAACTTTACAGTATCCTATCTAAGTGCACAATCAACCTCTACCCAACTGGTCTCCTTCAACAGACCTACCACATGATTTCTTTCGATCTGCAAATTTTCTTGCATTTTTTCTTTCTTTCTTTCTACTGTTTGAGACTCCATTTTTTTTGACCTCTGCAACTACACCACGACTCTGTGAAATTCTAGTTGGTGGTGTTACTGGTTTGTTGGGCGCTACCCCATCTGTTCATTCACTTTTGTCAATTCTACTCTGCTGTTGGGATCTTTCTGGGTGGTCGGAGTGTGCTCTGCTGGAGCCCTGTGCATTCTCTTTTCCTGCTGTTGCATGGCTGCCACCTGCCTGTTTAACTGCTGTGATTGTTAGCTTTGTTTATCAGGGCTTGGTTGTCCTGATGCCTACTACTCTAGCTACCTTGTCTCAGAACGTGAGCACTCCTCAATCTCAACCACAGTCTTCACCTCTGACATATCAGTGGGTTATAGACAAAATGGCCAAACTGGAAACCGAGAATCAGAACCCACATGACACTTTCCAGACCCTTACATCAATGGTCTCTGATCTACAACAACTTGTCGCTTTCAATACTGCAACTTCTACGAGCAAAACAGCGGGCCTTAAAACACACATTGGAACTATCATTGATCAGTTTGGAGAAATTGATTCCATTAAAGACAAACAAGCTGAACTGGTTGACAAGCAAACCTCCCTGATCTCATCAATGGAACAACAAATTAAATCCCAGGTCTCCATCTGCAGGAACACCAGTAATACACCCCTTTTGGGAGTTGAGTCGATTGTCCAAGCAAAGATTAATGACAAGCACATCAGGCGTGCCAGGGAGCTCAACATGCAATGATCACAACTAGGCTGCCTACTCCCTTCTTTAGGACCAGCTAGACATCGTGGACGTCACTCCTGACAGGGTTTGGATTGGACCAGACAATACTCTTTTTCTTAGATTTCTTTTGCTGGCTGACATGATGTGGGTTCTCAGAATGAAGAGAGATTCTCTCTCTTCCTACTAAGATTTCTCTGGATGAAGACCTCACGAGAACACATATTGTGGAATTTAACACTCGTGGTATTGTTGTGAAGGCCAGACGCAATGGGAAGTGGGTTGTCATTCAGGACATTAGAGCTGTTATTTGTGACTCTCCTCCCCCTGGTTGCAAACTAAGGCAGACTCCAAGGCCAAATGATGATCCCCGCAACAGTTGAAGGGGGAGAGGCCTCCTTTTGGCTCTCTCTTTATCAATTGCTGTAATGGCGATGACACCTTTTGGTCCTTGCTTGGTCTTTTTCAAGACTTCGTTGGTTCCGTTGATATCCTTGCTCTCACCAAGACTCATGAGAACCCTTCTCATCCTTTCTTGGCGCTGTTGGGTATTAGTGGCTTTCTATTTGTAGAGACGAGGTTAGGGCATTTGGTGGGGTCAGAGGTTCTGGTGGTATTATTTGCTTGATTGGTGATCACCTTTTTGGGCTCATCTCCATCTGATCATCTTTTTGGATTCACCTCGATTTGATCACCTTTTTGGGCTCACCTCAATCGTCCATTCTAATTCTTTGGCTAGATATATGCGGGTCCATGTCGCTCGCTTTGCCCCCCAATTTAGAGACATCTTTGTTGTTGTATTACTTCCTACACCTTATACTTTTCATAGTGCAGATGATGGGGATCCTTTATGAACTTACACGAGTGCATCTCTAGATTCTCTACCATGGGTGACATCATCATCCTAGTAGACTTTAATGCATGTAATAGGGATATCCAAAGTTCTCTTGATGATTGAGGGTCGGATTCGACTTGTACCTTTGAGGTTGGTCCTTCTAGCCTGAATCTTCAACGCTCATTCGAGGATAGGGGCCTCTCACATGCTACGAGCATCATCTCCTTCAATTTTGCGAGGCTTCCAATCTGGGGATCTTGAATGGGCTTCCATGCTTTCTTGTCTTCAGGCTCTTCACCTACTAGCTTCATTGTGGTGGTGCGAGTGTTGTGGATTATGTTCTCTCTTGCACCTCCTTTATCCCCTCCATCACCCACTTCACTATCTCTCGCCTCCCCCTTTCTGATCATGCTCTTCTCAGCCTCTCTCTTCGCCCCTCTCCGCTTGCTCCATCCCCCACTCCTCCCCCTCCTTGCTGAGCCACCCCCCAGTCGTACTTCCATTCTCTTTTAAGAGCGCGACAACCTCTTTTTCCAAGTAGTCGATGCTTCCTCCATGTTCGTCCTCTTGGCATCCACACTTTGGGAGTCTACCACCCCCTCCATCCCTCATCAGACCAACCCTCTCTCCCATAGCCCTAAGTAAAGAAGCTCCTATCCTATGAACCAATGGTTTAGTGATGACTGGAAAGCCTTCCATCGTTTGCTTCACTCTGCTTTCACCTCACTCACTTTCCTTCACCTAGTTGCACCTCTCTTAGCACCTTTGGTTCAAGAAGCGCTGCATTCCGTCCCAGTGCTAGACTCTTTGTGCCTCCCTCTTGCATTTCCCCAAGATTTTCTGGCATACGTTGTTCCCGCGCTACTCCCACCCTCCCTCCACCCTAGACCACAACTCCCTTTTCACCCACACCTCCACTTCACTCCTCCAACCCATTGCCACCTCAATATTGTCTCCACCATCAACGAGGCTATTAGATTCATGAGATGTAGTAGAGTTGTGCGTGAGGAAGGGTTCCAAGCGAAACTCTTCAAACTTGGCTACATGGTCTTGGGCTCCTTCCTTTTTATGCTCTTTAAT
The DNA here is from genome assembly GCA_028749045.1 of Cupressus sempervirens. Taxonomy (NCBI): domain Eukaryota; kingdom Viridiplantae; phylum Streptophyta; class Pinopsida; order Cupressales; family Cupressaceae; genus Cupressus; species Cupressus sempervirens. The sequence goes on from CM053786.1 coordinate 114,283,285, forward strand.
AGAGTAGTTTGTATAGGTTTTTTGGACTCTTGGTTGAGACACATGATATACTTCATTTATAAGGTCGAGCCTGCTTCCAATCCCTGTAATTACATGACTATCATGATTGGGTAGACTTTGCCAAACTCAATGCGACTACGTTGAACACTATTCTTTCCAGAAAGCTTAACAGGAGGGGTTGTTGTGCGAGGTTTTAGATTGGCTTTCATACAAACTTTTAGACCATAGATCACATCTCAACTCTTTGGGCTATTATTGAGGAGGCTCACAACTGCTCGACGAAAGTTTATTGTTGCTTTGTTTTTTTTCGCAAAGCTTTTGACTCTCTTCCTAGAGAGGTTCTCTTCCAGAGACTTAGAGACAATAGAATCTCCGCGACTCTTTTGGTGGCATAATAAGATTATGAGTCCGTTGTGGGCAAATTTAGGACCTTGTACAATTTTTCTAATCTGATACGAGTGCCTCTCTCCCCCTCTTTTATTTGGTATCTACATTGATGAGCTTGAGGCCCTCCTTGGCAATTCTTCGCTCCCAACAATGGTTGTTACTTGCACTAGGTCTTGATTTCCATTCTCCTTTTTGCGAATGATGTGGTTCTTTTGGCTTCCTTTCCAAAGGGTCTTCAATAACTTCTTGATGGTTCGACCTCCTGTGACTTGAGACAACTTGTGGTCTTTAATTTCCTGAACACTTCCCATCTTCACTTCTATTTTCAAGGTTGCAAGATTGAGATTGCTTCTTCTTACATGTACGTTAGGGTCAAGTTCTCTGGTCCCCACTTCAGTTTGTGACCTTCTATGCAGCCTAGAGTCAAACACGGGCTCAGATCTCTTGCCATGCTTGAGAGACAATGCTTTATACATCACCTTTAGGACACTATGTCCAAGTTGTCCCTCACGGACTCCTTGGTTATACCGAATTTTCTTTACGATTTTGTTGTTTGGGGCCCCTTCCTTCTCGACATTGATTGTGTCTTCATCAAGAGGGCTTAGATTCTCCTCCTTGGTCAGACCGACTATTCTTTACAGATATGTTGTTTGGGACCCCTCCCTTCTCAACACCGATTGGATATCCGTTGAGAGGGCTTAGATTCTCCTCTATCACACCATTAGATGCCATGGATCCACTCACAACATTGTCTTGGTGGAGTTTGGGGCTCATCCTTCTAGGGTTAGGGCTATCTTTGACTTAGTTTTGTTTCTTCACCACCTCCATTGCTTCATAGACTCTATTGATGGGCGTCACAAATACTCCTACCTAGCTTGTTGCTCCTTGACTTCCATTGCCTTCTCTGATCCTAGATGTAGAGCTCGTTGTTGGTTTGTGTAGGCCTCTGCCATGTTGGGCTCAATTGGGATCGAGATTGATCTCCTCCCTCCCTTTTAGTATTCTCTAGATGCCCCTGCCCACCTCCTTTCCTCTTAGTAGGAGCTAAACGACCACGTTCGTCTTGACATCTACATACAAGACATTACCACAACCTGATGCAGCCCCTTTAGTGGCCTTCGATTGAGGATGGCCTTCTATGTTGAGCACTTTGTGGATATCTAGCACAGTGTCATGGTGCATCCCTAGTAATTGTCTCGGCGTTGGAACCATGCCCTTTGCATCTCCTTGGGTACTTTTCGTGTTGGTTCCCACTGGCTCTGCATTCAAACCGACCATTACATTGACATAGTTGACTGGATCTGCCACCTTTGTACCTTGATTGAGGCCGAGACTGAGTTTCATTTTATCTTCAGGTGTCCCATCTTCTATGAGATCAGAGGGAGGTATCTGTGCTTTCTCAGAGAGTGCAGGTTGCTTGCGTCCTTTTTCAACTACAAGTGGTGCCTAACTCTTTACCTTCAGGATACCACACGGTTTTAGGACCACACCTTATAGGCCCTTGTTCCTTCAAGGCAGGCTTTTGATCATCATATCACTTCCTTTTTCTCACCTACGCTCACGACCCAGGGTTTGAAGCGGCTACTCGACTCCTCTACTTCCAGTCATACCAGGTGGATGAGGTTTCACAGCGACTATAGTCATCAGCAACATGTGGTACTATGCAGCAGACCAGGGTTCATCCTCACCTTGGGTCCTATGCCTCGGTGCTAGACTTCTTTCCACCCAGAAAGGACCCGTAGTCTTTCTGGTTGGATTGCTTTGTGTTCCTTTTTGTTTCTTTTCAACATTGTTTAGTCTTGCTTGTAGTTGTTTCCCTTGTCGTATGCTTTCAGTCCCTTAGACCCTTGCGGTCTCTTGTTGGACATTAATAAATTTATTTTATGTCTTCATTCTCTCTTTCTTTCCCCATGCAGTTTGTCTTTTCCAATTCTCTCCACCATCACATTTTCCGTTGTGACCGTTCATTTCTTGGTACATTGATTTCTAAAACGAGTCAATATTTTATTCAAACTGCCAGATTTCTGATGCTTATATGAGGAACTCAAAAATAATTGACGTATCTTATCCACTTCCTTGGTGACAACAAAGAAATCAGAGAGTTCCTTGTCTCCCTATGACATGAAGTGTAAATTGTTTCCAAATGTAGAGTGGCAACAGGATATTCCAGCAAACACCAATTGACGTGAACACCGAATAGAAAGTGACAAAAGACTGTCACACAACACCATACCCAAACAGAAGTAGAATGAACTGAAGAAAAACAAATTCTTAGAGCATAACAAAAACCAAAATTTGAAAAGTGGAGATGCCTCTGCATAAGCTTGAGAACAAGATTATTAACAGAGGTACTTTGTAAGCCACCAATACAAAAGATCAACTGAAATTGAAGTTTAAACCAAGAGATAGGTTCAATCACATACCATTTTGCCCAGTGAAAGTATGCTAAATATGAATATGAAGATCATTGGATCTCTAGAGCCATTTGAGTTTCCTTGTTTTGATTTTTAAAGAGTCTCATGTGGTTAAAGAAGTAAGCTTGTTTGGACATAACTATGTGTATCCATATTATATGATTTTAGCATCTTTGTTATATTATCAATATTAATTCATGGTTTTCTCAAACACAGTACTAGTGAAAAGACTGATTAAAGATGCACAATCTTTTTAGAAAATGAATTGGGAAGCCTGCTCGAAACAATCTTCAGATTGCTGCATTATTTATATTGTTGAAAATATGTTTGTAAAAGGGTAAAAAGATCAAAGTGAGTTTTAGGTTATTTTCCAAGGAGACACCAATTTGGTGTATGACCTCTCTTGTAGATCTCTTGTGCAATTTTTTTACAAGGAGAATATTTTTCAAATAACCAAATATACTTGTGATCTCCTTTATAGAGAATGCAGTCTTTCACCATAAAGCCTACTTGTTTTAAAACTAAGTCTTGATACTCGTTACACTTCATAGAAGTCTTCGTCTTAAAAAAAAATGTAAATGTAATAAAATCTCAGCATAAAAGAAGTAACCTTTTGCAGAGACATACTAAGTGACCTTCACATTCTTACGAAAACAAATGGAGTTCTTTGTATGATATACTATAGGGGGGTCTTAAAACCCATACGAGTTCAAGCATATACAAACAAACAAATTCATGGATAGTTGATCTTTTTAATTTTAAAATGCTATATCTTATTTTATTCATTGCATGTTTCCTCTAACACATGGTTTCCCTAATACAGTAAGAAAAATAGTATCTTTATATAATAGGTTTTATACTTTCCACACCCATTCAATCATTATTATTGTCATTTGCTTGATCTAAACCCACTTTTGAGATGCTAACTTTATGTATTTTTCAGGAGTATAGAGGAACCCAATGGACTCTGCCATCCCTTGTGCTATTTGCAAGCAACTTATGAAGCTTGAAAATAACCAAAAGAAGAGACAATAAATCTGCAATGCAATTCAGCGTTGGTGAAAGTAAAGTTTGTGACTATATTGAAATAAACACGAGTATCTAATAATAGTGAATGTTTGTTGAAAATTACCTCAGAACTTTTCATAAATTTTTGGACAATCATTGTAAATTACATTTCTTCCAAGAGAAATACTTTAGTGAGAGACCATTGCCATATATATTTTCAATCAAACATAGATGGAACAAATGTAAAGTTATAATGTTTTTATTTCAATTGTTTTATTATTCTAGAATTGACCCAAGTCATGATTTCTAATGAGAGTACTCATGTCTTTAGGATAGGAAAATGTTCATTTCTAAATGCTCATGATCTCTTACATAAATTGCACTTAATAATATAGCTTACAACAAATGAGATCCATTGCATATTATCTACGAGGCTTGCATAACCTATCAAGGATTTGATTGTCACCTCTTTCAAGCCACAAGCTCACAATCAATGAACTTAGATTACATGGGAGATGAATAAAATACAAAACCAGTACAAATCTTAGAGAAAACTCAAGGCCAAATTTGGTTATATAAGTCTTCTAAAAAATGTTGGATTTTGAATATTTTTTAGATAAAGACAAGTAGTGGGTTTCTATAGGCCCTCTAACTTTTGAAATGTGAAAATTTAGTGAATCATCAATCATATTAATTAAAATATAATAGCAATCAACTAAGCGTCTGGAACTCCATGTCCACCCCAAATTAAAAAAAATTCTCAAGACCTATAAATAACAAAATACGAGGACATGTTCTCCCCTTTCCTATTCCCCTCCACCTCCCCCTAAGCTTCGTGTTATGGAGATGGAGACATCTCAAGGACTTAGGGCTGAAATGGGGTGTCCACCCGTTGTACCGCCACTACCACCCAGATGGTTGAAGACAACCAAGAGCCTTCATGGTGTCTAAGGGATGCCCACAGGTCTCCTAAACATCTTAGGAACTTCGACAATTTCATGCCCCTAGACTTCTCAAAATTGTATTTCTTTTAATATATTTGTAAGCACATCAAATATATACATTTTTTTTGGCTGATTGAAGGACATTTTAGATCATTTGCAAACTTAAAATGGACAATTTAGGAGGGTTTGTAGCTGCTATTGCATATTATTTTTTATTATTCTAGCCAACCAAAATCAAAATTCAAATGGGGTTTTCTATGTTGGTGTTTATATGTTTGCAATTCATGTGGTGTAGCTGTCATATTTTTCCAACAATTCATTAGCCAATTTATTTTCATATATGCTGAATTTTAGTGTATAGTTATGAATGACAATAGTACTGTTGATAAAATATCAGTCATAATCAGCAGTCATATTTGATGTTGACACATACAATCCATATCTTAAGATCTTAATATTTGTAATTTTTCTATTTTACTAATTTGACAAAGTTTCATTTGAAATGTAATTCTTATACGTTTTTTCATAACTAGTTTCTCTAGTACTATATGTATGCAAGCACCACCCCCTGCCACCTCCCCTTGGTTGTCCCCCTTACCATTCTCAAGCTTAGATCTTTGTTTACCCATCCCTCCATCCCCAATGGGTAGTGGAACATTGGCAATAATCAAACTCATAGAAATACTATTAATCGACACCCATTTTTAGTTTGAAATGTGACTGTTAACTATTTTCGAAGAAGCACTCTTGTTTGGATTTAGATTTTCAACTTTTACAATTATCCACATATGTTTTTGTAGAAGAAATAAACTCTCTTTCTTCCTCATTGTTTTCACTACTAAGCCCAACCTCTAATCTGAATATCTTCACAAGAGAACAATCCCTACTCTAAAATTCCCTTCATTTTTAATCATTCTTTGAAATTAGCTTAAATCAATTCCAATATTTTTAATTTTCTCTTTCTTCATTAAATCATTTGATGGTATCCTAGCCTTGGTGTCTTGAGGTAGCTTGACATCCTATTGTATCTCATCATATTTTCATTTCATTTCTACATTTTTTTTCTTTTTGCACTCTAGGATTCCAACAATAAATGCTTGTCTTGCTCACATGATTTCTCTTTCTATTGAACTAGATGGAGTTCAATCTAAGGAACATCTAACCAGCTAATGATAGGGACAAAATATTTAATCTTGATATGATTAATTAGGATGACTTAGTGAAAAACAATAAATATGAGGTTGGATGACATTTATTATTTTTAGCACGGGTCCACAACACCCTATTTACAAGGCTAGTAGAGTGAGCCATATAATCAAAGCTAATATAACAAAGATCATATTGTTTTTGCCTCCACCAAGAAGATTAAGAGTCAACTTCGATGAAGCTTTATGTTTGAACCTAGAATGCTAGGTGCAAGTTGCATCATTCAGGATGATATTGGCAAAATAAGTTGGTTTAGTTTCCAAAAAAAAGTGTCACCAATTACCAATAATGAGTTAGAAGTACAATCTTTTCTAGTGGGATTAAAACTATATAAGTAGATAATAGTCAGTCAACACAATCCTCAAAGACAACAATTCATATTGGAAGCTAAGATTGACCATCAAATACATTTGGCCTATTCTTGAACACATTGCTATACAAAAGTAGATAAGATAAGGTAAGATAATATTAATGTCCATCAAGAGACCACAACACGGGTCTATGGGACTGGGAGCTTACAACCAACATGGCACCAAATGGACCACCAAACGATGTCGATAAAATAGCACCAAATGGAACACCGAACGACACCGATAAAAGAGCAAGCACAAAACCGAAAATAGAAGATGATGAAGAGAGCAAGAGTCACCCCAAACATGATTAGGACTTAGGGTTCCGAGATATGTTGGCAAACTTTGATGATGTAATTGAGGAAATCATATCTTTGGTAGCTTTTATCTTATCTTATCATGTTTGTTATGAAGAATCATGAAAAATATGCTCAAGGAATTACCTTTTGTATGAGTGAAATCTCCACAACTACTTGAGCAATTTGATTACTATCATGCAGTTCTCTTTGTTTAGGCACATCAAAGATCACTCACAAGGTCAATATACCTAGTGTTCAATGCAAATGATTCTCCCATTAATATCTAGTTGTATTAGATCTTTCACCTATGTTCTTCACATGGATTGGAAGCTATTGATGGTTGGATTTGCAAAACAAGTTGTGCAAGGATACGTTTCCACTAGATACCATCGTTTTGGTTGTAGACTTCGAAGAGAACTACACACTACAACCACAAAATGAGGTGCAAGCAATGTATTATACTTCTTAACAAGTTTCCATATTTGTTCACATAACATTCATGCATTCACCTACAAGTACAGAGGATGACAGGAAGAGTTTGAGGGAGTACCATTTTTGGATTAGTGATGATCAATCACATTCTATGGAGATTGTACATGGTTGTTTTAAACTATTTTATGAAGATTTGGCTAATAGGGGTATACCATATCGTTAACACATTATTTGGTCAGACAATTGCACATCTCAATTCAAGAATGCACATATGTTCTATTAGTTGAGCAGGATGCATAGGTTGTTTAGAATCCAATATATGTGGAATTTCACAGAGGCTAGTCATGGAAAGGAGAGCACAATGGTGCAAACACATGCATCAAAAGAGCCTTAGCTCGTGAAGAACTAAAGTACAAAGATGGAGCAATATTGACAGATGCAAAATCCATTGTCCAGTGGTGTAACACTACAATGGGTCTAGGTAAGGAAGGCGAGTCTACGGTTTGTAGATTTTTTTGGTTGATAGATAATACTAACATTGCACCATACAAGGATTGTTGCACAATAATAGGATCAAGTGAGTTGCACTCTTTTAGAAGCTTTGATGCAGGTTCATGGAGTATCAACACACAAAAAATGACATGCTATTGTCCATCATGTGTAGAGGAAAACTAGGATGAGTGTGAGTCGATTGAATGGGTGGACAAATGGGATATACAGGTTTTAGACCTAATTGACACCTATCCTCCCTCACAAGCACTGGAAATGGTAGAGATAGATTCGTCCATTGACTTTGACCGCTTGTTTGATCTAGTGCAACTTGGTAATATATATATATATATACATATATAATTTTAATATGTAACTTATAACTTTAACCTAATTATTTTTTGAATCAATGATTGCATTTTGTACATTTATTACTGCAAGCCATGTTTTTGCTGTTATTGCACCTGAAGACAATGAAGAAGGGACAAATTATTATTTCTGTCGTTGTGTTTAAGCCAAACAACAATTGGATCACTCGGTTATAGATGGTGAAGGTGTAGAGTACCATATCAGTGCAGTGGTTGTAACCAACACATGGCTTAGACGATATTCTATAAAGAACCCTAACTTGTGGTTATTCGAGGATTGACAGAGAGAGATTCTTCATTATTCGAACCTTGTTGTCACATCAAATGTCCACTTGATAAAATATGGTAGAAAACCACATAATAAGACTCTTTGGAAAGTTCGCGAGTCAGACCACAAGGCAATACTTGAGATATTAAAATGTAGAGTGGATCTAGTTGGTTAATTAGAGAGAGAGAGAGAGAGAGAGAGAGAGAGAGAGAGAGAGAGTAGGGGATGCATGGAAGAGACAGTAAAGAGACACAACCCTCCAATAGGTAATAAACAGTCATTTTGAGAATTTGAAGCAAGTGCATTCAATAAAGAAAAGGAACATATCATTGAAGGATCTATATGCATATATGAATATTAACCAATAAAAAAAATTAAAAAATACCAATATTGAGTATTGTATACAACAATTTTTTTTTCCAAACCAAAGGCAATAAGTAATTCATAATAGTCAAACAATTAAGAACCAGCTATATATATGAACCATATTTTTCTTACATATGTATATAGTATTATTGACCAAATCAGAATTAGAAAAATGATATTGCACATAATCTCCACTACAAGAACATGGAAGCTTTGTGATTTTAATAGTTATATTCTTTAGTCTCAAAAATGGACATTACAAATATTGCTCACTAATCCTTTACAATAGAAAATTATTACAAAAAATGACATGTACTTGTACAAGGACATTATATATTATAGAAATCCCACACCGAAGTAGTTGGCTAACCGCTCAAAAAATAGTAACTGAATGCGAGTGGGATCATAAAGATAGCTTGATAAACTAGTATCCCCTTTACTCAAGCAACATCTTGGTCATCTACTTGACTGGGACATGTTTGGGAACTGACAATCTCCATTAAACTCAAGTCTCCATTTAAAGGTGGTAATGATCTTTTTGTTGTTTTGTTAAGATCATTAATATATTTCGATGATAACTTTGAGGGATCATGCCCAACTTGAGTATCCTGGCTTCCCAAGTCCTGTAAATGCAAGGCCATTGATGAATATGCATTTCTAATTGAAATGTTTGTGGTGTTGGAATGAAGTGCGTGACTAGATTCTTTGCCTACTAATTTTCCAATTTGAGGCTTCGCTTCACATTACTCCATGGATTATTCTATAGCACTTGTTACTTATTTATTTGAAAATTTTGTGCCTGTGTACATGTGCACTCTTTCCCAATAGCTATAGGGTTTGTCTCTTCATACTAAGTAATTGGCATACCCTAGATGGCACCAAGATAACCATTTTCTTCTGAAATGTCCTTCTCTCTGATTAATCTCTCTATTGAGCAAATTTTCTAAATCTTCCTTTGTATATTTAATAGATGTAGCTGCAATTCCTTTGCATATTCGGCTTTCCTCCATAGGAATGAGAAGGCATGGGGAGTTGGTCACTGCATTAAAAAGGTAGTTCTTTTCCATGCCACTGATGGGAATCATTTCAATGTTATTTTCAGAATGGGTACTATATTTGTCTTGAAAGAATAATATATATTGTTTTCAATGTCTTTAAAATATTTGTAGCTTGTAGCCAATTGCTTGTTCATCGCGTTTGAATATTCATGGGAAACTACAGTATTTGTTTACCTAATAGGTCCTAGGAATCTTAACTAGGGTCCTAGAATAGTCTTAGATGGACCCATTTGACCTAAATATGTAAAGAGCAAAAATTGCTCAAAAGTTGCAATGTTGCTCAAAAAGTTGCTTGAGCAACTTTTGCAATTTCTGCAAAAAGTTGCAAATGGAAGTTTGGGAAGTTGTAACTATCCATGCTCAGTTATATGAGCATGAGAAACATATTTTCAAAGGTTAGAAGGTTTCCATTTAGATTTGCATTTTAAAGCAACTTTTACAACTTTTACAATTTTTCACAAAAAGTGCAACTTTTACAAAGTTCACTAGATTTCACTTCTAGGACTTGGAAAAGGTTCCAAACTATTAAAAAACAACTAAAAACACCTAATACTAGGCTATCTTGACCAAAAACTCAAAAAGACCAAATTTTGCTTAATTAGCAACTTTTGCTCATATTTTGCACAAAGTGGCCTAAGCATACATATCTTGCTCATATCTCTTTTACCCTTCATCGTGAGATCAAATTGTCTATTCCATTAGCTTTGGGTGGCCGGGTAAACCTTAGTCCCAAGCTCCTCCCATCCCGTTGAGTGCTCGAACATTCCCAGGAACACTAAACCAAATCGACCCTAAGAGTCACTAAATGTCATAGGGCATTGATCTTTGATGGGGCATATCTCAGAACTTGTGTGAGATATCGATGTGATTCTAGGTGCTACAAAACCGTGTTAGTGATTCCATTTAGATTTTGCGGCCCCATCTCGGGTGATGCTAAAACTTGCAGGGTTGGCTAGTACAAAGTTGCCAACTGCCAAATCTTTCTCGCCATTTGTCATGGGATTGAACTATCTATTCCATTAGCTCCGGGTGGCCGAGTAAACCCTAGCCCTAAGCTCCTCCCATCCCATTGAGCACTCGAACATTCTCGGGCACATCGAACTGAATTGTCCCTAAGAGTCACTAAATGCCATAAGGAAACTATCTTTGACAGGGCATATCTCGGAGCTCGTGCAAGGTATGGATGTGATTTTAGGTGCTACAAGACCATGTTGTGGAGACCTACAATAACCTCTCACTTTTTGGAGATCCGATTCCATTTAGATTTTGTGCCCCCATTTTGGGTGATGTTGAAACTTGTAGTGTTGGCTAGTACAAAGTTGCCAACTACTCAATCTCTCTCATCGTTCATTGTGGGATTGAACTATCTGTTCCATTAGCTGTAGGTGGTCGGGTAAACCCTAGCCCCAAGCTCCTCTTGTCCCGTTGAGCACTCGAATGTTCACGGGCACATTGAATCGAATTGTCCCTAAGTCACTAAAAGTCATAGAGCAGTGATCTTTGATAGGGCATATCTTAAAGCTCTTGTGAGGTATGGATGTGATTCTGGGTGCTATATGATTGTGTTGTGGAGACTTACAATAATCTCTCTCACTTTTTGGAGATCTTATTCCATTTAAATTTTGTGGCCCCATCTTGGGTGATGCTAAAACTTGTAGTGTTAGCTAGTACAAAGTTGCTAACTATTGAATCTCTCTCATCATTCATCGTGGGATCAAACTGTCTGTTTTGTTAGCTTCGGATAGATGGGTAAACCCTAGCCCCAAGGTCCTCCCATCCTGTTGAGTGCTTAAACATTCTCGGGCATGCAAAATCGAATTGCCCCTAAGAGTCACTAAATGCCATAAGGCAACAATCTTTGATGGGGCACATCTTGGAGCTAGTGTGAGGTATGGATGTGATTCCAGGTGCTATAAGATAGTGTTGTGGAGACCTACAATAATCTCTCTCACTTTTTAAAGATCCGATTCCATTTAGGTTTTGTGGCCCCATCTCGAGTGATGTTGAAACTTGTAGTGTTGGCCAGTACAAAATTGCCAACTGCCCAATCTCTCTCATTGTTCATCGTGAGATCAAATTGTTTGTTCCATTAGTTCTGGGTGGCCGACTAAACCCTAGCCCCAAGCTCCTCCCATCTCGTTGAGCTCTTGAACATTTTCAGGCATTTTTTTGTTTTGTTTTTTGTGATATTGCTATCAAGATTTAACTGTGTGACTTTGAGTCAAACTCATTGACCCATGTTTCATGAGTAGTGATTCAACATGAATCCATATCTTATGAGAATAAATGGAACACTTAACACTCATTGGATCTAGGTGATGCTCACAGGGGTGAAGCACCGAGACTTCCTAGGAGGTCACCCATCCCAGTACTACTCCAGCCTGAGTGCACTTAACTGGAGTTTCCTCCATGGTTAAACCCAAAGCTTGCAACCCCATTTGAAAAACCTTCACCAAGTGTTGTGCCTTATGAACCATTCATTAGAAAGCCCCTTAAGCTCATCAATTGATAAGTAGGAGATAATTTCCACAGCAAGTCAATTTGCGATATTGCTATTAGGATTTAACTGTGTGATTTTGAGTCAAACTCATTGACCCATGTTTCATGAGTAGTGATTCAACATGAATCCATCTTGGTGAAGGTTTTGCAAATGGGGTTGCAAGCTTTGGGTTTAACCATGGAGGAAACTTCGTAGTTAAGCGCACTCAGGCTGGAGTAGTACTGGGATGGGTGACCTCCCGACAAGTCCCGGTGCTTCACCCCTGTGAGCATCACCTAGATCCAATGAGTGCTAAGTGTTCCATTTATTCTCATGAGAGATGGATTCATGTTGAATCACTACTCATGAAATATGGGTCAATGAGTTTGACTCAAAATCACACAGTTAAATCCTGATGGCAATATCACAAACTGAGTTGCTGTGGAAATTATCTCCTACTTATCAATTTTCAGGCATGCCGAATTGAATCGTCCCTAAGAGTAGGAAAATGATATTTGATGGGGGATATCTAAGAGTTTGTGTGAGGTATGTATACGATTCTAGGTGCTATAGGACCATGTTGCGAAGACCTACAATAACCTCTCTCGCTTTTTGGAGATTTTATTTTGTTAAGATTTTGTGGCCCAATCTCGGGTGATGCTGAAACTTGTAGTGTTGGCTAGTACAAAGTTGCCAATTGCCGAATCTATCTCACCATTCGTCATGGGATCAAACTGTCTATTCTATTAGCTCTGGGTGGCTGGGTAAAACCTAGCCCCAAGCTCCTTCCATTCAATTGAGCACTTGAACATTCTTAGGCATGTTGAATTGAATCGTTCCTAAGAGTCACTAAATGCCATAGGGTAGTGATCTTTGACAGGGCATATCTTAGAGCTCGTGTGTGGTATGGATGTGATTTTGGGTGCTATAGGACTATGTTGTGGAGAGCTATAATAACCTCTCTCACTTTTTAGAGTGTGGATTCCGTTTAGATTTTATGGCCCCATCTCGGGCGATGTTGAAACTTGTAGTGTTGGCCAATGCAAAGTTGCCAACTGCCAAATCTCTCTCACCATTTGTCGTGGGATTGAACTATCTATTCCATTACCTCTGGGTGGCAGGGTAAACCTTAACCCCAAACTCTTATCCCATTGAATGCTCTAACGTTCTCAGGCACGCTGAACCGAATCGTCCCTAAGAGTCACTAAATGCCATAGGGTAGCTATCTTTGATGGGGCATATCTCAAAGCTCGTGCGAGGTATGGATGTTGTTCCAAGTGCTACATGACCATGTTGCAGAGACCTACAATAACCTCTCTCTCTTTTTGGAGATATTATTCTATTTAGATTTTGCGGCCCCATCTCGAGTGATGCTGGAACTTGTAGTGTTGGCCAATACAAAGTTGCCAACTACCAAATCTCTCTCACCCTTTGTTGTGGGATCAAACTATTTGTTCTGCCCTATCCCCAAGCCCCTCCCATCCTGTTGAGAAATCAAATGTTCTTGGGCACGCCGAACTGAATTGTCCCTAAGAGTCACTAAATGCCATAGGGCAGTGATCTTTGACAGTGCATATCTTGGAGCTTGTGCAATGTACGAATGCAATTCTAGGTGCTACAAGAATATGTTGCAGAGACATATAATAAACTCTCTTACTTTTTGGAGATTGGATTTCATTTTGATTTTGCGACCCCATCTTAGGTGATGCTAAAACTTTTGGTGCAGGGCACCCAGGTGGCAACTGGATATGTCATCTCATCCAATGATGGAGATTTGTGATAGAAGGTAAAGGGTTGATCATACACCTCATTTTAAATATGTTATTTCTTTTATGGTAATAAGATTTCTTTTATGGTAATAAGGTAATCCTTGTTTGTAAGGTCAAGGAACTTGAGGTCACCTATAAACCCAAGTTGCCTTAGTCTTAAGGATTTTTGTTGTTGTTGTTGTTGTTGTTGTTGTTATTGTTGTTTTTGTTAATAAGTTAATAAGTGTTTTGAGAGTCATTACAACTTATATAGGTCCTATGTGTTACCAAAAACCACTTGGTTAAGTTCTAGGAAGAGTTAGTACAAAAATTGCATTTTGCAATAAAAGTTGCCGACAACTTTTTGACAATTTTAGCAATTTTTTTTAAAAACATTGAAATCAACCTTGTAACCAGTCAAACCAACTTGTAACCAGTTGGAATGGATGTCAAATGAAGAAAATACGCTCTATGAATTTAGAGGAGGCATAAGGTGTTGGTAATTATTAATTTCTTTTTATATGGCAAGGAATCACTGCTGATGTTAAACTTGTATATAGGATCATTGAGTTATTGTCAAATATCATTACTTCCTATTTAAAAAAACAAACTTGTACTTTATCAGAATGAAACACCACTTTAGTTGCATGTTATCACTGAATGGAGTTAGTGGAAGATGTTAAGGATCTTCTTGGTTGTCTTAATAGCCATTTCATGGGTTTGAAACATAATCACTTCCCTTTGTGAAGAGTTGTCCGAAAATCAACAAATTACATGTTGTTGCAAAGAAAATACAGTCATAGGATGTTGGAAGATTGTTTTAACTCATAGGATGTTGAAGAATCTCTTGGAAGGATGGAATAGATGACAGACTAAAGTTTGTGAGATAGTTATTAGGTGTTCCTTGAAGTGCCTAAGGTGTTAGTTTGAAGCACGAAGTTGATTATGATCCATTTCTCAAATTTGCTCATTTTTTCCCTTATTGCTTCCCAAGTTTTGAATAGGGAAAGTGATCAAGTAGTTTTGTGAAGTTGGGTAGAAGTTTGTTCAATGTTGTAACTAAGTTGAAAAGAGTCTTTGAAGACACTTAGGAAGGCGGGAAATGTAGTTTGTCTTAAAAGTGTTCTTGCTAGGAATCCACTAGCTTTTGGTGTGAGCACTTTGCATCATTTTGAATGCAAATTACATTAAAATGAAATACATGAAATGTACTCAAAATGTAAACAAGAAAAATAAGATATATATTATGATAACCAATAATGTCATACATGAAAAAATATATAATATATTACATTAAAAATGAAATATATGAAATGTACTTAAAATGTAAAGAAGAAAAATAAGACATATATTATGATAACCAATAATGTCATACATGAATAAATATATCATGTATTAACCAATAATGTTATAAGTCTAATAATGTCATGCATCAAATATATGTCATACATCAAATATAAAATGTCATATGTACATCGAATGTATATCAAATATGTCCAGTAACATAAAATCCAACATATATGTCCACCTAATGCTTATACATATGTGTCTATCCTTATATATTCTCCTTCCCACAAGGGGAAGGAAACAAACCCCTAGAGGTCTTCAATCGTTGTGTGGAGGGAGATAATGGGGATGGTAGGGTCTTCTTCACACAATTGTCGTCCTCTTGTTTAGGCTCTTCTCTAACTAGAGCTGATACAAACAAATTAGATATGAATCAATAATTATTATACATTGAAATAAAATATATGTACACACAAAATTAATTATTTTTTTACCACCATCAAATAGTCACTTTGTACGTCCACCTCAAAGGCTTGGGGACGATTGCGTGTACTAAGACCCTACAAAAATTCAATCAATATAATCACTTATAAATGAAATTTGAAATTTCAATACTAGCTATTATAAACAACAACTAAAACTAAGAAAAATCTTTCATACCTCAGTCAATGGCTCTAAACTAGCCATCGCTGAAGTAACTCCACGATTGATGGACTAGTGAAGATGAGAAGTCTCAGACATCAACAATTGCATATCATTAATACTATTTACATGTAACATGAAAAATGAAACATGAAACAAATATAATCAAATGAATTAAATTAACATGAAACAAATGTACCTCTACGAAGCTCATATCATGCCTAGGCTCAGAGTCCCTTGTGAATGTTGATGGCCCACTAGAGAACTGATGCACATGGATACTTTTTTTTAGTCAATCCTTCATATGATTACTTAATAAATATATGTATTAATTTAAATGATTAAATCAATACATACCTCTTGACTCGTTAATGAGATGTAAAATGGGGCCAGAGAATCTATATTATTGCCATCAACACTCTTACCCTAAATTTTGAACAATGTCAATACATGCTAATTAATTAGTTATTCACTATACATACGAAATTTGATCAAAATAGTTTATTATAATTGTAATTTAACTGTATCAATGCCAAATGTGTCACTTAGGAACTCATCAGTGACTAGCCCATCATCTATACTACCTCCAACATGATTGCCAAATGTGCATAATGATCCACATGATGTGCACATGTGATCGCGACGCATAGAAGGCTCCTCCTCAACTAATGGATTGGTGCAATGAATGAGGGTCTACATCAAAGCATTGATAGTCCCTACAGTGCTAATCTCTACATGTTCCTTCACAACTGAAGAAATAATCACATGCTCACCCTATGGCTTGACAACAGGAGCCCTAACTACATTAGGGTCATGACATACCCTAGCCTCAAAAATGATGACCCTCCACCTCTACCCTGAGATTCTAATATATCAAAATAATTGGGGATCTCCCCAAGGACAAATTCACAATACAATTTCTTTAAAAAATACATTCAAACCTCGTGATTATTGTAGGAAGGGACATCAAAGACCATCCACCATCTATCCCAAAAGTTGTTTCTAATATCATCATGTATGCACCAATGGATGAGGAACCTTTTAGTTGTATGTTTAATAGTGTATTATTCTCTAGATTTTTTAAAAATGCACAAATACTACCTTTTGTTATTTCATTTTTATTTACTATTTATAGGATAATTTGTTTTCATAATATCTTCTTTGTTTATCCCTCTTAACATGCCAAATATTCAACTAACTACTAACAGAAGCTACATAGGTCATAATGGACTCAAGGGAGGATGAGAATTGTGCTCTCATAGGATTGATTTTTCCACAAGCTTTCAACCTACCAATGAGTGCTTCTAATTTATTTTTCCCTCTTTTTATTTCATTCATTATGTTGTCTTGGGTGATAGGAGGAGGTCCTTCAATTAGTGGAGGTTCCAAAATTTCTTGTTGTTCTTGTAGTGGGTTTTGATTTTTATCTTGTGGAGAGTTTTGATTTGGATCTTGTGGATGGTTTTCATTTTGATTTTGTTGATCGGCTAGGGATTTGGTAGTTTATTATTTACATTTTTTGATAAGAAACCAATTGCAATCTAAATAAATAAACAAATTTAAAGAAATATTGAAAAAACCTACAAAACAATGTAAAAACACATAAAACAATGCAAAAACAAGAGTAGAAAATATACTATGTGATCTCGATCTTGATCTTCAGTGACGAAGAGGCATTTTGAGGAGGCGGGTGAGAATTTTTTTCAAGTTTTTCATCCTGTGTGTGCACTATTGAGGAGAAAGAATGTAGCAACAAAAAAAAATGAAATGGGCTATGGGTTTGCAACACATATATAAAAAGTTGGGATTTTAAAAAGTGCACCTGCGCTATAGCATGCACGCACTTTGGCTTGGCCTCGGCTTGTGAAGCCTACGCCAAAGGCGTGTGCGCTATAGTGCATGCACACTTTTAGAATTTAAAAAATTCATTTTGTGTGTCATGTTTTTGGCAGTACAAATTGGTGCACTTACCCATTTATCAAATTTGTATTCTATACTTTTGGAGATAATAAAAAACTTTTTTTTCTTGTGTCTTCCTATTATTTCTCTATTTTTGTTATATTTTTGTGTTATCAAGAAAAGTGCCCTTCATTAAGTGGTATTAGAGCAAGAGCTCTTGAGTGTGTAGATATATTTCTAACTATGAGGCGATTTGCACTAGGACTGTGGTTGTGGGTTTGACCATTAAGTGTGAAATGCCTCTACAAAGGAAGTATGGAGGAAGAGCTAGAGTTATGACAAAAGAGAGTTTTAGAGCCCTCCAAAGACAAGTGAAATCATTACAAGAGGAATAAATATTGCAGTAAGAGATGAAAGTAAGGATGGATTTGAGGAAGGAAATGTTGAATAGGAAGGAACAAAAGAGGCTAGGGATTCTGAGGAGGATAGGTTTTTCAAAGCCATTTTTGGGTTTAGGGAAAGACCCAAGATTCAAGTCCCAATATTTTCACTAAAACTTAACCCAAAAGAGTTGATCGACTAGATCAATGATCTAGATTAATATTTTGAGCATGAAGAAATCAAAGATCTTGAGGGGTTTAGGTTTGTGAAGGCCAAAATAAAAGGCATGTTGATCATAAATGAGTCGACATTCAATTAAGTGAGTTTTTAATCAATATTCAATCAATTGTAATGACCTTTCAAATTTGGGTTGTCCATTAAAATTCTAATGGGAATATAAATATAGTGATATTTTTGCTTTCTCGAAGATGTATAAAGAGGTTCAATTTCAATCCAAGATCAAAATGATATGTAGATACATCTTATATTATGAGATTGCCAATTTGTATAAGATCTTGTATATGGAGTTCATGGGTATAAATATTATCCATGATATTTCCCGCCTCCTATGGATTTCATGGGCATACATCTCATTCACGGGATTGTCCTTCTTTTATGAACTCAGACATACAACTCCTCCATGAGTTTGTCCAAATTTGATTGATTTACATGCCTACATCTCACTTATGAGATTTCCCATAGTCGTATGATTTTTTTTTTTTAATATTACAAATAAATAGAAGTTTTCATATTATTTAATATTATTTTATAATACCACTATTTCTTCTTTTAGTATTATCCTTTGAACTAATTAAATAACTCAGATCACATGCAAAAATTTGGTGACAAGAGATTAAATTCGACCAAAATTGAAGAGGAAAAGATAAAATCACAAGATGGGATTCAATGGTGGAGAAATTGAAGTGATAATTCTTTTTTGTTGATTGTGAGATTGATTTGTTGAGGAAAATACAAGGTTTTAAGCAAGTAGGGAGATATGTTCAGGAGTTTCGAAAAGAGTTCTTTCGAGTCCTCATTAGAATATACCATGTAAAAGATAACAAGGAGAGAGTTCCCCATTACCTTAATGGATTATAGAAAAGTATGCAATAGGAGTCAAGAGTTTGGATAGGATGACAAATACTGAAGAGGTATACTAGTTTTCCTTAAGAGTGGAAGAACAATTGAATAGGAAATTTGAAAGGAAGTAATGTGGAAGAGGTCATGGTGGTAGATCCTATTGGAAATCTTATGGAGATCATAATGAAGATTAGAAAAATAAGAGTCAAGAAAAGGTCATAATCAAAGGGGAAATACTTTCAATCATAGTAATAGTGTTTAGAGAGGAAAAGGAGGTTTTCATGGAACATGTTTCCATCATGGTGAAGAACTACATTGAGCCTATGAATGTCCTTAATACCAAGGAAGAAAATATAGTTGAGTTGAAGTCCAAGAACAAGTTGCACATGTAAATGAAAATGCCAATTCATCACATTCTAAATATGCTAAAAGAGGAGAAGTCCTAGTTGTTAGGAGAGTCTTTCTGAATGATGAGAATGAACCTAAACAAAGGAGTTTATTTTGCACTAGGTACAAGTACGAGGATAAGTAGAGTTAAAAAATACATCACCTATATGAGGGTTGATATGCACACTAAAAATTTCAAGTATGGACAACAATTAGTCATTAAATGATGAAAGCTATGTATCTATAAAAATATTTTATGAAATAAGATCATCAAAATGAAGCTTCTTTGCAACAATGGGTGGATCAATCTGTGTCTGCACAAGATCAATTCAAATGCCAAGTTAGATATCTTATTCAAAAAAAAATCTAATTAACTAAAAAGAGAAATGCAATTTAGATTTATCATTGAATTTTTGATTACCTCATCTTGTTCTTTTATGCTAGGGCTTAATGATAAGGGTGATCGGTTCCAAATTGAATGAGTGGGGCTCCTAGCAAAGTGGACAGGTAGAGAATCCACCAATAATTGTAATGGGGTCTCTCATGGGGGAGGAGGACTCATAGAAAGACATACCTATGAAATAGATTAATAAAATTAACACACAATGAGTTATAATTAGGACATACTAAAAAACACGAGAGGCATGGAATAAAGAACAAATGCATACCAAAGATGGAATTAGGACTCCAGTGCTAGTAGGAGGTACATCCAATGATGAATATATTGTGATTTTTACTTGTATGGTAAAATAAAATATGTGATATATATTTTAATAATATGATAAAACACAATAAATCATTTGAATAAAAAATAATAGTGGAAACCCATACCTCCTTCCTCCATTGTGGTTGAACTCCTCTTTGAAAAGAAAGAATCTTAACAAAAGAAAGTGGGAATAATTCCACAGGAAGTGGTAAAGGAGGTTGTGATAAGTAAAACAAAAATAACACAAGTTAATAACACAAATAAGTGTTGACATTCGATCTAAAACTGCAAATGCATGCAATCATATTTAAATACATATGTTTCAATTATGTATATAGAACTAATGGATACTATTAATGGTGGTCCTGTAGTATCAGGGGGAACCACTAATGATGATTCAACTATGACCATTTCCTATGCAAAAAGTCATAACATATGACATCTAATCAGGAAGGAACCCAATTTCTATAATTTTTGAACGAACAAGAATGTAAATAAAAGATATTATGAGAATGTTACCTCTTCCATCTCTTGAATATCAGTGACATTTGGTGCATTCATCAATTCTTTGAAACTCATTTGTTTCTACATGCATTTATGATAAACAAGTGAGGTGCATTCATCGACATAGACTAGAAATTTCATCGTCTTCAATCATAATCTAATTTAACAAATATAGAAGAATTGAACTTATTTACCTTTTTTTTAGGTGTCCTCAATAATTTCTTCCTCTTTCCTAATGACCTCGAGGTAGGCAGGGTATCCTAACAAAATAATAAGTAACATAAGAGAAATAAATATGATACTACATAAGTTATATTAATATTGTAAACAAGAGTATTGCAAGATATGATATAGCAAAACTCCATAAACCAAAATCAATGGTTGAAAGTGTCACATCATCAATTTAGGATGATCGAGTCATAGGCATGCCTTACAAAATACCCATTAAATATACATATTAAGAGTTAATGTTTTTAAAACCAACATGTATTATTCTATAAGATAATTGAATATGATTAAATAGGGGATTTTAACAATGCATTTAACATTCCACACTATTCATTTGTACTTTTTAATTTGGAATTGAATAAGTAATATAAATTTGGAAATGCTTGAAATTAGACAAGATAAGGTAGATACCTCATATTGGAATTAATTTGGAAATACCTATTTTTAGATGTCTATGCATAGTTTTGGGGAATTTTACAACTTGCCTCGGACTAGAAATGTTGAGACAAAGAAAACTTAGAATTTTTTTGTCTTTCTGAAAGTAGGTCGACCTTGACCTAGATAGCGGAGCACAATCTTACCATGAGGCATAATTCTACCCCTTACTGAAGGTCGTCTCGATCCCAAAAAGTTGACCTTGACCTGCACTACTTCGACATAAATTTTGTTCTTGGATCTTAGAAGTTCACTGAAAAGGGTATCCAAATATGTACTTCGATTCTCAAAACATTGATTGTGTGTGTGTGTGTGTGTGTGTGTGTGTGTGTGTATCTAAAAATAGTATTTTGGGGTGGCTATATAGGTTTTTGCCTTAGTGAAACCCCCATTTTGGTGATCTCCACTCCACAAATAACTGGTTGTAATAAAATTTGTAACACCAAGATCTAATCCTCTAGATTGAAACCCTAGCATGAATATGTATGAGAAAGAAATGTGTGGATTTGAATAAGATAAGAAAGTATACCAAACCCCCAAGGCTAAAGTACCCCTACCAAACTCATAATCTGTAATTTCTACCTCATGATTGTATCCTTGAATGCTTAAATATTGATAATGACAAATAAATGAAGATAGGATCTCTCTTGCTCCAAATATATGTTCACAAAGGTTTATTCACAAAAATGCTTGATATCAACAATGTCTTGATCTTCTATATCATCCTCTTGCAATCTTGCATCTTCATTTATCTATAGCTGCATGCTTCTTAGGACCTCTTTTTTGTAAATAAATGTAAATGAGAGTCTTTATATAGAGGTTTCAAGGTGAGTCTCCTAGAGTAATGTGAGGACCCATAATTCAAATATCACTTCATATTATGGTCCAATCACAATAACCAACTAATGAGGGAAAAGAAATAAATGAATTTCAAATTAAAACCCCTTCGCATTCGGATCTGAAAAATTGACATTGATTTCGGGACCCTCTGGGACCAAAATTTGAAAAGGGGGATCAAATCCCAAAGGAGGTCATGGATGACCTTGACCTTAACCTAGGTTAGGGTCAACCTTGACCTAGACCTAGGGGTCCAGATCCAAACAAAATAGGAAACAGGAGCTCCCGAGGATGCCCAGAGACCCATAAATGATATCAAAACAAGGAAGAGTGCCAAAAATACAAACAAAATCCTAGGATGAATATTATGAAGGCTAGGAGGATCTATGCCTAATTCATACCTAGAAAATAGAGCCATAGAGGAGGGAAATTAAATAGAATCTTTGAGATCCTAACCCTAATTTCACCTAGATTGAAGGAATCAAGTGCAAAATGTATCCTAAATGCAAGTCTATCATGATAAATGCGCTAAAAGAGGATGCTAAACCTATCAAGATGGAAGTACTTCAATTTTAAGATGATACAATAATGAATATTTTTTGCTTCACCTTAGGTGTTCGAGCTACCTGTGTAGATCTACTCAAATAAGCACTATGGGGTATGCTCCTACCACCTGATGTACCTTGTAACATGCATATATCAAAACTTGTCAAATATCTCAATATCATGTATCACTATCTATTCTTTTTTAAATACAGGTGATTTACTTTTATCAATTTTAGGTGAAATTAATTAATAATATGTCAAAACACAAATAAAAAAACCTT
The DNA here is from genome assembly GCA_028749045.1 of Cupressus sempervirens. Classification (NCBI taxonomy): domain Eukaryota; kingdom Viridiplantae; phylum Streptophyta; class Pinopsida; order Cupressales; family Cupressaceae; genus Cupressus; species Cupressus sempervirens. The sequence continues at coordinate 114,306,314 of CM053786.1, forward strand.
TATCGTCCCCCCCAAAAAACTCCATCATTATCAGATCTTCAATAAGGGTCATGTCCTCAACACTATATGCATGGCATCTTCTCGTACAATGTACACATGAATGAGGTGTTGATCAATCCTCATTTGTATCAATATCTATCCCATTAGACAAACCATGATAACTGAGATGCATATATTGAATGGGCTGGGGGGTTGAACCAAATGGAATATTTGATGATAGAGGAGTTGGTGTGAGCTAGGATGACTTTGGTGGAGCATTTGATGATGACGGAGCTGATGTACCCCCTCTTGGGGATAGTTGTGTGCCATGCTCAATGATGACATCAATCAATGATGCAACCACATGAAGAGTTTGTAAGTCTATAGACTCCTTTGTGATTGTGGGGAGCACAACATGAATCAAAGTACTTTTTGCTAGACGCTTCCTTTGTTGTCGTTGGGTGATTTTGTGGGCCTAGTTCTGTCATGTGTAGATCCCCTTCCTCTACCCTAGAATTGGTGGAAGTTAAATTAATTTGACTTCTCACCAAGGATAAAATCATAATATAAATTTCTCAAAAAATCAAAGGGTACCTCATTCTTATTACAAGATGGTTGGTCAAATGCCATATACCCCTTATCCTAAAAAGCCACTTTGATTCCCCTACAAGCACACTGATGAATACGAAATTGAGGGATGGTTTCCTCTAGGCTGAGGCTAGTATTAAGATTGGTGAAAAGAGCACATATGTCACATATTTGTATGTTATTATCTTTTAGCTAATCATAGGATAACCCATCCACATAATAGGCATGACATCTATCCCTCCATGAACCCCATTTGGTGGCCTCCTTAGTCACCTCATTTGTACTAGTGACCATTTTTTTTAATGTGTTAGCTAGGGTAGAGTGGTGGCCAAGATTAGAAGACCTCAACCTACTAACCAAATTAGTTATTTTGGCAATATTTTCTATAAGACATTTAACAAAGTGTTCTTGATTGGAGTTTACATGATCTAATGGGATTAGTGGAGGCTCTGCACATGGTGGTGGTTGGTTAGAGGTAGTCATTTGAGAGTTTGTGTGTTTGGGGCTGCTACTTGAGGGTTTTGTGATTCATTTTGAGATGCCTTTTTAGGGTTAATATTTTTTTCTTCAGTAGGAGTTCACCTTTGGTTTCCTTTGTGTTTACTAGGTCTAGATGTATTTTCTTATCAAATGATTATTCAAAACACAAATCAATACAAAAAACCTTATATTATACAACAAATAATGAAAAATAAAAAATGAAAGATCTCCAATAGTTTATCAAGGTGTCATTGAAGAATGCTGGAAAATTAGATAGGAAGGAGGTTGAGGGAGCCAAACATGATCATATTAGAGAGGGGGGGGGTGTGGGGGAATAATGTTTTTGTTTGTTGTTTGTGGTTTTGGGCATGAAATATGGCCCAAACATGTGGGCTAATAAAATTTATTTTTACCAAAAATAATGTGATCGCATTATTAGTAAGTTATAATGTGATCGCGTCATAAGTTGAATTTTTAAATATTATTTTATTGGCTTGATAACAAGCCAAGCCTCATTTTGAAATTTGATGAAAAGTAGACATAACACAATCACTTTATGTATGGTTTTGACCTTTTTTTCCATGATGTCCACTTTTTTACGCATCATCTTGGTGCATCCACCCTTTCATGGATATTTGAGCTTTGAATAAAATAAATTACACATGATATTATTAATCCAAGAAAAGAATATGAAATCATAAATCTATGTTTGGCTAATTGACCAACTATAATCAATATCAATCATACTCAAATTAATGACTGAATATTCTGATTGCTTATCTATACCTGCATAATCATGAAAATTCTATCATTCATCACATATTCATTTGCATAGATGAATACATAATCATAATAACATAGAGATCCATATAATGCATCACATTACATATCAGAAGATCATCTTATACATTTATGCTAGAAAAGAACATAAAGAAGAAATGCACACACTTATCCATTCATATAGAAAGTGCATCCATACAATTATGTGCATAAAGAAAATAGAAAAATATTCATCATCACATAAATATCCATATGGAAGTCTAAATCAAATATTCACCCAATCCAATAACGGATTAAAAATAAATTTTCTCTATGTATCATCAAATTAAGTCAATCATTGAATAAAATCAAATTTCAACACCATCATGGGCATCAACTTCATCAAGAACCATATCAAGTTGAGAATTTCTTATCGATCAACATTATCAATCTTGGAAAGAGTGATTTCATCAAAACCCATATCAAATTACTCAATCTTATAATAATCAAATAGGTACGTGTCAATTTCCTTCCATCATATTTGGACTATTGGATAATTGACTTTATCACGACCCATATGAAGTTGATTATCTATGTCTAGTCAAATCATCTTGTAGACGTTAATCAGTTTCAACACACCACATCAAATTGGTTATTCTATCATATCAAGCATTTTCGCTTTCAATATTTTTTTGACATTGATCAACTTCATTAGTTCACGTCAAACTAGTTGATTATCATCATTGGGATCTTTTAGATATTCAGTTTCATTGCCTCATATCAAATTGATTATTCGTGTTAGCTCTTATCAATCTTCGTTCAATCAATTTAAAATCAATATGGTAAGTTTTTATTCAATCAATTTCAAAATTGATAGCTTTACACGTTTAATCACATTTCATTGAATCAAGGTTGGAATGAATTACTAATCAAGAATAGTTTTATTTCTTCATATCAAACTTCTCTTTGAGTCAATATCATCTATTTTTTAAATCAATACACTACTCATACATCAATTCAAAGAGAGGAAAATATAATCACCATATAATGGGCCAGTCTGACCAAAAACCCTATTTTCCCTAATTTAGACCAACCTCTTAATTGTGCTAGAGCAATTACCTAATTACTAATATAATTCATCAAAATCATCACATTGATCTAATCAATCATCAAATATCATTAAACTGATCAAATCCCCTAGTAATTACCTCTAGCATGATTAGTTAAATCAAACCCACTTAAATACGTCGCTAAAATAATTAATTAAAACAAGTTAAAAATAAATAAATCTAAATTGTGAATCATCAGTAAAGGACATTTAAATTCAAATGAAACTATTTAGAACTAATGATATGGAACATGTGAGAACAAATAACAACCCTCCATGTTGGATTAACAACAAGTGTTGAATCAATCTTACATTCTATAAAAGCTATCATTTTAAACCTCAAAGGATCTACATCACAATATAATGAAATCATTGATAATAGCATAGGAATTGAATCATATTTAGCTCATTGTCATTCCTAGTGAGTGAGAACTTTGGATCTTCCATTCTAAGGTTGTAATGTTACTTGCTAGGATCTCAATATACAAATAAATGTGTTTAAAAAGTCCTTGCAGACATTTTCTCTAGTGGTGAGATCGTGCATATGAACTCTTTGATAGAACGCCTCACTAAGCCTCCTATTCCTTGGAATAGATGACTTGACAAGAAAAATAATACTGATGCAAAGCTAGATTCCAAGACTACATCTAGCAATGTTGTGTTTATGTCTTCCCAATGTGCACACAAAGTATAGAACTATTGGAAGTGGATTGAACTTTGTTATAATATTTCCTCAAAGAGAAGTCATCTTGGAGAATGTAATGATTGTGGGTAGTGAACCAAATAGGGATGTGCCGGAAAGGAAATTAAAGTAAGAAATGCTTCTAAATGTTAAATTTAATAAGAGAGATGATGGTAAAATTTATCTAATAAGTTCTTAAACTATTGAAAACTAAATAAGGACATACATAAAATATATTATACACATAAATACATAACAACAGATACGTGGGAAATCCTTTTCGGGAGAAAACCCACCACTCCAAAGTTAGACTCAATTGTATTATCAGAAAAAGTTATAATACAATCTCTAGAACCAAAACTCTCCAAGAGTAATCAACTGTGATATCTAAATTGAAAATAATTCTTATATAACAATGTTCTTCAAATACTTCTCTCTGTGACATAATTCTCTACAAAAATGTCCTCTACTTATAGAGATTTTTTACAAAAGGAAACAATTTCTAAAGTTTACATTCAACGCATCTACAAATTATTTAGAAACTTCTTTTATGCACAAATCTTGCATAAAAAACTAGGCAAACAGAATAAATCAATAGGAAAATAAATTTTCTATTTTTCTACTCCAAGTCCATCCTTGTGGAAGATTTCATCTTTCTAAAAATAATAAATAAAATAATAAATCATGATAAGGTTGACTCACCTTATCCCAACAACCTTCCACTTTTAATGAAGACCTTAGAGGAGTTACTGTATCATAGCATAGGCCTGAAGGCCCATAGAACCAACAAAAAAATGGAGAGAGAGAGAGAGAGAGAGAGAGAGAGAGAGAGAGAGAGAGAGAGAGAGAGAGAGAGAGAGATAGAGAGAGAGAGAGAGAGAGTAGGGGATGTGAGAGCGTGGGATAGAGAGAGATGTATGGAGAAATGGAGAGAGATAGAGGGAGAGGGATGGGAGAGGGTGGGATAGAGAGAGATAGAGGGAGAAATTGAGAGAGAGAGAGAGAGTAGGGGATGGGAGAGGGTGGGATAGGGAGAGATATTTTTCACATAGTGCATACACACTATATGAAAACACCAAAAGATGGTTATAATGAAAGTTTGGGTCCCTACTGACCCATATTCTCTTTTTTGTCTATTGTCCATTCTACTGTTCCAACAGGAAACACAGGTTTCATGTTGTTGGAAGTTCGCAAACACCAAATTCAATCATTGGATACACTATTTGAAGGCTTTTTGAACATTCTTTCTATAGAAAAGGTTAGTGCACTCCTTTCTAAATATTCTTTGTTACTATAAAGACAAATTTTATTATAATTTGACAAGTTGTTGAATATATAGTAAATTCATTAAAATTTGTATGTTTGAATGAATTGTTATTTGGAAATGGTTAGAAACTTCACAAGTTGTTTAATATATATTTTGTATTCATTGAAATAATTGTAACTTGTATATGTATTTGAATGAGGATCAAGTAGTTACACTCTTTTAGAAGCTCTGATGTAGGTTCATGGAGTATCCACACACAAAAAATGATATTCTTTTGTCCATCATGCGTAGAGAAAAATTGGGATGAGTGTGAGTCAATTGAATGGGTGGAAAAATGGGATATACAGGTTTTGGATCCAATTGACACCTATCATCCCCCACAAGCACTGGAAATGGTAGAGATGGATTCATCTATTGATTTTGACCGCTTGTCTGATCTAGTGCAACTTGTTAATATATATATCTCTATAAATTCAATATGTAACTTTATAAATTTTACCTAAGTTTTTGGTGAATTAATGACACATTTTGTACATTTATAACTGCAAGCCATGTTTTTTTTGTTATTGCATCTAAAGACAATGAAGAAGGGACAAATTATTATTTGTGTCATTGTGTCTAGGACAAAAAAAATAGTGGATCACTCGGTTATAGATGGTGAAGGTTTAAAGTACCATATATGTGTAGTGGTTGTAACCAACATATGGCTTAGATGATATTCTGTGAAGAACCCTAACTTGTGGTTATTTGAGGATTGACAAACAAAGAGGAATATTCTTCATTATTTGAGCCTTGCTGTCACGTCAATTGTCCACTTGATAAAATATGGTGGAAAACCACATAATAAGACTCTTCGGAAAGTTCATGAGTCAAACCACAAGGCAATACTTGAGACATTAAAATGTAAAGTAGATCCATTTGGTTCATTAGATTGAATATAATTACAAAAACATGGACCTCTTTCACTTTTTGTGATGCAAAGTGCACAACTAGGTACCTTCAAATGGACTTTCCCACTGTTTAGTGTAGGACACCTCCCTTCTTTTTCATTTTTGAAGTTTCTTAAGGGTCAGTTAAGAGGTTGTATGTATCTAATAAATTCCAAGAGTCATTCAAATTCAACTAGTCCTAATGTGTTTGTAAAAGAGCCAAAATTTCTCATTAGGTCCTAAGTTGGCCAAAAGTTGCTCAATAGGTAAAATATTGTTAGGGTTGGGAAAATAAGGTATTTGGTTTCCTAATAGGTCCTAGAAATCCTAACTAGGGTCCTATAATGATGTGAGATGGACCCATTTGATCAAAAGATGTAAAGAGCAAAAATTGCTCAAAAGTTACAAAGTTGCTTCAGCAGCTTTTGCAATTTTTACAAAAAGTTGGAAATGATAGTTTGGGAAGTTGTAACTACCCATGCTTGGTTATTTGAGCATGGGGAAGCATATTTTATAAGGTTAGAAGGTTTTCATCATCGGGAAGCACTCAAATTCCTCAAAGTTTGCCTAGTAGACCTAATTGCCCCCAACTAGGTCTCCAGTGAGAAAGATGTTTTCCCCCAAACTTTATAAAGGAATTCTCAAATAAAATATGTTTTAAGATACCCATTTTAGCCTTCTTTAACATATCTAAACCTCATTATAGGTTGTTTTGGATCAAAAAATAGATCCTCCAACTAGGCACCCTTTTTAAAAATAAAATACGGTGGTTCTCCAAAACAACTATCTGCTACCCTTTCTTCCAATGCTCTAGATTATCGATAGTCTCCTCAAATGGACCCAATCAAAGGGATATTAGGTCAATTTGATGCTCGAACCTCTACAAGTAAGAAATCCCCAAATTGGTCTCTTATAAACCCTCAAACTTAGAGTTTTCTCAATGTATGACTTCCAAGCCAACTTCAATCAATTGAAGGTTGATTCACCATCTCCAAGGCATATTTATAAATAATGTACCATAAAATACCCCTCTCCAATGATGATTTCTTGCTGCTGCTTCTTAGGCATGCATTTCATGCACCTATAGCCACCTAAACTCCATTAGAGGCCTCCAACCATGCAAATTCCTACCCAAACATTGTTAGAAGGATTATTTATAGAGTAATATAGGTTGTGTGTGTCTAATAAGAAACTAGTCTAAAGGTGTTTTTAAAAGAGCCAAAATTGCTCATTAGGTCCTAAGTTGGTCAAAAGTTACTCAATGAGCCAAAAGTTGCTTAATAGGTTAAACATTTTTAGGGGTGGGAAACTAAGGTATTTGGTTACCTAATAGGTTCTAAGAATATTAATTAGGGTCCTAGATGGACCCATTTGACCAAAATATGTAAAAAGCAAAAAATGCTCAAAAGTTGCAAAGTTGCTCAAAATGTTGCTCGAGAAACTTTTGTAATTTTTGCAAAAAGTTGCAAATGGAGGTTTGGGAAGTTTTAACTACCCATTGTCAGGTATAAGAGCATGAGAAACATATTTTGGAAGGTTAGAAGGTTTATAGTTAGATTTCACACTCCTTTCCAACTAAGTTGCATTTTTGAGTAACTTTTACAACTTTTGTAATTTTGCATAAAAATTGCAATTTTTGCAAAGTTCATTAGATTTCACTTCTTGGACTTAGAAAAAGTTTAAATTATTAAAAAATAACTAAAAAAACCTAATCCTAGGCTATCTTGACTAAAAACTCAAAAAGACTCTATTTTGCCTAATTAGCAACTTTTGCTCATATCTTGCACAAAGTGGCCTAGGCATATATATGTTTCTCATATCTCTCTCACAATTTGGAATGGAATTGAACTTTCTACTTTGTTAGCTTTGAGTGGTTGGGTAAACCCTAGTCCCAAGCTTGTCTCATCCCGTTGAGTGCTTGAATGTTCTCGGACATGCCGAATGAAATTGACCTGAGAATCACTAAATGCCATAGGACAATAATCTTTGACAAGACATATCTTAGAGATTAGTAAGGTATGGATGCAATTTTGGGTGCTACAAGATCATGTTGTCCACATCTACGATACCCCATCTCACATTTTGGAGATTGCATTCCATTTTGATTTTGCGGCCCCATCTTGATGATACTAAAACTTGCAGTGTTGGCCAATAAAAAGTTGCCAACTAGTGAATCTCTCTAACTATTCATCGTGGGATAGAACTGTCTATTTTGTTAGCTCTGAGTGACTAGGTAAACCTTATTCCCAAGCTCGTCCCATCCCATTGATCACTCAAACATTCTTGGGCATGCCAAATTGAATTGACCCTTAGAATCACTAAATGCCATAGGGCAATGATCTTTGATGGGGCATATCTTGAAGCTTGTGTAGGTTATGGATGCAATTCTAGGTGCTACAAGATTGTTTTTCGACACCTACAATAATCTCTCTCATTTTTTGGAGATTTGATTCAGTTTTGATTTTGTGGTCCCATCTTGGGTGATGCTAAAACTTATAGTGTTGGCCAGTACAAAGTCATCAACTGGTGAATCTTTCTAATTATTTATTGTGGGATCAAACTATCTATTCTATTAGCTCTAGGTCACTAGGTGAACCCTACTCCCAAGATAGTCCCATCCCATTGATTTCTCGAACATTCTCAAGCAAGTTGAACAAAATTGACCCTAAGTGTTACTTAATACCATAGGGCAACAATCTTTGACAGGGTATATCTCAGAGCTCTTACGAGGTATGGATGAAAGTTTAAGTGCTATAGGATCATGTTGTTGAGACCTACAATAACCTCTCTCACATTTTGGAGATTGGATTCTGTTGTGATTTTGTGGCCCCATCTCAGATGATGCTGAAACTTGTAGTGTTGGAGAGTACAAAGTCACCAATTAGTGAATCTCTTTAACCATTTGTTGTGGGATCAAATTGTCTATTCTGTTGGCTTTGAGTGTTTGTGTAAATGCTAGTCACAAGCTCATCTCATCCCATCTCATTGATCACTCAAAAATTCTCAATCATGCTGAACAAAAATTGATCTTGAGAGTCACTAAATGCCATAGAGAAGCGTGATTTGATGAGGCATATCTTAGAGCTCATATGAGGTATGGATGGAGTACTGGGTGTTATAGGATTGTGTTACCAACACCTATAATAAACTCTATCTCTTTTTCGAGATTGGTTTTCATTTTGATTTTGTGACCCCATCTCGAGTGATGTTGAAACTTGTAGTGTTGGCCATTACAAAGTCCCCAACTAGTGAGTCTCTCTAACCATTCATTGTGGGATCAAATTGTCTCTTCCATTAGGTCTGAGTGGCCAACTAAACCCTAGTCCCAAGTTTGTGCCATCTTGTTGATTGCTAGAACATTCTCAAGCATGCCAAACAAAATTGACCCTAACAATTACTAAACACTTGTGCATTTGGGGGTCATTTTTTACCTTAATTTTTGATGGTAGGTCAATTTGGCATGTCAAATTCATTTTTAAAGAAAATTGGTCTCGATAATATCTAATTTTTTTATTATAGTTAAGTTTTAGTGTCAAAATTTTGATGATAGTTGTGTTTAGCATTGAAATTTTGACATTGTTAGGGATATAAAATAAAAAAAGAGAAGTAAAACTCCATTTATTCATGTGGTAAAGTGGGGGCAGGGGGCTTCAGGCATGACCAATTAAGAGATTTTTAGTGCCGTCAAGGTAAGATTGATGGATTAATTTTCATTCTCCATGTCCTCATCTATTTGGAACTTTCTTTAAAGATAAGGGTTCATTCTCATCTTCTATTTACAACTTGCTTTATTTCATGGTAATGATTCAAGGTAATTTTCATTTTTGTTGTGAGGGTTCAAGGTAATTTTTATTTGCAACATGCCTAATTTTAGGTTAAGGGTTCAAGGTAATTTTCACTTTGGCCATTGATTATGGCGATTCATACATCATTCAAATTGCCTTCTAAAACATCATTCACACACCAAGCACAAAGCATAGAAAATAGTTTAGGCAACAAATTCATCTACAAATTAAGCCTAGGAAATGGAAAAACAATTTTACAAAGGATATAGAATACCTCATTTGAATTATGTTCACATTCTTACCTTCTTTTGTTAGAGAAATAGAGCTGGTATGATAACCCCCTTATAAGATCTTGCCCAATTTATTGATTGAATTCTATAAAGACCTAGCTGTCTAAGATTTTAAGTTAAGCAGGATTGTGAAATTGTGAAGTGTAGAAACTTGTTACCACTTTTCACACCTTGCCAAAAATTCAAATTTGTATGTCCGCCTGCCAACGACCACTTCCCAGCTTTATACTATTTTAATGCCCTAGAAATATTGAAAAAAAAAAAATGATAAAAAACCTTATGATATTTCTTGCTTTTGTTTTCCACCGGCCTGCAAGTTCCTCACTGTTGGATCAGTCTAGATCTATGACTCTCATTACGTCGCCAAGGAAAGCTGCTTGCAAGATATGTACAGTGACTTAGCGAATAATTTCCATGTGGATTGATGGACCTAGTCTGGCAGAGGTGTTTTTCTATTTCTCTAGCACCGAGTTTGGACATCGTCACCTGCCCTCGCTACCTCGCTATCGAAAAACTCAAGCATCTCACCGTTAGCGACATAGCAAGGTGCCATAAAATCAATAGCTAGTGGGACCTCTAATAACATGGGATGATGACTATGACTAAAGTAAGTCTTATGGGGTGCCAACTGTGCAGAATTTCATACTTCATCAATCACCAGTGGGATTGCATGTGACATGGAAAGGTAGTAGTGCACAAGAGATCATGAGTGTTAGATCAATGCAAAATCAACGGCCATCGTTTACTCGCTATGGAAAGTTGCAAGTTGTTTACCCATAGCGACTTAGCAAGAATGGGCCCACCAACCTTCAGGATGTTGGATGTAGTTTCTTCACCCTTGGATCGACCTCAGATCAACGGCTGTCACTAGCTTGCCATGGAAAGATGCTCAGGGTTTAAGTATAGCAAGTTGGTGATTCACTGCCATGTGTCTTATGGGGCTAGGTCTGTTCCATAAGCCACATGGACCCCAAACTGATGATGCATTAGGAACGAATGTATAGGTCAATGACACATTGGTAGTTGGTCGGTTTCTCATTGGCTAGGGCGATGACAATGCAAAATGTGAGCTAGTCTCTTGGGTTCATCTTCACTACCGTCAGATGATGGAAGATCTATGGTCCTCGTTAACTCACCATGTGAAGATGCACGCTATTTAGCTATAACGAGTTAATGACCTGGCGAAACATGGATTGTGGGCCCTATTTTTTGAGCTACAAAGCATAGGACTGTTGACAAATTTTTTGCTACTTTTAGGGCCATCGAATGGTGGCAGATCAATGACCCTTGTTACCTCACTATAGAAAGATGCTCAGAAGATATACATGGTGAGATAGCGATTTGAGGACACATGTCCTCGTGGGTCCAGTTGAGGCAGTAATGGTTAGATGTAGTTGGCGGTTAGTATGATGTCACGTGGGGTCTTCATCAGGTTTCAACGCACGAGTTATGTTCACTGTCAGATGATGGCAGATCGATGATATTTGTTACATCACTATGGAAAGATGTGAAGAAGATATGTATGGTGAGGTAGCGAGTAAGGGACCCACCATTATTCTTAGTAAGTTGTATCGAATGTCATCCACAGGATCAAAGGAAGATCTACGACCGTCGTTAACTCACCATAGAAAGGAACTCGAAGGTTATGTAAAGCGAGTTGGTGATTCAGTGACACATGTCCTCATGGGTCTAGTTGAGGGATTAATAGTTAAGGGCTGGCGGTTGTGTTATAAGCCATCGCAGTTGAGTTTTAACAAGTTGGTGGGGTTAGTAAAGAAAGAGAGTGGTCAACATGGGAGGACCTTGCAAGGTGGCAGAAAGATAAAAGGCTGTTGGTCCATGTGGCTCATCCTGGTGCCGGGGTTATGTTGACCTGCTGATCATGCTGATTCACAAACTAGGAATAGAGGAAATCAGGGTTTTGCCATGCGGTTTGATCTCTGTGATCAATCTCAACCACCAGGAAATGAATGCAAACATGAGAGAACACTCGATCACCTCCCAGTTGATCCATCTACTTGGTCAAAGTAGTAATGCCACCATTTCTATCTTCTCGAGGCATTATTTGACACAAAAGGTCAGATTTCATGGTACCTAGAGCTATACTAAGATCAATTTTTCTTTAGATCCATTGGTTTTTCCCTACAGGACTTAATGGCGGTGGTTGTAGGATAGTTTTGGAGGGAAAATCTTAGTTATGCTTGCACTATAAAGGAAAATTTTGTAAATTTTTTTAGGGTCAGAACATTCTTTGTTATTCTCTGCTATTGCTCTGCAACTCTAGTGTAAATTCCCTTTGCCTCTGAACTGCATGAACTCTGCCTTATCTCCTTCAGCCATTGGTGTAAAGTGCAAGAATCCTTGCCTCTCATTGATGTTTTGTGGAAGTCAGTAATCTGCATGTGGTTATTTGATTAAAGCAAGTCTGAATGTGTAATATCCTTAGTTTCATTTTGATTCAATAGTGCATAAATGGGTAGAGTTTGGTCTAAACACTCTATTTTGGTGCATCACCTCTTTAGATTAGATTAGGTAGATTTTCTTTCATTCTCTCCTTCTACCTTTTCCCCTTCAAGAGTAGTTAGGTGCATCTTGATAGTAAGAGGAAACCAACCTTCTTCAGAGACTCAACCTCATAGTTCAAGTCCCACAGCTTGGAGGTTGTTTCCATGTTTCACTAGGTTGTCCTCATGCATAGGCTCTAGACAAGGGTGCAAACCTAAGTGACAAAAAAAATCAATATGAAAAATGTGTTTACTAAATGAAAAAAGTGCCCTTGACTGTGACAATAAAATGGGTCTATGCCTTCATGGTATTAAAAAATTCCATATTCTCTACACAAGACTCTCATCGGTTGCCATGTAATGTTATTGTTGCCACTAGTTCCCACAACTCTATTACTTTGGTGAAGACTAGAATGTTAGAAAATAGAAAGATTAAAAAATGCAAATCAAGAACACAATAATCAAATAAAGAGAGATACTAAATGAGCAAAGATGATAAACCTTGGATACAACACCCCATAAATGTCTAAAATACCAAAGCTTGAAACAAAGAATCCTAAACCAGTAAAACGTCTTATACATAACCCTCTAAAAGGGGCAAGAAAATAATCAATGGTTAATGTTATTATCCATATGAACAAAAATATAATATTTTTATAAACTAAAAAAATTCTGTTGCTTTTTAAAAATGTACCTAAATATTTTATTTCCTAAATTTTCATTTGAAAGTAAAGTTAGTTAAATGAGGTGATTAAATTGCATATGTAGATTTTTGTATGTATTTATGTGTATCCATGTATGTATGCATATGTTATGGTGGGATGAAGATAGAATCAACAAGAGTAAGGAAAAAACAAAAATCCACAAGTTTCAATGTAATGAAATGACCTTTAATGCATCCAACACCTAAATGATTGTACAAGACCTATAATATGATCCTAGTTTGAGTGGTCTTAAAATATAAACTATAAGATGATTCAATTGGTTCTTCCCTTCCACAAATTTATCATGGTCATAAACTAGAAAATGCACAAGATAGGCCTGGTAGCCCTACTAATTAGGTCTCCAGCAAGCTTCTAAAATGCATAACTTTTAAGACTTCCAAAGAACTAAGAAAACATATAACCTTTTCAGATACCCTTTATTGAATACTTCGACATGCCAAAAAGGATATATAGGGTTACTTTGGAAAATAGTCTTTGTTTTAATGCTTGATCAACAATTTAGGCCTCCTAGAAGATGGATTTGCAAAGCAACTATGAGTGAAACTTACCTTTGAACTTACAAATTCTCCAAAATCTCATAAAATGAGTTCAACTAAAGGAATCTATAATCAATTTGAGTTTATAGACCCTGCAAGTGTAAAAGCCCCAATTTGTGTTTCAAAACCCTTAAAAACTAGGGCTTCCTCAATCTATAATTTCCCAACACTTTCTTCAACAACTCATGGATGGAACACCTTGTCCTTACCATATGTAGTTACAATCCAACATAAAATTAGCCAACCCTTAAGGCCATTGTGCTACTTCTGTAGCATACCCAATAATTTCAATGTAAAATTCCTTAAATAAGTTATGGTGAGCATCAAAATAACTCATTCACAAATGCATGTAGAATGGTTAGTTGCTATAATACATATTGGAAACAAGCCATTCCATGAGAATCAAGAACTTACATTCATGGAATGATTATTTCATAATCGAGTCATCAAAACTGCCTACAAACTAGAGAGTGTTATGACAGTCAACAAAATATGAATGGAAACACTTCTGGAAAGCTTCAATCAAAGCATGAAAATGGAGGATTATATCATAGGTTAATGTCCTTGTTTAATTCAAGATCAACTTGCCTTCAAAGATAACTAAAACAATGAACAAAACTCATAAATCTTGCAAAAACAAAGGTTTTCTTATTAAATCTATGCGTAGTCCATATTTGATCTCTGTAATGTAATCACAGTTTGTCAGCATGTCCAATAGTTTCACAATTGAAAATTGAGACTCAGATGTTGAAGGAATAGTATAGACATGAGGAAGTTTTTAAAACACTAGCCAAGAATGTCTTCCCTATCCTCATACTCTTCTACTCATTATGTAATGCCCCGCCAAGGGATCCAAAGAATTTCACTAAGTTTACCAAACAATTTTTTTTTTAAAACCTGAAAGATAAACCATTCACAACTTATACATAGTATCGGAAGCAATAGAAACAATTTGAATAAAAGTACACAACATAACTTAACAAATTATATTCTTTAAAGATCCCTTAACGTTGAATCACATCTAATCATAACCATTCATCTAACATCACATATCCTTATGAAATAACAATGATACATCCAACATTCATAAATTACATTTTCAATTGCTCAATCATCCACTGTACATGACACATGCTATGAAAAGCTTAAAAGAATAAACATCCATGATGCAATAAAAGTAAATGAAGCCACATATCAAACATGATACATCATCATCATAAAGATATAAACATCCATCATAAAAGACAACCATAAATCACAAACTTAATAAAATAAGTGCACGGTTCCTCCCAACCGTAAATAACATCATTAGACCATCGTGGATCCTAGCCATCTCTCTGTGCGTAACATTCCAAAGCACTGAAGAGATCATCGATATTATCATAGTAGGAATGTCACTCCTAAAAACATCCTACTAACATGCAAAGTAAAGCATAAAGTAACATCATCTAACATATGAAAATCATCAATATAAGAAACATACCAATAAATACATCCATCATAAGGTATATCATCTATCATAATGATCCAAGAATAGAATGAAGATAAATACCAACCAAGAATACTCCAGCCACGGTGTCTCAGACAGATCTCAAATGATAAGAGTGGAAAATCCACTACCACCCAACCGCATGGATCCTAAGTGGTCCACTCCCACCGTGCTAAGGAGATAATCTCAAGTCCCAAACAGGCTATCAATACCACATAGCATAAATCTATATAGTCTAGGAATCCTAAAAGTATACTACTCAAAGGTTCCAAAACACACAAAATCGACATCTAATTCCCAAAGGCACAAAAATGACATGTAGGAAACCTACTATGCAAGTGGAAAAGTGTCATCACATTTATCACGTACAAGTTACCCTGGCAGTTAGCTAAACTCCATAGGTCCATACTGATCTCATGCGGCTGCTTGTATCCTCTCATACCGACGAGGCATACTATGGAATGCACGGTCACAACCATGCGTTCTCACTACTCCCATCCTAGCCTATACAAGTGCTCAAGGCATGGGCGAGAACATCAAAACAATTATCTTTTTAGGTTCATTTAATCCCCATTTAGTGTGTAAATGTTATCACTTATTAACCATACTTACAATGAGTTATCCTGGCAGCCACTTAGGGCGCCGGCCCCCATTGCATGCCACTTCCCGACACTACAAGTAGATTACCTACCCTAAGCTCATGGAATCATAAAATCACCACAGTCCTGTACAAGTGACTGTAAAGAAAATCTAAAAGATAATCCATAAAAAAAAGAATCATCAAATAACCATGATAAAAGCATCAAATATCCATAATAAGAATCATCAAATCTCCAAGATAAGAATCATCAAATCTCCATGAGCATCCGAAAAGAATCCATAGAAAATCATGACCACAATAGTTCTCTATTGGCAACTGAAGGCATCACTGATAATCATAAGTATCATTGGTTCTCAATAACCAAAATATATCTCAAGATAAATCACAATATCCATTGGTTCTAAAAAAGCAACCAAGAATATCTCAAAATCATACTGATCGAAGACTCCAAAATGGTTGAGTCAAAATATGTCACAACATGACATCATCAAGAAATAAATCCACATTTTCAGTCCCATCATAGCGACTAGAAAATAATCCAAGGATAACTGATCGATGACTCAAAAATGATTAGCTCAAGTGTCTCATACACATACATCTCAGCTTCACACATGAAGACTGATGAACAATAAAAATCAGTAAATAAAAACATTTCATAGAGCACACGATCACATAACCATGGTTGGGTTTATAAAGATCGACACGAAATAAGATCAACATGCCATCACAATCTCATAACCCCCAAGCCTCTGGTAACAACCTACGACTGGTCATCACTAGTTAACCCAAAACACAAAACAAGAAGCATATAGAATACACGATGCAAACACACATTTTGATTCTGCTATATTATATAGTTGAATAATGTGTAGGGGTTTCCAGTTTTCTGTTTGCAAATATACTTCTAGTGTCTTAAGTTTCATTATTTGATCTACAAGTCAACCCATTTATTCCCCGATAGCATTATCCTTTCATTATTAAGAATTACATTCTAAGAATAACTTAAGGATAGATATTTACTCATTAAATCATTTGTCTCTTATTAAAATCATTCACTTTATTTTACTGAGATTACTAGTTGAATAACTCTTCCTTAATGTTACTTCAACTTTCAACGTAATCAAAGAATCATTATTCGTTTAAATTATAAGAGAACCAATAATCAACCTTTGAATAAGAAGATCATAACTTTATTAAAATGATCAATTAAATCAATTAACATAGGTACATCATCCATGACCTATTAACATTCTTATAGTTTTCAATTAAAAACTTAATTAAGTATTACTAAAGTTTGAGTCTTTTAATTTAATTGTTATCATCGTTGACAACCAAATAATACCTAAAGTCATAATTCAAGTCATAAGACTTATCAACTTCAATATAGATAATCTACAATCTCGTTAAAAGAATTATATCAAATAAATCTCTATTACATAACTTAATTATTAATTAATAATTGCATAACAATACCATCAACCCAATGATTATCAGTTGACTAACATTAGTTTGTACGTAAAAAGTCAACTTCAATCCAAATATTAATATTTCAATAAAACTAATAATAAAAAGTTATTTTGGAAATCTTATCCATAATGACCACATTCATCATACTAATATTTTCTTAACAATTCATATTAATGATAATCATTTCATGTTAAAATGCTATCGCATAATATAATTCAATGAATATCAATTGATTAAAAATCAATTATACTCCAAATCCAAAAATTAATATCTTTAAATCATAAAACAATCTCCCCTAGATTAACTCTAATCAAATTAACCATTTATACTATTATTTATTAATAGTTTGTTAGACCCAACAAGCATTAATAAATAATAAACTCATCAAAACTATTATTAATCGATCTAGAGAATCTTTATATAAACTTCATTAGTTAATATTTGGCTAACTCTTAACACCATTAAGGT
The DNA here is from genome assembly GCA_028749045.1 of Cupressus sempervirens. Lineage (NCBI taxonomy): Eukaryota > Viridiplantae > Streptophyta > Pinopsida > Cupressales > Cupressaceae > Cupressus > Cupressus sempervirens. The sequence goes on from CM053786.1 coordinate 114,323,971, forward strand.
ATATCAATAGGCTATTTAATAATTCAAACATATTAATCAATAACATAATAATCCAATCTTAATCCGATAACATCTTAATTTAGATTATCATCTCACAATTATTTAATATATATTAATTAATATTTAATATACATTAAATAAAATCAAAAGACTCCGATTCGATAATACTCATACCGATAGTGCAATAAAGATTTGCATTAGTCTTCTTAATGAAAATTCTATTATACTAGATTCATTACTATGAATGCTAGTGTCTTTATTCTAATTTTAATTAACAGGTTATTATTAACAATCCATATTTAGCACCATTGTGATAATAATAATCAATATAATTCAGCATAACATTTAATATCTCAATGCCAATATATATATATATATATATATATATTATAAAAGCTTTGTAATATATACATATTACAAATTCGAATACACCATTGAGTGACAAAATCGCATATATATCATATTGTAAAATGATGCATAGGTTTTAAAGTTGTTGCTGCCGTCAAGTACGATGATACAGTGCGTTGATGACCATGCAATAAATGAGGCCTATTGATCATAGGTACCTTGCAATGATGCAGGTACTCTGCGATCACACAGAGCCTGCATTCGATGCCACCGCCGGTAAAGGAATGGTATGGGGGGGGGGGGGGGGGTGCAGTGGTTAAAACCCTGCCCACCCAAATGTATATAATTTATAAAACGTTTGTAATAATGTTTACTATTATGCGCTAAGACATGCGATTTAGGTTTAATAAATAAAGTTCCTCATTTCACTTACACAAATATATACATATATGTATATATATACGTATATATATATATATATATATATATATATATATATATATATATATATATATATATATATATATATATATATATATATATATATATATATATATATATATATATTTTATCAATTATTACTGCATCTAAAATATATATATATAAAATTATTTATATATATATATGCAGATTTATAAAGGAAAATATATACTTAGATTTAGAGGCTTTTCTAAACAAGAATTCTTCCCTTTTAAATAATTGTTTTCTAAACATATCTATTAATCCATCCAATGGGTTTAACTATAAATTTGAAATCACCTTTCTCAATTTGATTCTAATTCGAACCCAAACCCGTTTAGATCTAATTTCTCTTTAATTGGATCTAAGGTTTTCTAATGTTTTCTTTTGCAACCAAATAAATACATATCTAGATTCCAATTTCAATTTATAGATTCAATCATAGAGAAGTTTCAGACACATATAACAGACATGATGAAGATAGGAAGAGAAATAGTGCAAAGGGAATATGAGAATATCATGAGTGCACCTAGACACTGATGCTAATTTGTCATGCCTTAGAAGTCCATAGAAAATCCCTTCCTTCTCCAACATTCGCAAATTCCTCCATGATCCAAGCCAACCGAAATTCTCATGTGACAAGAAGTGCTTGAAGAAGCATAAGAACATGTAGAAACATATGCGCATGAGCATGTAGAAGCATATGAGCTTCTCAAATGCATATAAGCTTTGAAGCTTGAAGCTTCCATTCAGCTTGTCCAAACACACTAGGAGAGCCTCTATTTAAAGACCTCTAAGATGCATCTAGAGTGTCTCTAGAAACAACTAGAAGATAAGCATGAAAACCAAGCATGGGTCTTCTCCAACCTTCTAGATAAGTCTTAAGGTTGTAGAAACCATGTGCTTAAATAAAATGCTAACTTGTAAGTGTAGACAACTTGTGCATTCTTAGAGTGCAAACTCCTGTGTTGTCTACATGACAACTCTCGAGAATTTGCCAACTCCTATGTGAGAAAATATTAAAATAATGAAGTTTATGTAAAGATTCTCTAGATCGATTAATAATAGTTTTGATGAGTTTATTATTTATTAATGCTTGTTGGGTCTAACAAACTATTAATAAATAATAGTATACATGGTTAATTCGATTAGAGTTAATCTAGGGGAGATTGTTTTATGATTTAAAGATATTAATTTTTGGATTTGGAGTATAATTGATTTTTAATCAATTGATATTCATTGAATTATATTATGTGATAGCATTTTAAATTGAAATGATTATCATTAATATGAATTTTTAAGAAAATATTAGTATGACGAATGTGGTCATTATGGATAAGATTTCCAAAATAACTTTTTATTATTAGTTTTATTGAAATATTAATATTTGGATTGAAGTTGACTTTTTACGTACAAACTAATGTTAGTCAACTGATAATCATTGGGTTGATGGTATCGTTATGCAATTATTAATTAATAATTAAGTTATGTAATAGAGATTTATTTGATATAATTCTTTTAACGAGATTGTAGATTATCTATATTGAAGTTGATAAGTCTTATGACTTGAATTATGACTTTAGGTATTATTTGGTTGTCAATGATGATAACAATTAAATTAAAAGACTCAAACTTTAGTAATACTTAATTAAGTTTTTAATTGAAAACTATAAGAATGTTAATAGGTCATGGATGATGTACCTATGTTAATTGATTTAATTGATCATTTTAATAAAGTTATGATCTTCTTATTCAAAGGTTGATTATTGGTTCTCTTATAATTTAAACGAATAATGATTCTTTGATTACGTTGAAAGTTGAAGTAACATTAAGGAAGAGTTATTCAACTAGTAATCTCAGTAAAATAAAGTGAATGATTTTAATAAGAGACAAATGATTTAATGAGTAAATATCTATCCTTAAGTTATTCTTAGAATGTAATTCTTAATAATGAAAGGATAATGCTATCGGGGAATAAATGGGTTGACTTGTAGATCAAATAATGAAACTTAAGACACTAGAAGTATATTTGCAAACAGAAAACTGGAAACCCCTACACATTATTCAACTATGTAATATAGTAAAACCAAAACATGTGTTTGCATCGTGTATTCCATATGCTTCTTGTTTTGGGTTTTGGGTTAACTAGTGATGACCAGTCGTAGGTTGTTACCAGAGGCTCGGAGGTTATGAGATTGTGATGGCATGTTGATCTTATTTGGTCTCGATCTTTATAAACCCAACCATGGTTATGTGATCGTGTGCTCTATGAAATGTTTGTATTTACTGATTGTTATTGTTCATCAGTCTTCATATGTGAAGCTGAGAAGTATGTGTATGAGACACTTGAGCTAATAATTTTTGAGTCATCGATCAGTTATCCTTGGATTATTTTCTAGTCGCCATGATGGGACTGAAAATGTGGATTTATTTCTTGATGATGTCATGTTGTGACATGTTTTGACTCAACCATTTTGAAGTCTTCGATTAGTATGATTTTGAGATATTCTTGGTTGCTTGTTGAGAACCAATGGATATTGTGATTTATCTTGAGATATATTTTGGTTATTGAGAACCAATGGATACTTACGATTATCAGTGATGCCTTCAATTGCCAATAGAGAACTATTGTGGTCATGATTTTCTATGGATTCTTTTCGAATGCTCATGGAGATTTGATGATTCTTATCTTTGAGATTTGATGATTCTTATTATGGATATTTGATGCTTTTATCATGGTTATTTGATGATTATTTTTTTTATGGATTATCTTTTAGATTTTCTTTATAGTCGCTTGTACAGGACTGTGGTGATTTTATGATTCCATGAGCTTAGGGTAGGTAATCTACTTGTAGTGTCGGGAAGTGGCTTGCAATGGGGGCTGGGGCCCTAAGTGGCTGCCAGGGTAACTCATTGTAAGTATGGTTAATAAGTGATAATATTTACACACTAAATGGGGATTAAATGAACCTAAAAAGATAATTGTTTTTATGTTCTCGCCCATGCCTTGAGCATTTGTATAGGCTAGGATGGGAGTAGTGAGAATGCATGGTTGCGACTGTGCATTTTGTAGTATGCCTCGTCAGTATGAGAGGATACAAGTGGCCGCATGAGATCAGTATGGACTCGTGGAGTTTAGCTAATTGCCAGGGTAACTTGTACATGATAAATGCAATGACACTTTCTCACTTGCATAGTAGGTTTCCTACATGTCATTGTTGTGCCTCTAGGAATTATATGTCGATTTTGTGTGTGTTGGAACCTTTGACTAGTATACTTTTAGGATTCCTAGACTATAGAGATTTATGCTATGTGGTTTTGATAGCCTATTTGAGACTTGAGATTATCTCCTCAGCATGGTGGGAGTGGACCACTTAGGATCCACGCGGTCGAGTGGTAGTGTATTTTCCACTCTTATCATTTGAGATCTGTTCGAGACACCGTGGTTAGAGTATTCTTGGTTGGTATTTATCTTCATTCTATTTTTGGATCATTATGATAGATGATATACCTTATGATGGATGTATTTATTGGTATGTTTCTTATATTGATGATTTGCATATGTTAGATGATGTTACTTTATGTTTTACTTTGCATGTTAGTAGGATGTTTTTAGGAGTGACATTTCTACTATGATAATACCGATGATCTCTTCGATGCTTTAGAATGTTACGCATGGAGGGATGGCTAGGATCCACGATGGTCTAATGATGCTATTTACGGTTGCGAGGAACCATGCACTTATTTTATTAAGTTTGTGATTTATGGTTATCTTTTATGATGGATGTTTATATCTTTATGATGATGATGTATCATGTTTGATATGTGGTTTCATTTACTTTTATTGCATCATGGATGTTTATTCTTTTAAGCTTTTCATACCATGTGTCATGTACAGTGGATGATTGAGCAATTGAAAATGTAATTTATGAATGTTGGATGTATCATTGTTATTTCATAAGGATATGCGATGTTAGATGAATGGTTATGATTAGATGTGATTCAATGTTAAGGGATCTTTAAAGAATATAATTTGTTAAGTTATGTTATGTGTACTTTTATTCGAATTGTTTCTATTGCTTCCGATACTATGTATAAGTTGTGAATGGTTTATCTTTCAGGTTTAAAAAAAAAATTTGTTTGGTAAACTTAGTGAAATTCTTTGGATCCCTTGGCGGGGCATTACACATCAACCATCAAGAGTTTTCACTATGGGAATTAGGAGATATTCGTTATTTTCATTCAAACCCTAATTGTAGGCTTAATAAAATCCAAAATTAAAACCACTTTCTCCTATTAGACAAAATAAAGTTATTGAATTCATCAATCCTAAAAAACTCAACTTTCTAAAAGCATAAAAACAATTGATTATCACTCTGCAAATAGATTTTAGAAAGATTTAATCTGACTATGCATATTTTCCCACCAAAAGGATTGTTATTTCATTCCAAATCCATACAGTACTATTCCAACCCTAGACTAGGTTGAAGATGATCAATTTATAGGTCATAACTCTTGACCTTACGATCTCATCATTCCATGTTTGATCAAAATAATGATATTATTGTTAGACTTCCAAATTACAAGAAAAAATTGCAAAAAGTTGTATGACAACTTTTATAGCAATTTGTGCAATTATTACAACTTTTACACAAACTTAAAATAAAAGGCTCTCTATGCCTTCAAAATTATACCACAAGATGCAAAAAATTATAAAACATAAAATAGAGATTTTTGGTCAACTCACAATGTTTGACCAATCATTGACCAACATTTGAGTTGACTATAACCTTATTACAACATGTAAATAACTTGCCTAAATGCATCTTTGATATTTCCTAAACTATCTTGTGTGAACTTGGACATTTATTGACCTTCTATACTATCCTACTTGGTGTTTGACCACCTTATTTAGGACTTAGGGCTGTTGCACCAAGATCTAGCATTTAGTTGTCATGCCCTTTTAATTGATGTATATGTATGTATGTATATACATATCTATACACATGTATATACATACATGTGTATATGTATGTATGTATGCGACGCAGGCAAAGGTGTGAATAAGTAGGGCCAAAGGCTCACCTAGCTATCCAAACCACCCTGCAAGAGTTAGCACAACAGAAGCAAACACAAGTGGACAACAACCAAAGGATGAGAAGACATACATATTTTTATTTATTCATCAAAATATCTTCATACATGCCCATCTGTGAGGCCTTTTGGGTTACGACCAATTACAATACATTCACATTCAAAGATCCAATAGAAAATTCACACTTATAGTTCTGCTCCCTCGAAAACTTTTTTTTTTCTAAAACTTGCTCAGATCTAAGCCTAAAATCTCTATTTATACTTGCCAAAATGGCTTACAGAACATTCTAAAACATTACATAAGAGGAGGGCCGACCCAACAATGGTCTGGAATCATCCCAAGAAAAGATCTTAACATAAATGTCGCGAATGAAATAAATCCTACAAGTCAGCTTGCAAAATCACATCCAAATACTGACACTCGACATACACTGGGTAACTTGGCACATGAAGAATCACTCAGCATCCACAGGGTAACTCAGCACATGAAGAATCACTCGGCATCCACTAGGTAACTCGGCACATGAAGGAATTCTATAGTAACTCAACACATGAAGAGTGCTACATTAACTCAACACATAAAAAGTACTACAGTAACTCGACACCTGAATAGTGCTATAGGAACTTGACACCTAAAGGGTGCTATAGGAACTCAGCACCTGAAGGGTGCTATAATAACTTGGCACCTGAAGGGTGCTACAGTAACTCGACACATGAAGAGTGCTATAGTAACTTGACACCTGAAGGGTGCTACAGTAACTCGGCACCAACTACAAAATGAGCAAAAATGAGTAGGATAACAAGGCAACCCAAGATGCTCGTACATCAGACAACCAGGGTTGGAAGAAATGATTTTCCTGAATCATTAAGATGTCCCAACTTGAGCTGAATCCAACTCAAATTGAGAAATCCATGAAGCATCTTCAATAGGTCTATTCTTCCACTTCACCAAATATTCATAGTAATCTTTTCCTCTTGTACTCTTTCCAACTCTTTGATCCAATATCTGTTCAACTTCCTCAATTTTTTTCTTAGGATAATCATCTAGTATAACAACTTCAGACTTTGACTTATGATACTTATACAAATCAAAAATATTAAATACAGGGGATATATCCATATCATCAGGTAGCTCAACTTCATAAGCATTACCACTGTCAAACTTCTTCAGTATCTTACAAGGTCCAAATTTCTTCATCTTCAACTTGCTATATGTTCCAACTGGGAATCTTCCTTTCTTCAGATGAACCATCACCTCATCACCAACTTGAAAATCATGGTGTCTTTTAGACTAATCAACATTCTCCTTATACTTCTAATTGCTTTGTTCCAACCTCAACTTTACTTCTTTATGCAAGGACTCCATAAAATCAGAAAATTCTTCTCCTGCAGCACTTTTCTTTTCTTCACCAGCAAAATCTCTCAAATCTGATATACCTCTAGGATGCATTTCAGTAAAAATCTCAAAAGATGTCTTTCCTATACTCCTATTCATAGAATTGTTATATGCAAATTCAGCTTGTGCCAGTACCATCTCCCAATTACTTGGCTTATTTCCAACTAAACATCTTAGCAAATTATCTAAGCTTCTATTCACAACCTCTATTTATCCATCTGTTTGTGGATGGAATGTAGAACTAAACTTTAATTCAATACCCATCTTCTTCCACAAAGTCTTCCAAAAATAACCAACAAACTTACTATCTCTATCTGAAATAATGCTTCTTGGTAATCCATGCAATCTCACAATCTCTTTAAAGAAAAGTTTAGCAACATGCTCAGCATCTGATGTCTTCTTCCATGGTATATAATGAGCCATCTTAGAAAATCTGTCCACTACAACAAATATAGAATCATACACCTTTACTGTTTTAGGCAATCTAAGAACAAAATCCATATTGATATCAGTCCAAGGTTTCTTAGGAACAGTAATAGGTGTACACAAACTAGTATTTTGACTTACTCCCTTTGCAACTAGAAAAACTCCACAACTCTTTACAAATTTTTGAACATCCTTATACATTTTTGGCCAATAATACTTCTCTTTCAGCAAACTCAATGTCTTATCAATTCCAAAATGTCCAGCTAATCCACCACTATGCTTTTCCTTAATCAAATTCAACCTTATAGGACTTCTAAGAATACACAACTGAATACCTTTGAACAACATACCTTCTTGAATGAAATACTTATCATACTTACTTATGTGATTGTTCAGATTTGGCACTCTGCACTCTCTCCATGCCTCAGAAAAATTAGAATCAACATCATATAACTCTTTCATCTCATCAAAACCAAGAACTTCAACCTTCATTTCAGTCAACAAAGAACATCTTCTACTCAATGCATCAACAACTTTGTTAGTAACTCCACTCTTATGCTTGATTACAAATATAAAACTCTGCAAATACTCAACCCACTTCATATGTCTTTGATTCAATTTATGTTGACTTCCCAAGTATTGTAAAGCTTTATGATCAGTATACAACACAAACTCCTTAGGCATCAAATAATGTCTCTACTTCTTCAATGCTTGAACAATAGCATAAAACTCTTGATCATACACAGAATATTTTCTTTTAGCACCATTCATATTTTCACTAAAGAAAGCAATATGCTTACCTTCTTGACTTAATATAGTTCCTATTGCATTACCACTTGCATCACATTCAACTTGAAGTACTTTGTTGGAATCAGCTAAAGCCAATATAGGTAATTCAACAACTTTTTGTTTCAAAGTCTCAAAACTCTTATCAGCTCCATGTGTTCACTTGAATTCCTTTTTATCTCCCCAAATTTTTTCATTCATAGCCTTACAAATAGCACTGAAATTCTTTATAAACTTTCTATAAAAAATAGCTAAGCCATGAAATAATCTTACCTCACTCACATTTTTAGGTGTAGGCCATTCCAAAATTGCTTTAACCTTTTCAGGATCCATCTTCAAACCATCAACTGAAATCACAAATCTCAAATACACAATCTCTTCTTGCATAAAAGAACACTTTTTAAGATTAATCAACAACTTTTCCTCGTTCAACCCCTGCAATACTTTCCTAATATGCTCAAGATGTTCTTCCTTAGTCTTGCTGAATATCAGAATATCATCCAAATAAACAATCACAAACTTACCCAAGAATCTTTTCAGAACTTCATTCATCAACCTCATGAAAGTACTAGGTGCATTAGTCAAACCAAAAGGCATAACCAACCATTCATACAAACCATCTTTTGTCTTGAAAGCAGTCTTCCATTCATCACCTTCTCTAATTCTGATATGATGATAGCCACTCTTCAAATTAATCTTGGTAAAATACCTTTCTCCACTCAAAAAATCCATTATGTCATCCATCCTTGGCATAAGAAACATATACTTCACTCTTATCTTGTTAATGGCTTTGGAATCAGTACACATTCTCCATTCTCCATTCTTTTTAGGTGCTAATACAACAGGTACAACACATGGACTCAAGCTTTCTCTGATCAAACCTTTCTGTAACAACTCATGCACTTGTCTATTAAGTTCTTCATTCTCTACAGGTGTCAATCTATATGGTTCTTTGTTTGGAAAACTAGCTCTAGGGATCAGGTCCATACAATGACTTATACTTTTTACTGGAGGTAAACCATTAGGAATATCTTCAGCAATAATGCCTTTATACTCATTCAACAACTCTACAATTTCCCTTGGCACTTGGTCAATACTACCATTTGTCACTCGATCGCCACTGACTGGCACTCAGTTAACATTATTTTTTGGCACTCAGTCTCCATTGACAAAACTTGGTTTTCTTGGAATTATAGCAAAACAAACTTGATTCTTTTTCACTTCTTTTTCAAATTGTTTCCCACTAACCATGCAAATTTTTATTGCAGTACAATTAACCTCATCTGAAACTTCAATCAAAGGCAAAAATGTTTGTTTCTTCCCATTTACCCAAAGAGTATATTGATTCAATCTTCCATCATGTACAACATATCTATCATATTGCCAAATTCTACCCAAAAAAATATGACAACAATCCATGGGCATAATATCATACAAAACTTCATCAAAGTAATGTCTGATTTTAAACTTCACAAGGCATTGCTCACTTACCAATATCTTATGCTAATCTTTGATCTATGAAACATGATAAGGTTTGGGATGTTTCAGCCTCTGCAACTGCAACTTTGTAACTAGCTCTTCTGATGCTAGATTTGTAGAACTTTCCTTGTCAATGATCACTTTACAACATTTTCCACCCATCTTACATCTTGTCTTGAAAATAATTCTCCTTAAAATAGGTTCCTCATCACTTCCCTTATTGCATAAGGTTATTCTCACCATCAAATTCTCTCTAGCCTTAGGTCCACTTGGTGAACCCTCATCATCTTCTTGAATCACAAAATTTTTGTTACCTTGTCTACTTTCAGAGGATCTACATTCAAAAGATCTATGTCCCTCTTTACCACATCTAAAACAATTACCATGAAATCCACCTCTAGAATAAGAATTACCTCTTCCTCGGTAAGAATTAGTGCCTCCCCGATAAGAATTACCAATTTTCCATTCAGTCTTTCCTTTGTCATCATTCTTCCATTCAGATTTTCCTTTATCTTGCATAGAACTGTTAGATCTACCACTTTCTCCATAAGATCTACGCCTGCCTCTCTAGAATCTACCACCTCTACCTCTCTGTCTTTGTTCATGCTTCTTTGTCAAGATTTCCTTAGCCTTCAAGGCATACTGATATGCTTCTTCTACACTTTCTAGCTTCACAAAACTTATTTCATCTTGTATTCTAGATCTCAATCCATTAATGTACCTTGCAATTTTATCAACATCATCATCCACATGTCCATATCTAATGTCCAGTCTATAAAATTCCTTAGTATACTCTTTCATAGTCATGTCTTTTTGCTTCAAATTTTGCATCTTTCTCAACAAGCTAACTTGGTAATCAGCAGGAAGGAATTTTTTCTTTACCTTGTTCACCATCTTTGGCCAAGTTCTGATCTTCTCCTTTCCTCTCCTTTGTCTATCAGTTTGCAAGTGCTCCCACCATAGAGATGTATGACCTTTTATCCTAGTGACTGCAATCTTCACCTTTCTATTGTCAAGAGTGTTTTCATACTCAAAGAACTTCTCCATATCAGAGATCCAATCCAACACAGCATCGATATCCAATTTTCTATCATAAGGAACAACTTATATAGTAGGCATTGAATTCGCTCTAGACAATACTCTCAATAATCTTGCTTCATCTTGGTCTTCTTCAGGTTCTTGATTAGGGTTTGGTGCTACTAGTTCATCATCACTTACATCATCAAGAGGTGCTCCTCTCCTCTGGGCTATCTCCATAGCATCTAATTTGGTTATAACTTGTCTCAACTGATCCAATATAGCATTATCAACATTATTTCCTCTACCATGAACCATTTTTACAAATCATGTTCTTGCAATATCGTAACCCTCTGCAAGTTATAGTTCAAATTCATAGATCTACCACCCTACAACCAAATCCAAATTAGGGTTCTACATGATCCAATCTCCAAAAGGATGAACCTCAAGCTCTGATACCAACTAACGCAGGCACAGGGGTGAATAGGTAGGGCCAAAGGCTCACCCAGCTATCCAAACCGCCCTGCAAGAGTTAACACAATAGAAACAAACACAAGTGGACAACAACCAAAGGATGAGAAGACAAAAATACTTTTATTGATTCATCAAAATATCTTCATACATGCCCAGTTGTGAGGCCTTCTAGGTTACAACCAATTACAATACATTCACATTCAAAGATCCAATAGTAAATTCACACTTATAGTTCTGCTCCTTCCAAAACTTTTTTTTTTCTAAAACTTGCATAGCTCTAAGCCTAAAATCTCTATTTATACTTGCCAAAATGACTTATAGAACATTCTAGAACATTACATAAGGGGAGGGCTAACCCAACAACAGTCTGGACTCATCCCAAGAAAAGATCTTAACATAAATGTTGCGAATGAAATAAATTTTGTGAGTCGGCTTGCAAAATCACGTCCAAATACTGACACTTGGCATACACTAGGTAACTCAGCACATGAAGAATCACTCAGCATCCATTGGATAACTTGGCACATGAAGAATCACTCGGCATCCACTAGGTAACTTGGCACATGAAGAATCACTCAACATCCACTGGGTAACTTGGCACATGAAGGAATGCTACGGTAACTCGACACATGAAGAGTGCTACAGTAACTCGGCACATAAAAAGTGCTACAATAACTTGGCACCTGATGGGTGCTACAGTAACTCAGCACATGAAGAGTGCTACAATAACTCAACACCTGAAGGGTGCTACAGTAACTCGGCACCAACTGCAAAATGAGGAAAAATGAGTAGGATAACAAGGCAACCCAGGATGCTCCTGCATCAGTATGTATGTATGTATATAAATAATAAAACTCACTCAATAGGTAGCTTGAATGCAAGCTTTTAAACATAACTATATAAGGAATGAGTTAGGACTTATATAGGTCAATTGGTCTAGTTGCTGATTAGTTGGGTTGATTACAAATTCTTGTAGAACTGTCACCAGATTAGGTATAATATGATAAACAATAAGCTATTCCTAGCTAGCATTAACTTGATTGGTCTATTTAGACCCATTGATTATTATCACAAGATTTTAAACATAATTGTATAAGGAGTGAGTTAGGATGTATATAGGTTAAGCTTACATTGATAGTAAACTACAACACAAAAGGTTGTACTAGGTTATTACAAGATTGTAATTATAGAAAACCACTTGATTCACCCGAGTCAGTGTATGATGGTGAAGAACTATATTAGGTAAGTGAAGCTCACTAGTGGTTATAGGAATAAAACTACATCAAAAAAATTAGATACCAAATGTGAATACTCATTAGAGTGAGTAGTTCAAGGATTTTGATCTTGTATATACAAGTAAGTAGGCAGCCTGGTAGGCAGAGTATGCCTCTAGTGTGTAGATGCCTTCGACATAATTAGCTAGCATGGATTGTCACAATGCGGTATGCACTTTATCCCTTACCTTGTGGATGTAATAATTCAAAAGATTTCTACTAAGTTGAATGAAGTCTAGAATCAATGCTAATGCTATATTGTTCAAAATCAATGCCAATATTTATATTGTATAATTTACTTAATTTGTTTAGATGCCATATATACTAAAGAGATAGTAATATTTAATTATTTAATTATTATTAATTATATACAAGATACTACTAATGCTTGTATGTTTATATTTGTTATAATTTTATAGCTTGAATATTTGCTTGTGAAGAAAGTCATGCCTAACAATATGAACCCAAAACAAAATAAGGTGAAAAGTGCTAGATTGTGGTCTCAATTCAAAAGAAATGGCGATGGAAAATGTTATTATCCTTGCAAAAAATGAAAGGGTTTAAAGAATCAAAGAATTCTAATCACATCAGCTTAGAGACATTGTAGGCAACATGATCACATTGAAGGGGAAAAGGATTTTCGTCCTTTGGTGAATGTGCATTTCGAACTGGTGGAATGTGGAGGTGTGAATACTGAAGCAAAAGGTAATAATACCATGGAAGAAGATGATCCTAAGGTAGTTAAAACAATTGAAGATGTTGGTATTGGTGTAACTAATAATGTGCTAGAGAATAGGATTGAAGAAGATTTTACTGGCACAACTGATAAAGATGATGAAGATGATGATAGTTGTGCATCTTATGATGATGATAAAGAGAACCTTGATATATCTGTAATTGAAAAGGCATATGAGCCCTGGTACCAAGGCTCCTAAACAACACTTCTCTCAACTGTATTGTTGTTGGTAAACTTCAAGGTTATGAATGGTATATCCAATTTAGCAATCTTACATATGCTAAGGTATAGTATCATTTTTTCATCTTCTATGTTAGCGTGTTATTAATGAATTTTATATTAATAACAATGTTATTCCATAGATTGATAGGTGAGTTTTTGTTACCACCATCAAACATTCTACTTCACTCCTACCAAATTATCGACCATCATGAAAGATATTAGAATGGAGTATCAAATAATAAATGCATGTCCCAATGATCATATTATATATTGTAAAAAAAAATAATTTACAATAGAATGCCCTAATTGTCACATTAGTAGATATCAATCAGATCAAATAACAAAAAGGGTGCCTCACAAGGTTCTTCGGTACATTCCTATTATTCCATGTCTGCAACGATTATTTAAGTGTACTAGCTTGGCACAATTTATGGATTACCATGCATGCAATAGAAGTCAAGATGATATTATACAAATTCCTGCAGATGGTTCTGCATTTAAGGACATAGGATATAGATGACCAATATTTAAATAAGAACCTTGTAATCTGAAGCTTTTATTGGCAATCGACAATGTCAATCCATTTGGAGAGATGAGATCTGTTTGCTCAGTCTAGCCTATTTTTGTTATTAACAACAACATTCCTCCTTGGATGTCCTTAAATAGGGAGTACATAATGTTGGAAATGATTGTACTAGATATTTTTCTATTTAATAGTCATCTAAATTAATTTATAAACAGATTATTGAAATGGTCATAATAATTATATTTTGTTTATGTTCATTCAATTAGGTAAGTACCAAGTGAAATATATGAATGTATATATTGAGCCCTTGATTGATGAGTTGTTGGAGTTATGGAATGAGGTCACTATGTGCGACATCTCTAGGCCAATTAGTAAAGGCAATTTCAATTTTGTGCAATACTTGTGTGGACAATACATGATGCCCCTTGACTAGTAGATTTGTCTAGTATGTAAAATTGTTAATGCATATTTTTTATTATATGTTTAAGTTGCGTTTGATAATTATAAATCATCCAATTATATACAATCTTGTAGGTCTCCAGACAAAGAGAAAATTTTCATGTCCAATTTTTGGTCCAAAGATCAAATGTCACCATTCAAAAAGTTTAGGAAAGCAGGTGTTTGATGAGCATAGACACTTTCTTCACAAAAATCATAAATATTGAATTGCTGAAAAATATCTTTTCAATGGGAAAGAAGAGACAATATCAAAGCCATGAGCAATGACACCTCACATTTGGAAGTTGGAATATAGTAGAATGAATCATTGAGGTAATGTCATTCCATCTGATGTAGGTTTTCATATGAAATTTAAATTTGGATACTATCTTTTGTTTAGGAATGATATAATTGATATTTGTGAAGGTCGTCAAGGCATCGATGAACAGCTTCCAAAAGGACTTTAAAGTTATCCTAGACAATTTAGTAGGTTGTTGTACTACGAGCGCCTCCCAATCATACATTTGTTTGATGTTATGCATATTGGAAAGAATGTAACAGAGACACTATAAAAAATATTGGATGGAAGGTGTAACAAAGAAAAATTGGTCAAAATTTGTAATGACATTGATGAATCTAATCATGCATCAAAGTTTTTCATTGAATCAAATAGCAATAGAAACCAAATTAATACGAGCATTATTCCTTAGTTATTAACACAATAACAAATTGATTTCATATATGAAGCCATAAAAAAACTAAACTTTCCATAGGATTTTTTGCAAATGTATGCAATCTCATATCAAAGAAAGGTGATTTTGAGTTAGGGTTGAAAATGCATAATTGGCATACCTTCATCAAGGTAAGTCATGTTCTTCTCTATTTACAATAAATTTGTAAAATATCATGTACTTTTTATTATTTTATTTTATAATATATTGAAAAGATCATTTTATTATTACTACAATATGTTCTACCTCTATCTCTCCTACACAACTTTGACAGTATGAGTGTCAAACACATTATATATGATCTTGGGAAATATATGAGGTTAGAAGTGTTATTTGTTAGATTTGTTGTATAGAAGTTTTATTAGTCTCATTAATATATTTTTGCATGATGAATATATTTTAGGTGGTTTCCATCTAAAGAAATTGATAAAAAAGATATAAAGCAATGGAAGAGAAAAATTCCTTAGCTTTTGTGTGAGATGTGAAAGTGTCTACCTACAGCTATTTTTAATGCACAAGAATACTACCTCATACTTTTGGTTGAGGAAATTGAATTGTGTGGACCTATAATAACTAGGTCAATGTGGATGGTTGATAGACACTTGAAATGTTTTAAGGGCTTGGTTTGATGGAGAGCATGTCTTGAGAGTTCCATGGTTAAGGGATATATGGTCTACTAGACCATGATTTACATTAGCAAATATCTTCCCAAGTTTGCATCAAAGATCCATGTAGATTGCATTTGGGATACTAACTCCATAAACAAATTCGAAGGGGAGTACTTGATGGGGAAAGGTAGATTGAGAAAAGTGAGAGATAATTATAAGATGTTATTTTAGTTAATTAATTCTTATCCATCATCAATATAAGTTGTTTCTAATTGGTATTTTTATTTTTTATAGTTTCTCATGAGTGGGACACACTTCATTTGTATATTGCAAACAATCTTGATTGGATGATGGTATGGATTGGATGATCTCAAAAAAATGGTTGCTCATTAACATGAGAAGGTATTACTTCATTGGTTAAAGAAGCTCATTGTAATGGAGATCCCAATGTTATGCCAATGGGAATTAATCTAGAAGATAGTTTAAGAGGTGGAAAGGTACATATAAGTTAATCTATCATGACCCATTTGATTAATATCAACTCAAGGATGGATGCATAATTTTGACATGTTTGAAAAATAACAAGTCAAGCACCATAGAGCTATGTAATACAATGGTTATAAATTTCACATAAAAAAGATGGATGAGACTAAGAGAACTTGTGATTCTGGGATAACTATAGTGTTTGAGGTCACCAATATTTTGTCTAGAAATGACATGTATCCTCAACAATTTGAAAATAGATACTATGGCATTTTGGACAATATAATTGACAGTGACTTTAATTCCTTCAAATAAGTTCTATATAATATCAAGTGGTATAGGCTACGACTGAATTAAAATGATTCTGATAGAACTATTATTGAACATGATATTAGATTTACATTGATTAATACAAGGTAATTTGAGCCAGTTGAAAATGAGCCCTATGTTCTTCCAAGCCAATGTGAGCAAGTGTTTTACTTTGGTGTTCCACATAAATTAGGTTGGTCATTTGTCATTAGACACAATCTAAGAGGAAGACTAGTAAACTATAATGTAATTAAAGAAGAAGATACCAAAGAAGTGGAAGACAAAGTACATGATGATGATAGTGAAGATGAAGGAGAAAATGATGATGCTGATGATGGTGAAGATGGAGAAGGAGATGATGATGATGATGGTGAAGATGTTCATGATGATGGTGATGGCATTAATGATGGTGATGATGATGATGGTGATGATGAGGATGGTGGTGATGGTGATGGTGATGGTGATGATGATGATGATGATGACAATGACGATGGTCATAGTGATGATCATGATGTTGATGATGGTCATTTTGACAATTTGGATGATGATGGAAATAATGATGATGTTCATGATGATGAGATAGATGACAAAGATGATCAATGACATGATCAATGGAAATGTATTAGGTGCTTGTTAAGGATAAGGATCTCTAATAGATAAACTATTAAAATTAAATATATGCAAAAAGTACCTTACTTGAATGATGTATAATATCTTTGAATTCCTTTGGATAGAAAACTTAGTGATATTTGAATGTATATCTTCTTCAGTAACAACAGTAATATTGAAGTTTTAAGTAACAACAATTGCTAACATGTAGGTGATAATATGGAGCAATGTATTTGATAGTCACTGACTACAGGTACTCAGATGTATGTGTGTGATGCTTTCCCTGTAGTGGTGACTCCCTTTATATAAGGTAAGAAAGGGACATGACTTTGAAGAGTCATGTCTCTATGTGACCTAAAGGCCATGTAGAGACATGCCTCTTCGGAGGCAAGTTTTTTAATACAAATAAATGAAAATATATAACCAAGGCACGATAATTACTGCCAGTGTCGATAATATAATCAAGGCACAATAACAAGTGCCAGTGCCAATAATATAATCAAGGCACAATAACAAGGTACTAACATCAGTGCCAAATCACATTAACTCTGAGATACCAATGATATAGTTGGTGATGCTGATAATAGGCATAATATGAGATAACATTAATAACATATTCACTATTGATACAACATTAATAACATATTCACTGTTAATACAGTGAGCAAGTATAACACATTGATTTCTGAGATATCGATAGTGGGTATAAGAATACAAGGATGTATGCATACATATGTGTGTATGTAGATTGATAATATATACACATATACGTGTGCATAGATCCCTATATTGTATAAACATATAATAGTGCTATGATAGTGCTATCAGTATATTATGTTTGGCTTCTTCCGATGCTAAAAACATTAACAGTGCTGATTGCTAATAATATTTTTTTTTGTAGAGGTAACCAATTAAAAAATATACAATTTTATGTTTTTTTATGATGTATCCATATTGTTCATGTTATGTTCGATGCATAATCTGTAGCATAAGTATCATGTAATTTGTAACTAACTTAAGAAAAATGATTTACATATGTAGGAAATTATACCCCTTTAACGAGGATTGTACAAAGTGACATGGATTGGGAGGTATACGTTTATTACATGATTGCTTTCTCTTTACCTTTGACATTAACTTTAGGAAAACTTCATCAATATTAGCCTCATTTTATAGAAAAATATTTCCCTCCTTCAACTATATGTCTCATTTGATGGGCTCTAGGTACCACCAAATAGGTATCTATTAGATTTGTCTTCCTTAAGTGAGGGAAATGCTGAAATAGAAGAGGACAATGAGACATGTAGTAGTTCTACAAAGGAGAGACAAACTAGAGGGCAAAAGATTAGAAGAAAATTCAATAAATGCAAGAAATGTTTCCTTGCTCAAGGAGGGTCATGTTCTTATGATGATGAGACAAAGGGTGACATCAAGGTTCCCTTGAGGTACACACATCTTGAGAAATAATGTGTACCCAAAGGATTACCTCCAATTAACACATATTTTTTTTGTTAACAAGAGGATATATCGAATGGCTCCATCATCATTACATGGGTTGGGCCTATATTCCATGGATGGCATAAATGCCAATTATAACAAAGTTGTTGAATTGATGGACTATGTAGGAAATTTTTACAATTACAAAAATGGGATGGAGATAGTTCAATATAAAAACAATATGTGTAGCTATGCATTATCAACAAATTATCTACAACAGAAAGAAAATGATCAAAGTAAAATAGCTATTGTGTACATCGATGGAAGATCACAAGCAATAGGGAAAATTGTAGGTTTTATAAATAATACACATCCTAGGTCAATTAATAAGCAACCCAATTGCATTTTCAAGGCACGTGAGGGAAATCATATTTTTGTATGTGCAATAACATCAATAAGTTTAGGGGAAGAGTTGCTAATACATTACAATTTGAATCTCATAGATATAAAGAAAGTTACTATCATGGGACTTGTAAGTACTATATATGTAAAATTTAAACTAATTACTTCCAATTAGAACCCTAATATACAATATACCATTTTAATAATAAGTTTTTTTTGCTAAGTGGACTATTCCTTTGATTATATATATATATATTTGTCACAGGGTGATATGGCTGACCCATTAGATGATAGAGGCAGGGATGTTGCTCCCACCCCTTTTCCAGCATAGCTAAACCTTCTGTATAAAAATTAATGCAATTGTAATTTTACAAAATGTTAGATCATTATGTTACTTTTGTGAAGGTTTTGGACTTTTTTTGATTGTTTTACTGATATATTTTTTTATCATAATTTGATTGATAGGGAAAGGGAAAGGAACATATTGTACAACATCAATTACTTGCTAATATGGTGGCCATAGTATTATGCGATGATGACATTGCATATAGCAGTGCCCCTGTTAGCATGTGTAAAAAGACCCTCAAGAATGTCAATCTAAAAATTCTTGGGCTTGTGATGGATCCACATCCAACAGAAGAGAAATAGGCCACATGAAATGAATTGTGTCATAGAGCATGTTGTCTGGAAGTAAGAAACAATGAGTCTTTTTCTAGGACAATAGTTAAATAAAACTTTATGTTTTATACTAATTTATGGATCATGAACCACAATATGTATATTTTGTTACACAATCTTTTGGGACCACATCGAGTTCTTCTACTTGACGAGGGTACCAGTGTATTTCCTTTAGGTATGTGATTTCAATTCTCAATCATTAGAAGAGACATTATTTTCTTCATGATTATTATTAATAGTTTTATATTACAGTTGTCATGTTACTCTTCTCCTTTACTTAATCACTTGTATTCATTCTTCGATACTTAAGATTAATACAATCCTTTATCCATACTCTAATTGATACTCATTTCCTAATATGCTATCTTAGCTGCATGTGGAAAACTCATATATCTTTTCTAATTATAATTGCTAAACCTTTGTGATGATATAATCTTAAATTTATATCCTCTTGACCAATTCCATGTCCATGAGCTTGTGATAATATGATTTTGATATCTATGTTGTACATAACAGTCTGTTTGAAACTTTCTATTGTTGCCTCTGATATGATTCCATTGTCATTGTCATAAAAACTTACAAATCCATATAAATTCATTTACAAATATATTTTTCATTACAAGTGCCTCATTGATAATGCCCTTGATGTAATGTCTCCTTTTATTAAAACATGAGAAATAGGTACAAAGAACTTACAAAACTTAATTGCAAGAGACTTCTTTCCTTAAAGTCTCAAATAACACTTAAAATTGATAATGATTGATGTAAGAAAAATAGTCTACAATACCACTTTTAAATGATTTTTCTTATGTTATACAATTGATATGATATATGAAAAAAATTCTAATGCTATTGCTAATACAACAATTAGGTATATGTAAAATGATTTTGGTCTAGATATATCTAAACTTAGTGAAATGAAACAATGTTAAGATTATCTCTATTGTTTTTGATATGACTGATAACAATTATGCAAGGATGATCTTTAATTTGAACTAGGAAACTAATGAGATTGGTAGTTGTCTGTGATATGACAATTTAAATAAGATACAATCTATTCCTACTCTCACTATAATTACTATTGCTCATAGTGATTCATTTTCTATTCTTCATTTGTTGATAAAAACTTGTGAGTGTTCTCAATGATGCTATCATTGTGTTTGATTTTGATCCTTAAACATATGCAATTATCTTTCAAATATTTCTTATTGTGATATGATAATCTGCTGGTCCGATATATAGGATTGGTTCCTCTTATAATGATATAATTCTTATTCTTGACTTGATAATATTTATTTGGAATGATTCATGGGTGGAGAGTTTTTGTTGATAGTGATGCCATTGTTATTTATTATTTATTATTAAATTCTATTAGAGGAAAATAGGGGACATGAAAAATACATTGTATATATGTGATTATTTTTTAGGTTATGATGATTTCCATATGCCTACTTCCATGAGGCCGGCCAACACTTTGAGACTGCTGACTATAGGATCAACAACAAGGAGCATGCAAACATACTCACTTGCTGCAACTAGAGCCAGTAGATCTTTGTTTTGCTACGTGTTAAATATGATAATATTTGTACTTTCTTGTTCATTTGAGTATATTATGACATTGATTAACTTTGTGTAGGGATAGGTATACCTTCTCATGGTGTTAAAACTAATAAGTATTGCTAATAATTTACTAGCCTTTCCTGGAGCAGCCCGTGTTACTTGTACTAGATCGTTGGATGCATCATTTTTGATGGCCGAGAAATATATGATTCCCTTAAAATTGCCTAAGCTTCCAGGTACTTTAAAATTGTAATTATTTAGAGTGTAATTGTAGTTTACTTATTCATAACTCATTTTTGACTAATGACGTCATGGTGATTTTGTAGGAAATGATCTTTTTAATGATTTTTTTGTATGATTTAACATTGAAGGTATTTGAGCCCAATTACATAAAAGGTATGTAGCTTGATATAATTCGTTCCTACATTTTTCTATTCATCCATTTGTTGTAATTGTTAGAAAGGTTAATCTTTCCTTGGATATATTTTAATTAGAATATTCCAAGGGTCCCTACATGTAATTTGTCCACTTGTACACATGTGGAGGACATGTCATTATTTGTCCATTATTCCACATGTAAGGACAACTCTTGTTTATTTCTTTATTTAGTTTATCCTCCTTAAGAGGATTGTGACACTTTGCACACACCTATTATGAATGTGGCATTCATAGAAATGGGAGTTACAAATGCAACTCCTCTCTCATCTCTATATAAGAGATGCTCCTCCTTCTTTCTTCACAACTACACACCACTCTAAGCACTTGATGTTATTGTATTGAGCTACCTTTGCTCCAACTCTCTCTCTCTCTCTCTCTCTTCTTTAGGCATTTGCCTTCATTCATAATAACTCACAAGGGGTTTTCTTTGCTTTCCCCTTATAAATCCTTGTCTCAATTGTTGAACCATCTTGGTGTATGCTCTTGGAGTTTCTTATCTCATGGTAACATTGTTTCACACTTAACTTACTTGGATTGTTTCTCGTTCCTTGCTCAACATTATTCATTTCTTACATGGTATCAGAGCTTGGTTATCTAATCCTTGTTTTAAGTTTTGTGGTGAAGGTTGCCATTCATTGGAGCACACCTTATTTGGAGACGTTATTGAGAGAAGAAGATTGTGTTGGGATCTTAGCTCGTTTTAACTAATCTTGTGCATGCAAGTTTTTTTTACTAACCCTCTTTGGAAGGCTTGCCGCCAAAGGGTTTTTCTTGCAAAGCTTCATTTTTTTTTACTAACCCTCTTTGGACGGCTTGCCGCCAAAGGGTTTTCTTATAAAGCTTCTTATTCTTTTCTAACCCTCTTTGGACGGCTTGCCGCCAAAGAGTTTTCTTAGTAGTTTTTTTTTGGTTTGTTTTGGACGGCATGCCGCCAAAACAAAACATATTACAATAAGTGAAGCTTTTTATCTCTTTATTTTTCCTCTCACTTTATTTATCAAAATTTTTTAGGAAAAATAATATATTTTACTATTTTAAAAAAAAAAAAATATATATTTTACTTCTTTTTGTTTTTTTCAAAAAAAAACAACAAAAAATATAGTACAAAGTTTATATATATATAAAAACAAATAAAAAAATTTCTTTTATTTTTTAAGGCGGCCACGCCACCCGTGCGCCACCTCGTGCCTCAGCCACCTGCTGAAGGCGCTGTTTCATATTTCGGCCCGAGCTCGCTGCAGCATTTTCGGCCGTGCACATCGCGCCGCTGCGCCAACAATCCCGTCGCCGCGCCAACAATCCCGCCGCCACGCAAACATTTGCGCCGCCGCGCCATCATCCTCGCCGACGATTTCATTCCGCCGCCGCCACCTCTGCACCTTTACCGCGCACTTTGCATTTTTTTAAAACCCCCCACCACCGCCCGCGGCTCGCTGCTCCACCCACGCGGCGACCACCGACGTTGGCCGCTCCCGCCACGCGGCAACCACCGCCTGCGGCTCGCCGCTCCACACACGCGGCGACCACCGACCGCCGCTTTCTCTTGCCACGTGGCAGCCACCGCTCGCTTACCTCATTTTTTGATTTAAATCCGTTTCCCCCTCTTTTTTTTTTTCATTTTAATTAAACTTTAATTATTTTTAAATTCCACCATCACTATTAATTATAATTAAAATAATTAAAAAAAAAATCAAATATTCTTAAAAAAATAATAATAATAGTAACATAAAATAATAAAATATAAAATTAAAAAAAACACAATTTTTTCAATTCATAAAAAGTTAAAATTTTTTTTTTCCAAATCATTTGATTCTAAAATTAAGGGCATTTTTTTTCAAAAAAAAGAAGGAAAGAATTTTTTTTAATCATGTCAACATTAATTCCAGAAATCAAACTTAATTATTCAAATTATCATTCTTGGAAAACCCATATCTCATTTATTTTTCGTTTTAAACATCTCTTTGAAATAGCCACTGACCCTTCTCTTGAGCCTGGTTCAGCAGCTACTCAAGATGAGAAAGATACCTGGAAAGCTAAAAATGAAGAAGCTTTAGGGTTAATTGGTATTTCTATTATTCCAGATTTATATGTCTTAATTGCTCACTGTTCTAAAGCTCATGATGCGTGGTCCATTTTGAAGACCAAGTATGACAGTAGCGATGAATATCGCAAAATACAATTACAAGATCAACTCGAAGATCTCAGGTATGTAGATTTTAAAGGTATGGATGAATTCCTCTTAAAATTTGATTCTCTTAAAAGTCAAATTATGGCTTTAGGTATTCAATTAGAGGATATTTGTTTAATCCATCTTATTCTTAAAAAATGTCTTCCAAGACAGTTTCAACAGTTTATAACCAATATTCATGCACAACTTGCTATTCCTACTTTATCTTCTCAGTTAACTTATGTTATTTTCCAAACTTTATTGAGACAGGAAGAAGCTAAGCTAATCCAGTTTGGTACTCTCAAATCAACTGAACATGCCTTTGTCTCTAGAAATTCAACTAATAATTTTCGTTCCAATAATCATAATTACAAGCCATCTAATTCAAATAACACTAACAATAAATTTCATCCCAAATATAATAATACCCATCACCCTAATAATACTCGTAATCCTAATCAGAGGAGCCATTCCAATCCCAAACCTCATTGTTCTTATTGTGGCAAAGATGGTCACCTTGTTAATAATTGTTTTAAAAAACAAAATGATAAAAGACCTATGAATCATAGTACCAATCGTCAAACCTCAAACCATAGAAAAGGTAATTCAACTAGTTCTAATTCTCGTCATGCTTTTACTTGTAGCTTTAATCTTTGTAAACCTTTAGAATGGATTGTTGATAGTGGTGCATCACAACATGTCACCTCTCATAAAGAAATTTTTGATTCCTTACAACCTGATATTGCTAACATTCCTATTCAGTTAGCTAATAATCAGACTTGTAAAGTTGAAGGACTAGGTGATGTTACTATTCCTAATGGTAAATTGCATAATGTTCTATATGTCCCTGACTTGAAAACTAATCTAATTTCTGTTTCACAGCTATGTCAGAACTATAAAGTTGAATTCTACAAAGATACATGTTATATTATAGATCCTCAAACTCTTAAAGTAATTGCTTATGCTAAAATGGATAATGACAATTTGTTTAAATTCCATGAATTTGCTAGTTCACGATATTCTTTACATACTTCTATTGATTTCAATATATGGCATGAAAGACTTGGTCATTTAAATTTTGATTATATTACTTTCATGCAAAAGCATAATATGGTTGATGGCTTGCCTAACATTATTCCTTCCAAGATTACCTGTACAGGCTGTATGAGTGGTAAGATGCATAGGGAGCCCTTTCCAAGTGGAAAATCATGGCGAGCAACTCATAAGTTGCATCTTGTCCATAGTGATCTTTTGGGTCCCATGGAGAATACCTCCATCCAAGGTTCTCGGTATGCACTTACCTTTGTTGATGATTTTTCTAGACGAACTTGGATCTATTTTTTGCATAGCAAGGATCAAGTTCTTGATATATTTATTGAATTTCAGTTATATGTGGAAAGGCAATCTAGGTATAAACTTAAAATTCTTAGAACTGATAATGGGAAAGAATATGTGAATAATGCTTTTCATTCTTATTTGAAATCATGTGGAATTAAGCACGAGCTTACTATTCCTTATACACCACAACAAAATGGTGTAGCGGAAAGAAAGCATCGGACCATTGTTGAAATGGCTTGAAGCATGTTGCATGCTAAGAATTTGCATTATAAATTTTGGGCTAAAGCCATGTTTTGTGCAACTTATATTCTTAATCGGACTCCTACCAAAGCTCTCAAAGCTATCACTCCAGAAGAGGCTTGGTCTGGTAGGAAACCAAATTTACATCATTTACGGATATTTGGTTCTACTGCTTATGTCCATATGCCTAAACAGAAAAGGCATAAATTAGATGCTAAGTCATCTCCTTATATTTTTGTTGGCTATGATGAACACACTAAGGGTTATCGAGTTTATGATTCCACTACTAACAAAGTTCAAGTTGCTAGAGATGTCTGTATTGCAGAAACTGGAGTTCATGACTGCTCTACTACAACGGATGAAGAATTCAGTAGCACTAAAATTGTGCTAGTGGAGGACCAACCTCCCTCTCTTAACCCTACTCTTTCTTTTAATCAAGTACCACAGGTTATTTCTACTCCTCCATCGCATGATACTCAAATAGATCCTAATGATACCATTCTTACTCATGATTCTTCCTCTAGTGATAATTCCATTACAACAAAACGTAAACCTAAATGGGCTCAAAACCTCATCAATGAAGCTGATGATTATATTTCTAAATCTGGTGGAATTAAACATAGAAGGATTAATTATTGTAATTATGCTTTGATGACTACTATTATGAATTCTAACGATCCTAAGTCTTTTGGTCAAGCTAACTCTCAACCTCATTGGCAGAAAGCCATGCAAGAGGAATATGATTCGTTACTTGCTAATCACACTTGGGACTTAGTCACATTACCTCCTGGCAAAAACCTAGTTTCATGTAAATGGTTATATAAAACAAAATTGAATACTAATAATGAAATTAGTAAATTTAAAGCTAGACTAGTTGCTAGAGGCTTTTCCCAAATTGAAGGCTTAGACTATAATGAAACCTTTGCACTTGTTGCTAAAATGCCTACTATCAAATTAGTTCTTGCTTTAGCATCTAAACTAAATTGGCCCATTCATCAAATGGATGTTAAAAGTGCTTTTTTAAATGGTGAGTTACATGAAGAACTCTATATGGCTCAACCTCCTGGATTTGTTAAGAAAGGTAGTGAAAATCTAGTTTGCAAATTGAACAAATCTATTTATGGCCCTAAACAATCACCTAGAGAATGGTATTCTCAAATTAATTCTTTCTTCATTTCTCAAGGTTTTACTAGAAGAAAAAATGATCCTAATTTGTTTATTAAACATACTACCGATGATATTATCATTGTTATTGTTTATGTAGATGATTTAATTCTCACTTCTAGTTTAGACATTTTGATTTCTGATATTAAATTCCAACTTAAACAAAAATTTCAAATGACCGACTTAGGTATCTTACATTACTTCTTAGGTATGCAAATTTTTCAAACTCCTAATGGTATCTTTTTTTCTCAAAGCAAGTATGCTTATGATCTTTTAGAAAAATTTAAGATGAATGACTCTAACCATGTTTCAATTCCATGTGAATTAGGAACTAAATTAATAAATGATATGAATACTCCTTTTGTTGATGAAACTTTGTATAGACAATTAGTAGGAAGTTTAAATTATTTAACTCTTACTAGACCTGATATTGCTTATAGTGTTGGTTTAGTGTCTCGTTTTATGTCTAAACCTCAACAAACTCATTTTAAAGTTGCTAAACGCATCTTAAGATATATTAAAGGAACTATTAATATAGGCTTATTTTATGATCCAAACTCTGAATTCATTTTACATGGCTATACTGATTCTGATCTAGGTGGAGATCCCAATGATGGGAAATCCACTTGTGGTTATGTTTTCTTTGTTGGTTCAGGTCCCATTTCTTGGAAAAGCAAAAAGGAACACTCTATTTCCCTATGCTCAACGGAAGCTGAATACAAAGGGTGTACCAATGTAGCTAAAGAAGCTTTGTGGATTCGAAGACTTCTTGATGATTTTGGTCTACTTCAACAATCACCTACACCTATACATTGTGACAATCAAAGTGCTATTGCCTTGGCAAAGAATCCAGTATATCATGCTCGCACTAAACATATTTCACTTCAACATCACTTCATTCGAGAACAAGTTGAAGACAATCAAATTATTCTTCTTTATTGTAAAGGAGAAGATCAAGTGGCTGATATCTTAACCAAACCACTTTCTAAAGAGAGATTTCAGTTCCATTGTAAAAATTTGGGTTTGCAACCCATTGAAGTACACTCCCCAAGTAAAGCTTAAGGGGGGGTGTTAGAAAGGTTAATCTTTCCTTGGATATATTTTAATTAGGATATTCCAAGGGTCCCTACATGTAATTTGTCCACTTGTACACATGTGGAGGACATGTCATTATTTGTCCATTATTCCACATGTAAGGACAACTCTTGTTTATTTCTTTATTTAGTTTATCCTCCTTAAGAGGATTGTGACACTTTGCACACACCTATTATGAATGTGGCATTCATAGAAATGGGAGTTACAAATGCAACTCCTCTCTCATCTCTATATAAGAGATGCTCCTCCTTCTTTCTTCACAACTACACACCACTCTAAGCACTTGATGTTATTGTATTGAGCTACCTTTGCTCCAACTCTCTCTCTCTCTCTTCTTTAGGCATTTGCCTTCATTCATAATAACTCACAAGGGGTTTTCTTTGCTTTCCCCTTATAAATCCTTGTCTCCATTGTTGAACCATCTTGGTGTATGCTCTTGGAGTTGCTTATCTCATGGTAACATTGTTTCACACTTAACTTACTTGGATTGTTTCTCGTTCCTTGCTCAACATTATTCATTTCTTACAGTAATATATTCAACGTACATAGCTTGAACTAATTTTTTTATCTAACACTTCATTTTTTGTTAAAAGCTAGATTGAATAAGCCCTTGAATTAATCATCTCATAAAAACTATGGAGGAGTTCTTTGGTCAAAATATTTTGAACAGAGCTCAACTTCTAAAAGAAGATTGCAAACATCTAAACACTATGAGAGACTAGTACAGAAGGGCTCTAAAGCTCAACTCAAAGTACAAGTGTCCTCGTATGGTGCCACAACTAGAGTGGAATGAAATCATCTAAGATGCAAAAGAGAAGAGACTAAGGGATAAATGAATTAACCCACCACCTCAAAAAATAGGTATGTGTCTCATAAAATTTAGTCTCTCATCTATTCCATCCTACCAAGAGAATATTCAACATCTCATGAATGCATACCAACCTTCAAACACACATGCAAACCATAACTGGGCCTTTGTCATGTTTTTTTTCAAAAATGTTGATTCACTATTTTTTCTTGCAACAACTATTAACATGTTGACTCGTGGTCAACTCTTCACAAGGAAAAATGGTTATGATTCAAACCCATAAGATAACTATCAATACAACCAAGAAAAAATTAACATCTTCCCTAATCCCCATATAGTGAGAATCATATAATCAATGTATTCTTCATTCTTAATTTGCACAATATTTACTGTCTAATAGTGAGCAGTGAGGCCTTTTGCCATAACCCAAAGATGTTATGCACACTTATAATATCAACAATAGCTCTAGATATTCATTTCCACATATAATAAACTTAATAATCAACATAACCTCAAGAAAAATGAGGAGATAATAAGTCTGCAATCAAAATACCAGTATATCAGCAACATCTCACAAAAAATGACTAATTTATTATACACACTCTTACACCCAGCTCTTCATATTTCTAAGTCCACATCTCCTCTCCTCTCTTCTATATGAGATTACATTGTTTTATTAAAAAACATGACCTTTCACCTCCTCTAAGAGCTCATCCAAGATGGATGACTTTCCATCTTCCAAAACTTGTCATTTTTGCAAAAAAATGCTAACAATTTTTTTATTTTACAATTTACATGTTTAATTCATTTGTGGATTTATATAATCTAACATATTTCTATAATTGTGATTGTGGATTTATATAATCTAACATATTTATAACATATTTCAAAGTTTACACATACAACCTACAAAACACATCGAAGGAGACACAAGCTAGGAAAGAGAAGGTTGGTCAACAATATCTTGGCTCTAGCAGATACATGAAAATTCACTCACGCCTTGTAAGTAGCAGTAAATGAAATTTCATTTCAATTTTTTATATAAAATTATAAATAAGAAATACATTAATTATTGATGACATTATGCAAAAAATGTAGGGCATTGAATTTAATCTAGCACCTACAAAAGAGGAAAAACAATTTGGCTTCAAGCAAGGCTATAAAGCAATGGTTGCTTGCCACCACATAGATTCCAGTGGCCAAATAGGGGTAGAAGATTATGGTGTACCAGTTGAAATATAGATAAATAGGCCAAATGAATAATAACAGTAATTGAGAACTTCATGACAAATAATCTATTTGATGTTAATTTTGAACAATGATAACAATGTACACATGATATTTTGTTGTAGCCTACTACTCTCACTATAGATCTTACTCATGATTATGAAGGCACAAATCCTATACATGACAAAGGCCGCAATGTACATCCTAATGATATAGGTACATATTCAATTTCTACTAAAAATTAATCATGTAATTATTAATAAAATTTAGCATCTTAAATTGCAATTAGTGTAACCTTTATGTGATAATTTTTGAGTATGTAGAGCGTGATGTTAGTGTTGAGCATGTTAAGGTTGGGGCTAAACAAAATGTGATAGTAGATGATGTGGCACTATCAGGTAAAGAAAAATCCTTGTTATGTTCTTTAGATTAATGAAATACTTATAACATTAAAAAATATTTAGAATTAAACCCATTTATTTCTTATTGAAGGGGCATATCAGTCTTGTCCTTGATGAAAGAAGAGGAGGCCTCATGTTGTAAGATCAAAACCACAAGAGCCACATGATGCCAAAGATAGTCATGATGTGCCTATTAACCTTTATCTTCAAAAAAAGAAAAAGAAAAGAAGAAATGGAAGTTAAAAATCTTGCTTGATGATGAATGTGTTGATGGATTTTTATGAATGTTTCTTATTAATGATTTTTTATGATGATGAATGTTGCTTATTAATGGATTTTTTTATGAATGTTGCTTATTGATAATGAATGTTGATGGATTTTTATGAATGTTGATGAGTTTTATGTCATGTTATTGAATATTGTTATGTGATTATAATGATTGACATGTTCACAAATTATTGATGAATGTTTATAGGTATTAATGAATTATATGTTGTGCTAATGAATGTTATTTGAATATAATGATTGATGTGTTCACAAATTATTGATGAATGTTCATATGTATTAATTAATTGTATGTCACGTTAATGTATGTTACATGATTATAATGATTCAATGATATACCTCTAAAATGAATGAATGAAATATTTATTTATTTGCTAATGGAGAATTTAGAGTGATTATGGGGGGGGGGGGGGGGGGGGGGGGGGAGGCCAAATGAGATTCCACCTTCACATGGTTGGCCTTGTTAAGTAGAGAATAATAAACAATTCTTGAAACCAAGTGAAGCTCAAACTAAACCAGGTGAAGCTTAAACTAAACTCGTTAAAAGCATTAGTTACAACTTATTTTTGTATCATGTCATTATTGTCTCTCACATGCATTATTATCATTATTATAGATGGGGAAGCTCAAACTTTGAAGTCTCCAACATGGTACTTTCTTTTAGTGGATGAATATAGTAGGTTCCAGGTGAACACCTTAAAATGACCTTAAAATATGTACTATGAACTACAACATGTTTCTTTCTCTATAAATTGTATTCAAATTATGATTTATTATTGATTACCAATTGCTTCTCCAGTAGAAATGGACAACATATTGCTTTCTCTATAAGTTGTATGCAGACATGGAGCTACTCTCGCACGAGATTGTGTATTGCACCTATCCACCAAGGAGGAGAAAGTATTTGACTATCAATATTAAGGTATATTAGTCTTCTAATTTTATGGGCTTTAGGTTTCTTATACTATCTTTATTACTATCAATATCTTATAAGACTCTCTACAAGTACAAGCTATGAATCTATACAAGTCAAATGAAGGTGAATGAATGTAGATCGTAGGATGAAAGATGACTCTAAAATTGGAGGGGTATGAGAGCATTAGGCACTCAAGACCATAGAGTTTATTTAGTTGATAGCACGAGCTTCTTCCAAATTTTAGTTTATTATCATCTTAATTTTGTCAAAAATAAAAAAGAAATCCTGTGATCCCTGTTCTCTCCAAGCTCCTTAATGCCTGTCATAGAAAACATTATGCCTATATTGAGAGATAAAGGTCAAGAATTCTATAGGTTGTGAAGACAACAACATGCCTTTGTTAATATGCAAAAAGTGTGCATCATTACTTTATTGTAGTTATTTTAATAACCAATGGCAATGATATATAATGATGTTTATTTTCTATTTTCCACAATGGTGTTTTAAGTCATGGAAACATTTGATCATTTGTCATGGAATGATCCTACAAAGTAACTTTTCACTGTCATTTTTTAAAAGAGCTCTCATATTCAAAGCCCTCCTTGATATGCTTTGACATAAATGGACTTATGTTGTTTTAGTTCTCTAATTCAATCTTTTTTATTGCCAGCATGTGCATTATTCACATATATTGATGATTGGCATGCTACATTGAAAATGTGTTCAAGAATTGCCACTATTGGAATTAGAAAATGCGGTCATAAAATTGGCCCTTTGAGCACAAAACTATGACTCTGGTTTCTTATTCAAAGATATGACTGGGACAATGTTTCAAGAATGAAATAAGTATCACTGTAAACAATTTAAGATGGCTAACTTAAGACATACAAAAAATATTTTTCTAAAAGACTGATAAGAAAATGATAAGAACTCCCATTGATTTGATATAGAGTTATTGTGCATAATAGAGTCCATATTCTATAGAATATGTGCTAAAAAGGTATATTGGGGGCTACTAGTGATAGAAGTGAAGATGGATGCATCTTCTAAACTAAAGACCACTGATGCAAATCAAAGGGTAAGATTTTTTTAATAAAAAACCTCTACTAGATAAGATTATTTTTGACACTATGGGATAAGATTGTGCATCCTCTCAACATCAAGGAGGAGTATGAAAATTGATGTCAGCTCCAATGTCACCATTTCACCACATTGATAACTCCAATACTTCACCACTAATTCTCCAATTTATTTTAGTTTTAATAAAATGTGATTGTTACATGCAATAAGCTTTGTAGAATCATGAGTTTAAGACTTAGTTCCACCATAACTTGAGCATTTAATAAAATTAGTTAAATTTTTGTTCAAACAATGTTTTTTTGTTCACTCTCACCATAGGTTTTTTTAGCTATAGTTTCATCTATGATCTTCAAGTTCCTTTAGCGTAGGTTATTCATTCACAACCTTTGACATGTGTTCAATTTTCTGTCTATGATTGAAGAAGGTAGACTCAATAAAAGGCATGTATTTTTTTAAGTATCATATTAGGTGTTAATAAAGAACCTCCTACTATTCAAAATAGAGTTTTATTTGTTGTGCCTTCTATGTATTATTTATTATCATCAAATTTCTTTTCTGGTTGCTGCTATTTTTTTTTCTTTTCAATTTCTACAATAATGTTGTCTATAATGTTATAAACCCCATGTAAAACTTGTTATTACTATACCAATTTATGAATCCTAATTCCAATATATGAAAGTCTTCAAACAAACTGAAGTCAAAATATATCACCTTTTACAAATAAATTCTTAGCATTTATGACTGCTTAATTACTTGAGAGCTACCATAACTTTTTAGTATCATTTGGAGTGCCCATACACATATAAGGAATAGTTAAAGATTGAGAGGAGTAGCTTCTATAGGAAACGCCTTGAGCCCCAATGGACTATCAAAGACAATAAATTTGATTAGTGTCAAAAGGTAAGATTAAAAAACAAAAATTGACTACCATTGATATTTTGATTCTAACTATAGTCGACGATATAAGAAACCCATATAAACATCTCTAGAAGTCATCACTATTTTGATGCATCCTACTATCCAGAGTATGACAAACCCATTGAATCATCCCTCGTAGTTGTCGATAGTTTAAAGAATCTTATCATCGATGGTGTACAATACCTATCAAATCATCTCTTGTGGTCGTCAATATTTTGATGTTCTGAACTAGTTGTCTGATGCCATCATGTGACAATGATGGAAATAATTTTTGATGGATATTTTCATCGATACATCAACACCTATCTTGTGCATTGAAATTGTGATTCCAGTTTAGCAACAATCATTTTTGATATTTTCAAGTCATAATTTCAATGGACACGTGTCAAAAATTAGGTCCAAATTTACTTGTGAAATACAATAGGGCAATGATCTTTGACAGGGCATATCTTGG
The DNA here is from genome assembly GCA_028749045.1 of Cupressus sempervirens. Taxonomy (NCBI): domain Eukaryota; kingdom Viridiplantae; phylum Streptophyta; class Pinopsida; order Cupressales; family Cupressaceae; genus Cupressus; species Cupressus sempervirens. Next base: position 114,357,994 of record CM053786.1, read on the forward strand.
AGATTTTGCAAGGTATGAATGTAATTCTAGGTGCTACAAGATTGTGTTGTCAACACTTACAACAACTTCTCTCACTTTTTTGAGATTGGATTTCATTTTGATTTTGTGGCCCCATCTCAGGCGATGCTAAAACTTGTAGTGTTGGCTAGTACAAAGTCACCAACTAGTGTATCTCTCTAACCATTTATCTTGGGATTGAACTATCTATTATGTTAGCTCTAAGTGGCTAGGTATATCCTAGTCCCAAACTCGTCTTATCTCATTGACCACTCAAACGTTCTCAGGCATGCCAAACAAAATTTACCCTAAGAGTTGCTAAATATTGTGTGTCAATACTTGGAAGAATGAAAAAGATACAAGAAGTTAAACACTTAAGGAAATTTTAATGAAGAAAAAAATACTATACAAATATGAAATAATTTAATCCACGGTAAAACTTCAATGTTAAATGCAGTTTTCTCTTTCGTCCTTGTCATAGAGATTGTATTTGACATTCTTCTAAGTTGTTTGATTGATACTGCTTCTACTCAAGCATTTCATAGATAGTGTTTGTAAGGTCCCTTCTCATATGTACTTATTAAATATGAATTTCTCTATTAAATCTATTATAGGATATTAGAATGGATATGAAGTAATGTTTTATGTTTTAGATGTCCTAATAAAAAATTGAGATTAGTTGATACGTTCATGTTTTAAATACTCCATGATTTGAGAACTACTACATTATCTTGACTATTTAAATATTAATTTTCACTAATGATGATATGAGGTGTTTCACTTGATGATGACAATGTTAATTATGGTAACTTGATGATTAGGTCACATGCATATTGATGGTGTAATACAATAAATGAATGCAGGCTTAGGAATATGATTAATACTTTAATTGTGCAATTTTTAATGGTTAAATATATGGGGAGAAATGAGATAAAGGTTATTTAAATGAAAGATTGATGTTTTGATTTATGTGATTATCCAAATGAGTATTAAATATATACATGTGACTTTTCTTGAACTACTGATGTGCGAAATGAGTGTGCAAGATTATTAGCTAGGAAATCTAATGGAGAATCGATAATTGACCCTATGTACTATCTGTGAAACCCATGGTCAAGTCTAAGTAAAGATGCAAATCTCATTGTTTCATATTTTATGTGTCATAATTAGAATGTTTTATCATTTAGTAATTGAAAAGTATTTAATATTATGTAACAATGATCTTATGGTGTCACTTGACACTTTTAATTCATATATATGTATCAACATGATAATTAAGGTTAGTCAAGTAACCTAATAATCTTAGATGGATTAAGTTAGTAACCTAAGACTAATTAGTTGGTAACCTAGATTAATTACCCTAATTAGAATTTAGAGGTAAGTTTTCATTCCTAGGGTTTTTAGAAAGTCCAAATATTTTAAGCCAATTAACAGGTCCTATAATGGTCCTAAAGGCCAAAATTAATGAAAACTAAGTGCTTAGGGGGTATATGTATGGGTTAGGGGCATTTTTCACCCCTCTAGACCCTTTTGTTGACTTTTGTGACCACCCAAATATCCCATTTTTACTTTAGTAAAAAAATTTGAACTTCACCATGAGTTTGACAAGTTTATTCTCCACCATAAAATTTTTCTTAATGAAAGGATTAAGTTAAAAGACCTTAGAAGGCCTTAGTCAAGTCTAGAGTTATTGCAATTTTTAGGTGATTGAGTTAAGAGAAGATTTAGTTGTAAATTTGAGGGTTGAAGAGTGTTCACCCAATCTCTACTTTTAGAGAGAGTAAAGCCAAGATTGAAGGAGGAAGAAGAGATAGCTCTTTTGAAAATTTTAATTTGCCATAACCATTTGTGAAAGTAGGAATTCTTCAAGCTCGTGTCTTTATACTATGTTTTCTATTGCTCAAGTAGGCATTCTGAATGTGTGTGTATTCATATGTAAGATGAAACATGTAAGGGATGAGTTTATTAAATGTTTTCTTTTCATGTTTTACATTTTTTCTTATGAGAGAAACTGTAAGGGTTGTGTTGGCATTACTCACGCTCGGATAGGGTAGAAGTGGCCATGTACAGGAGGAGGGCTTTAATTGGACTCCAGGTAGTGTAGAGTCTTTCCACATGATGAGGAGAGGGAGAGTGTAGGGTGATGTGAGCCCCTATTTGTCAATAAAAAACCATGTTTGTGTTTTGGAAATTGAAAAGTGAAAGAATAAAAGTTCTTGTGATTATAGCCTCAGAGGGGGCATCTGTTATGGTGTTGTGACTGACATCTCCTACCTTGGAAAAATCCACCTTCTCCCTAGGTTGGTTTGTTAATGAAACTGTTGTGTAAACTTGGGATGGGATTATTTGGTTATATGTGTCCTTGTGTTAAATCTGATTGTCTCTCGATCAGTTTTTGGTTTCTCCATGGTTACCTTGATTTAATTTGCAAATTTTGTAGTTACTTCCTTGTTATGGAGCCAACCTGGATTTAGGGTTTTGATGTTTTGATTCGAATGTCTTGGAGACTTCTCCTAAGAATAGTGATCCCATTGTAAACTTCACTGTGAAACTTATTTTCAAAATGACTGTGATGTCAGGTTTTCTTCCCTAGTTCTTTCCCAATGAAGTCTTTGAATCAGGTGATTAAATAAAGTGAATGAGAAGTGGCTAGCCCACGTATGTTGAAAAAATGAGCAATTGCTTTTCATATGGCATTCTTTATAATTCAAAATCATATGCATATGATTAATGATGATTAGATGAAATGATGCTATATTAAATTATGAAATTTGGTTCCAAACTATGTTAAGGAAGTTCAATTTTAATTAGTTGCTATTTCTTTGTAATTCCGTAATTATTGAAAAGAAAAATATTCCTATTTGAATGCTTAGCTATTACATCAAAGACTATGCTATAATTCTACTTAGAGGAATTTTTTTTCCACTTTGGCTATGTAAATAGTTTAGAGATTCTAACACTTAGGAAAAAAATATAGACCTTGAATTTTTTTTTACTCAAATGAGCATCTATAGGATGTTGTATGCTATATGGGAGCTTTTTACATTTAAAAAGATCATAGGGAATATTCCCTAGCTACCTCCCCCTTGATTTCAAATTAACCTTTTCAATAAGGTAATATACATGTATTCAAAATTAGGGAACATCATTTAGGTAAAAATAAATTACCCATCATCACTTTTGCAAGTGGAGGGAAAAGACTTTAAACAAAAAACATATAGTTGAAAAAATTTAAGAGGAATGCGATGGGACATATGTGGTCCCCACCCTAGTCACATTCCCCTTCCTCCAAAGTGGATGTAGGCCTAAACAAGGTGGAGAAAGGTCAACAAAATAAAATAAAACTAATATAAACCAAATCATGAGTCACCTTCATGCATTTAAGGAAAACTCTCTTTTGGGCTGCCACCCATTTTGGTTCTAGTGCCCAACATCTCTTTGCAAATAACCAAAATTGGAGGCATTACTTCCACCTAACCACTAACGTGGGATTGGGAGGGAAAAAAGTCAAAATGAAACTCTTAGTTATCAATGCAAGAAAAAATATTAAGTGCATCCACATCTTACCTTACCTTTCTCCTCCCCATGCATTGGTTTCCTTCTAACCTCTGCTATGCATGTTAGTCCTCACCTCTTTCAAACTACCGCAATGTCTTCTTGGGCAGTGAGGTCATGTGCTTGGGAAGCACCAAGGTCTAGGGAAGTGGGGATCCCACTTGGCTAGGTGGCCTAGGAAATAGGAAGTTAGGAAGGGGAGTAGGAAATGGGTTGGGGTTAGTGGTAATTAAGAGTTAGGTTAGGTTAGTTGCTAGGGAATAAGTAGGATTAGTTAGCTATTAAAAAAGTTTAATATGGTTAAAATTAGTTAGTATTAGAAGGTGATTAGAATACTAGGTTTAGCTAGTTTAGGATGTTATAGTAAGATTATTCTTTTAACTAAGGCTAGTTTATTATATATAAAGTAAGTAGATTTAATTAGTGTTAGATTTTAATTTATGTTTTATAAAATTTATATTTGAATTTAGTGTTATTGAATAGTGTTTTCATGAAATTTTTGTGTGAGCTTATTAACATATTTGATTACATTAAATTGGAGTGTTAGATGTTAGATAGATTTAGTATGTAGTAAAGAGGTTAATAATACGATTTAGGATTTTTACTCCATAGTAGAGCGTGATTGGAAATATGTTTATACCTTATTAAGGGAATCATATTTGTAATAATTTCATAGTTACATTATGAATTTAATTATGGGTTTAGCAAACTCAAAGTTGCATAAGGGTTAAAAGTTATTACGTCAAAGGCTAGTATTAGTTGTTAATGGATAACATTCTCTTAAATAATTAAGTGAAGCATACGATTGGAAATGGATTAGTTAGAAATTTTATTTAATTTTTCTTTTGTTGGGATTTAAATTTATGTGATGATTATAGTATATATTTTACATTTGAATTTTAACTTAGAAGGTGGTTAGTGGATCAGGAATTGTTATAACTCAAGTTGACTAGGTAACGTAATATGATGAGTTGGGTTATGATAGAAAATGAGTTAGATGTTGTAAATAGTTTAATGATAAATGTTTTAATATTTTAATTAGTTCTAAATGAGTTATGATTATATCCATAATTAATTATTAGTATAATTGATAGATTAACCTTTAAATACACAATTATATTTTTCTAAGGGTTGATCTAGTATAGTGATAAAGGGATAGCATCATAGTCAACTTAAGTTGGAAAACCTAAAATATATCTTGAACTTGATATTGTACCTTTTTAATTTGAAACTAATGTTTAATCAACCATCTCATTCAACTAGAACTAGGTTTTCCCGTAGCAATAGAACCTAAGGATTTGAAATGTTGTAGTATGTATGAGATGTCAACTTTATATCTAAATGAGATGTAATAAAAACTCACTTCAAACTCTTGGTCAACCTTCCATAACTTAGTAGTTATTTAACCTTTAAAAAAATTGTTGGTGTGTTTTTGGCCCTAAATTTTGGGCATGACAATGTTGCATTTCCATTTCCTTTTATTATTAATATAGATAAGAATCTCAATGTCATGATTATTTCTCCATGTAGGAAGCTATGGATTCAACATAAATTTTGTGTGCAACATTATTTTATTGAGGAATTGACATAAAAATAGGTCAACCACCTCCAAAAGGCCACTTGGAAACATTTTTCCATGCCACAACTTTCAAAATCAGATTTCTCATTCTATCATTGCCCCTACAAAGATATATTTTGAGGAATATTAGAGGCACAACAATTGTAGAAAGATATGAAATCTAATTTGAATCCATGGGGGCACAAATTTATTCCTCCTACAATACAATACATGATTCTACCTCCACACTCATCCACTTTCCCAATTGCCCCTCCAACAGTGAATGCAACCTCATTGATATCATACAATATTGTTCCAGATCCATTCCAACCATAGATAAATTATGTTCCACACATCATGAATTCTATTCTAGAAATATTTCCACTGAATTTCCCTCTCATGGGTTGCCTGATTCCTTTTCCTCCAATAAATACTCCCTTTCCTAGTGGAAGACTAGTAGAACCATCTAATTGTTTGCCCAATTATTTGGTTTTCCCTCCTCATGATTAGCAAGGTTTGAAGGGTCCTCCACAACATCATTGTACAAACTTTGACCCACTTTGACCATCTAGTGTCCCTCTTAGTGTTTATTAGCTTGCACATACCTAAAGAAGGATTAGTCAAACCAACTTGATTTAAGCACACCGACAACCACCCTAACTTGGCTAGAGTCACAACAAGCCTCAAACAAACAACAAAAAAAGACAAAACAAGGGTTGTTAGGTTCCTTGCACCAGGATAATGAAAGAATAAAGATATCCAAGAAAAAAAGCAACAAATATAGCTATAGGAATCATAAGAAGAGCCTATATAATGTGTTTCCATGAATGAAGTGCTCAAAGAGATGGATAAGAAAGAAATATTGATATCAAATTACATGAATAAATTAAAAACTTTATTTCAAGTCTTCTCATGTTTTGAAGATAAAGCATATAATATAAACTCTTCAAATGTTAAAGATGACAATAAGATTCAAGCTTAGACATTTACATAATGCAACCAGCTCAAGACTCAAACTTTAATGTTAATTATATAACAATAATGAGAATTCAAGTTTCACTGTTCTCATCCTAACCAAAACCCCAAAAAAGTTACTCATAATCAATAGTACTCATAACTTGTACAATTTAAATAAAAATTAATATCATGACCTTATTCACATGTAAGATGATACTATCAAAGCTTATTATAATGATTCCTACCCTTATTTTGGATGCAAATTACATTAAAATAAAATACATAAAATACTTAACATGTAAACAAGAAAAACAAGATATATATTATGATCTCAATAATGTCACACATGAACAAATTGATGCATCAAAGTTGTAAGTTTAACTATGTCATGCATCAAATATAAAATGTTATATATGCATCAAATGGATGTTGAATATGTTCACTAACATAAAATTAAAGATATATTTCCACTAATTCCTATACATGTGTGTCCATCCCTATATCTTCTTCTTTACATGAGGGGAATACAATAAATCCCTAGAGGTCTTTGGTCATTTCATTGAGGGAGATGATGGGGTCTTCCTTAGATACTCGCTCGTCCTCTTGTTTAGGCTTCTCTCTAACTAGAGCTGATAAAAAAAAGTATATATGAATCAGTAATTATTATAGATTGAAATCAAATATATGTACACACAAAAATTATTATTTTACTACCACCATAAAGTAGTCACTTTGTACATCCACCTCAAAGGTTCGTAGACAATTGTGAGTAACAAGGCCCTACAATAATTCAATCAATATAATCACTTGATAATAATTATAAATACCATTTCAAATTTCATTACCAACTATTATCAATAATAACTAAAAATATGAAAACTCTTTCATACCTTAGTAAATGGATTTGAACTAGCCATTGTAGTAGCAGGTCCATGATTGATAGACTGGCAAAGATGAGGAGGAGTCTCAGACATCAACAAATACAAATCATATAATACAATTTATATGTTTTTTTATAGAATATAATATAATCAAATGAATTAAATTAACATGAAACAAATGTACCTCTACAAAGCTCGTAGCATGCCTAGGCTTAGAGTCCCTTGTGAACGTTGATGGTCCAGTAGAGAACTAATACACAGGGATAATTTTTTGGGTCAATCCTTGATATGATTACTTGATAAATATATGTATTAACTTAAATGATTAAATTGATACATAACTCTCGACGAGATGTAAAATGAGGCTAGAGAATTTGTACTATGACCATCAGCTAAATTTTGAATAATGTCAAGACATGCTAATTAATTAGTCATTCACTATACATAAAAAATATGATCAAATTAGTTTATTATAATTTTACTTTACCTATCCGTCAATGCCAAATGTGTCACTTAAGAACTCATCAGTGACTAGCCCATCATCCATAGTATCTCCAACATGACTATCAAATGTGCATAAGGATCCACATAATGTGCACATGTGACCATGATGTAAAGAAGGCTCCTCCTCAACTAATGGACTAGCACAATGAATGAGGGTCTGTGTCAAAGCACTGATAGTCCCTAGAGTACTGATCTCTACATGTTCCCTCATAGTTGAAGGAATAATGACATGCTCACCTTATGGCTTGACAACAAGAGCCCTAACTGTATTAGAGTCATGATGTGCCTTCGACCTCTCAAATGATGACCCCCCACCTCTACCTTGAGAATATAACATATCAAAATAATTAAGGATCTCCACAAGAAAAAATTTACAATATAAGTTCTTCAAGAAATACATTAGAACCTCGTGATTATTGCAGGGAGAGGCATCAAAGACCATCCACCATCTATCCCAAAAGTAATTTCTAATATCATCATGTATGCACTAGTGGATGGGGATCTTTTTAGTTGTATGTTTAACAATGTCTTGTTCTCTAGGCTTGTTAAACAATGCACATATGCTACCTTTCACTATGTCAATTTTTTTACATCTTTATAGGATAATTTATTTGCATAACATCTTATTTTTTCTTCTCTCTTAATGTGCTAAATATCCAACTAACCACTAACAAAAACTACATGGCTCATAATGGATTCAAGGGAGGATGTCAATTGTGCTCTCATAGGATTAGTTTTCTTGCAAGATTTTAACCTACCAATGGTTGCTTCTAATTCATTTTTCCTCTTTCTATTTCATTTATTATATTTTCTTGGGTGCCAAGAGGAGATCTTTCAATCGGTGGAGGTTGTGGAAGTTCTTTATGTTCTTGTGGAGGGTTTTCATTTTGATCTTGTGGAGAGTTTTCATTTTGATTTTGTTGATCAAGATGGGGATTTGGTGGTTGATTATTCACATTCTTGATAAGAAACCAATTTTATTCTAAATAAATAAACAAATTTGAAGCAAAACTAAAAAAAAAAATAAAAAAATAAAAAATCATAAGTATAAAACATACTTGATGATCTTGATCTTGATCTCTAGTGACGAGGAGGTATTTTAAAGAGGAGAGTGAGAAAATTCTTCAACTTCTACAAACCGCATGCATGTTGTTGAGGGGAAAGAAGAAATTGGGGAAAAAGAAAGAAGAGAAAATGGAATGGGCCGTGGGTTTACAACCCATATATATAATTTTTAAGAAGTATGCACACACTATAGCTTTTACACACTTTGTCTTGGGCCCTCCACAAGGCTTGTGGAGCCCAAGCCTAAGTGTGTGTGTGCTTTTAGAATTTTTAAAATTTTATTTGTGTACCATGTTTTTGGCATTGCAACTTGGTACATTCACCAATGTAATACTCTGATGTGCCCCCAAATATCTAAACACTCTCTTAACTACATCCCAATGTACCCTTCTAGGATTATCCATATGCTAACTAAGGATTCCCACTACTTGGGAAAGGTCTGGCCTCGTACATACCATAGCATACACAAATCTACCAAAAACACTCACATAAGGTACTCAAGACATATCCTCCATCTCAATAGGATATTTTGGATAGTCCTCCTTGGAAGGCTTCATTCCGTATAACATTGGAACAACTAGCTTCCTACAAGATATCATGCTAAATTTCTCCAATACAAAGTTAACATACTTCCTTTAGCTCATCCAAAGATTTCTACTAGCTCTATCTCTAATGATCTCAACCCAAAGAGTATATCTACCTACACCTAGAAATTTTCATTTCAAACTATGCTATTAATTGAGAATTCAAATCTGAAATCATTCTTTTACCATTCCCAATAAACAACATTTCATCCACATACAAGACTATGATAAGAAAGTGACCTTTTCAAATTTAAAATATACACAATGGTCAAATTTAGATCTCAAAAATTCTAAGAGCAACACATAGGTGTCAAAATTTTTATACCACATTCTAGGAGACTACTTCAAACCATATAGAGATTTCTTCAACTTAAAAACAATATTTTCTTTACCTTTCTCAATGAAATTCTTTGGCTATGTGATATTAATTTCCTCCTTGAAATCACCATGAAGGAGCATTGTCTTTACATCCATTTGCAATCAACTTCACAATTATAAGTAGTTTCAAGTGATAATTTTTTTTGAATGGATGTCACCTTCGCTATAGGAGAGAGTATTTCACTATAATCAATTTCCTCGATCTATGAATGACCATTTGTAACCAATCACATCTTATACTTCTCAACACTGCCATCTAAACCAATGTTCTTGAACACACATTTATATCCAATAAGTTTCTGTCCTTTAGGAAAAGTTACCAAGTACCATATAGAATTTTTCTTCAATGTTGTAATCTCTTCATTCATGGCTTCCATCTAGGAATCTTCATCATTCATATACCCATTTCCTCTTTAACAGTCCTAGGTACATCAGTGTTAGAAATGAAAGAAAACATACAATTAGAATCCAACAAGGAATATCAAAACCTCTCAGTTGAATAACCATATATAGGTAAGTGCACCAAGAAGGTGTGCAAAAAAGGGGATAAAATTGGACACCTTATTTTTAAAATCAGATAAACCTAATCTTGAAAGACCCATTTGAGGGTCACATACTCAAAATAAGAAAATGTTGACAATTGGATATATGTAGATATGTAAATTTTGTCATTAATGACAACACATGATGTACATACTTGTAGTAAATCTCAAAAATAAAGGTATTAAGATTTTTTGTACTCAAAAAATTTGTCTAAGTATGAAAATGGTTTACAACAATGCATTGTTTTATATGTAAAATGTTTCTAATGTCATATTATGACTAGCAAGGTTAGATGGAGATAGTATACATATTGGTGATGACGTGTATAATCTTGGATATCAATACAAAAATTATGAAAGAATGATAATTAAGATGTACAAGACATTAGAATGAAAGGTAAAGGAATTATTTTATTTACAAAATAATTGCTTGACCAATTAGGGCTAACATCCTAGATGATTACTCTAAGTTGGAAAAGTATATTGTGGTCTTAGCCAACCTAGCAACAATTTGTGAAAAGACATGGTATTTATGAAAAGTATATCTTGTGAGGTTAAGTGTGCATTTTTGATGTGAAAGTGATATACAAACTTTTCATGAAGTGATATATGCAAAGTTTTTTAGAACCTAATTTCGTGATCTAAGATCAAGCTAAGGTTAGAGATCCATTGAGAAGAAGTTACAAAATCTATACTTCTGTATTTTGAGGAACTTAAAGTTTAGTTACTTGTTTGGGCAATGAGCTCTTCTTGTAATTGAAAGTGCACGATTGGGTAGTGAGCTCTTCTTGTAATTGAAAGTGCATGTTTGTGTAGTGAGCTATTCTTGCATACATTATACTACAACTCCTAATAGGGTTGGAATCTCTTAATAGGGATTCAAAGTCTCCTAATATGAACTCTATATATTGAATTTTCTCATTGACTCCTAATAGGGTCTATCCTCTAACAAGGAACATATATATTAGTATATCTTTGTGGGCATCATTCCCATAGGGGTTTCCCCTTGGCCAAGGTTTCTCTAGTTAACAAAGAAACCTAAAAGTGGATCAAATATTTAAAAAAATATAAATATGATGGTAAGATCAAATCCATTCAATCTTTTGATAAATCTAAAGAAGTTGGACCAGAAAGGAAACTAAGAAATTGGATGAACCTAAGCAAGTGGAAGATCCTAAGGAAACTAGGTATGAATTTAGAGGTAAGTATTTTTCATGTAATGAAATAGGTCATATGAAAAGAAATTGTACAAATAACTCATTTAATCATGTTATGAATTTTTATTGTCATATTTTTCATGGTATGGGTCATAAAGCAATTGATTGTAAGAAGCCTAAATATGATAATGACAAAAGGAATAGCAAAATGTCTAGAAATACTAACCCTATAGATAGAAGATCTAATGAGAGGACATCAAGAGAAAGAAAACCTTTTCATGAAAGAAATAGGATTGTGTGTTATAAGTGTAAAAACTTTGGACACATAGCCTAGAATTGTCAAGCACCCATTGATCAACAAAATCCTAGAAGAAAAATCCCAATATATTAGTTATGCAACAACTTTAGACATACAAAAAAGTACTACAGAATGGACAAAAGAAACAATGGAAGAAACTTCAAAAATGATAGAAGGAATTATGAATGAAACTTTGGGAACAAAAGAAACAATGGGAGAAACTTTGGATATGATAGAAGGAATCATGAAAGAAACTCTAGAACTAAGAAAGATAATGAAGATCAAACAACTGTAGTTAGTGAACTTCGAGAGGAACTTGATTAGGCATTTAAAAAAGGATTATATAATTATGAGGGAAAGTTAGATGATGCAAAGATAGAAAGATTGAAGTCAAAAATTGAGTTTGATTTAACTAAGTTGAATTAATCTTGCAATGGAACTCATAAATCTAGGTAGAGATAGAACTATGAGTAGCGAGGTTGAGAAAAGGTGTATCTAGATAAGTCTAGACTATGGCTAAGCTTTCTTGGAATTTGGAGCTTTTAGTAACAAATTATGAAGGAAATAAGAGTTGTAAATTGAGAAGGTTGATTCTATAATAGTAGATGGAATCTATATTTTTACAAAAAATTTTGTGAAGTGAATTTTTGTGAAGCATTATTATGATGGATGGAAACTATAGTTATCCTTGGGTAGCATTTGAAGATTAGATAGATGATCTTGAGTAGATACTTGATTTCAAAAAGTAACAACTTTTTTGAGTTAGCAAGTATGCAATTAACGTAAGTTCAAGTTAGATAAAAGTAGTACAAAATGTAATTATTTCCACATTGCAAATCATTTCAGAGTAATTTGTAAAGGTGATTACAAGAAAAGCCCTACGTTACAAACCATAATTTGGCTTTATCTATTACTCCAAACAAAGTAGTATATTTTGAAGATGTAGGAAGTTACTTGTCTAAAAAATTTGAGATTTTAAGAAGTGAATTCATGAGCAAGGAGATGGAAATTGTTTTCAATCATGATATGATGGTAAAGTCTAGATATGAGCATCTGAAGGATTTAGACTTAGTCAGATATTAATTTTACCATGAACTTGATACTGAAGAGTGGACTCAAATTATATTATGAAAAATTCATAATGGAAAGATTTGGATGGGAGAAGATGTAGTTAATATTTTTGCTGAACTTATACATGAGGTTACTAGTCTTAGTAAGAAAGGTAGTGTACCCATTGGAGAGAAACTAGTTATGAAGAAGGTGGAACTTAACACCAAAGCAGTTTATACTAGTAAGGCTATGGTTATTAGCACCATCAGACAACATGATGTGAGGTTCTTAAGTAGAATAATTGTATATTCTATTTTTAAAAGTTCCAACAGTGATGAGTTGTGAGCAGGTTTCATTTATACAGCTTATAAGATTTGTGTCGAGAAAGAACAAGTTAATTTCAGTAAGATTCTGAGAGTGCAACTCCTTGAGAATTTGGAAAGGATTAAGAGGACTAAGAATGGTGTATTTAGATTTCAGTCTCTGATTAGTCACATTTTCTTTTATGTACTTAAGAGATTTCCATTTCTAATAGTTACTGATATTATGATCAATGAAAGATGCACCATAGACAAGATAACATATGTGTGTAGAAGGCATCCTGCAGAGAAAATCTTGGACAATGAAAATCTGATTATGAGGACATTTTAGAATGAGATGAAATAGAGATTTAGAATTGCCCCTACAATTGTTTCCATATTTAAGAATGATATATATTTTATGGTATATACATATCTAACCTATATTGAAGTAGTAGAACCAAAGGAAACATTTCTTGAGCCCTTAGGTTATGAGTTGATTAATGATGTAGCTATTGGCTACATTGATTTAATGTTGAAATCCAAAATAGATCAAGCTTGATGCAAATTTGGAACTTATGAGGAGGTAAATTAGTCAACCTACCATACATTATTAGAGAAAGCATCTCATAAGAAAGTTCAGACTATGGTAAAGAAAGAACTAAGTAAGGGTGGTATGATAGAAAGTGAGTTACTAGAAGTAAGAAAAATGATCTTCGATCTAAAACTTATTGGCAAACAAGGTGTGATGGATGTGACACCCCTATTAGTTGGTGAGGCATCTGGTATATCTATTATAGAAAAAATTGTAGAATAGATTGTTCCATATGTTGCTATACCAATAGAGCAACCTAGTGAACCTAAGAGGAAGTCTGAGAGGTTAGTAGAAGTTGAGACTCACAAGGAAAAGAGAGTCAAGAAACAAGCTAATGGACTTGGCAAAAGGAAGAAGGAATTGTTGACAACTGAAGATTCCAACAAGGAAGAAGTAGAAGAAGAAGAAGTCAAGTATCCAAAAAAGGTTACTATTTCCAAGCAACCGACAAGTAAGACAAGGCAACCATGGAAACCAAAGATAGATAAAATCAACACAACCATTTTCAATGAAGGAAACTTTGTGCAGATGAACAAGTTCTATGATTTATACAATATCATTGAGAAGGAACAACTAGATATCTCTACTATGAGATATATGATTCTCAATAACTTGAAGCTTGAGAGTATTAAAGGCATGATGAATCAAAAAGTCTATAACAAAATTATAGCTAAGAAGGTACCAGTTCATGAAGAAGACATGTAACTTTGGAAGTCAATGATAAAAACTATGTACAAGATAGATGATGAAGATGAAATCAAGAAATTGTTGAAGAAATGAGCACCCTACTTGCAAAGTAAGATGAGGCAATTTTTGTTCACAAGAGGAGAAAAGAATGTTATAAGAAGTGAAACTAAAATAGCCATCAATCAAATAATAAGTGAGTTAAAGAAAAAACCTACAAATATAGAGAAAACTTAAAAAGTATTAGTAAGTGGTGATTCTATGCATATTGATTCGACAAATGTTATTGTTAACATTGATGAAGATATGTTCAATCAACTTGAATCTTATTTAGAAGATATGTAGGATTAGTTGAGACTAATTGAACAAGAGAAAAGATAGATAGAAGAAGAAAAGAAAAAGGTTGAAGAAGCCAGGTTGAAATTTCTTAAGGAGGAGAAGAAGCAAAAATAAGAAGAAAAGAGGAGATAAGATGAAAAAGAAAAGAAAGAAATAGAAAAGAAAGAAAAAAAAAGAAAAAGAAAGAAAAGAAAGAGAGGAAAAAGAAGAAGAAAGAAAATCAAAGAAGCTAGCAAATAAGAAACAAGATGAAGATGTGTTTAAAGTATCTAGCTCATCCACTCCTATATCTCTCGCTAACCTTACAGGCGATGATGACAATCAAACTGACTTGATCTCATCTTTGAAAAAAATGATTAAAAAGAACATAAAAGTCAATAAATTAAAAAGAGCATTAATGAAGGTGACTGATAGATTGCACATCACCTTCTCAAAAAAACATATAGACAAAGACCCCAAATAGAGAGCTCAAGCAATTGTAAAATCATTTGATGATGAGTTTACAATTTTTTTGAAAGTTGCTAAGTCTAAGGCTCCAATTTTCACATGAGGTTAATCTTCTTAGCACCATTTATCAGAATATTTAGAATTATTTGATGAGTATCGATACTTGTATTAAGGAACTCTAAAAATATCAAAAAGTTGGCAAGGTACTATACATCAAATGTACTTTATCTCATAAGTTGATAATAGAGTTGGATAACAAGATTCAAGGGAAGCTAATGAGTTGGAAGCTCTAACCAGTCAGATACAAAAAACCTCTTGCAGAATTGATGAGTTTGAATGACAACTTGCTGATGTTCACTCAGACATCAACAAACTATAATTTGATAAAGAACAAGTTTTGAGAAGACTATCAGAATTTAGAGAATCTATTTCTTTGAAGACATCAACTATTGAGAGACAATTGGAGGAATGTATAAAAGCAAAGGAAACTTATTCCAATTTTACATACTCCAACCTTAATGTAGTTGAGATTGCATCATATGCCTTATGTGTAATGTTCACTTCTACCAAAGAAAAAAAGGACACATGGGAGAAAGATATGAACAATTTAAAGATAAATTTGATGATAACATGAAGATAATATCATCTTGAAGCATCAAGGTAGAAAGTTTTGACAATTTTCTATAGTAGAGAAAGCTTTTTTTTATAGTTTTTGGACTTTCCAACCTTTGTCATTGATATCAAAGGGTGAGAAGTTGTAGAAGAAAATTGTAGTAAGTTACATATGTAGTAATCATATCAAAAGAGGAAGCATTTTTAATATGAAGTGCTTGTAATAGATGATAAGTAATTTAGATTTTAGTAAAGTTTTTTCACTTAACCAATTTTCCTTACTTTGTTTCCATCAATGCCAAAGGGGGAGATTGTTGACAATTGGCTATCTACAAATATGTAAATGTCATCATTAATGACAACAGATGATGTACATACTTGTAGTAAATCTCAAAAATAAAGGTACTTAGCTTTTTGGTACTTAGAAAAATTTTCTAAGTATGAAAATGGTTTACAATAGTGCATTGTTTTATATGTAAAATGTTTCTGACATCATATTATGACTAGCGAGCTTAGATGGAGACAATATACATGTTGATGATGATGTGTATAATCTTAGACATCAGTACAAATAGTACTAGAAAATGATAATTAAGATGTACATGATATCAAAATGAAAGGTAAAGTAATTATTTTGTTTAAAAAAATATTACTTGACCAATTAGGGTTAACATCCTAGATGTTTACTTTAAGTTAGAAAAGTATATTGTGGTCTTAGCTGACCTAGCAAAAATTTCTAAAAAGGCATGGTATTTATGAAAAGGATATCTTGCAAGGTTCAGTGTGTATTTTTGATGTGAAAGTGATATGCAAAATTCTTGTGAAGCGATATTTGCAAACTTTTTGAGAACTTGATTTCGTTATCCAAGATTGAGATGAGGTTAGAGATCAACTGAGGACAAGTTACAACATCTATACTTATATATTTGAGGAACTTGAAGTTTAGTTACTTGTTTGGGTAGTGAGCTCTTCTTGCATACATTATACTTCAAATCATAATAGGGATTCAAAGTCTCCTAATAGGAACTCTATATACTAAATTTGCTCATTGACTCCTAACAGGGTCCATCGTCTAACAACGAACATATAAAATAGTATATCTTTGTGGGCATCATTCCCAATAGGGTTTTCTCTTGGCTAGGGTTACCCTAGTTAACACAATATAGTGTTATAAGTTCTCTTTGTATATGGTTACTTTTACTGTTCAATACTATTTATTTACTTTCTTATGCATGGTACAAAGTAATTAATAATATCTAGTTGATGACAAACATTTGTAGAATACTGATTCACCCCCTTCTTAGTATTTCCTATTTCTAATAGAAAATGTGTAAAACACAAAAATTGTAGTACTCTGAATCTCGTTTCTAAACTACTAAGGTTTTTAAAAAGTGGATAAGATTAAAAGGGTCAAACTCCATGCGCTCGAAAAGTTGTTCTTGTTTTCTACTTAAAAATATTACATAGCTATTTCTATGAGCTTGAAAAAAGAAGAAGTTATATTTAGTATTTTGAAAAACCATTTGGTAAGATGATAGGTAAGAGTGAGATCTAAAAGTTGTGTATTTTTTCATAATTACCTGACTAGTAGATTTTTTTCTATGATTTTTCGAAGTGACTCCATCCTAAAACTTTGGTACATGTTTGTGCACTAGGCATAACTTGCATCAAAATAATATAAAATCAACACTTTTTAAAAGTGTATAGAATCACATGTAGAATAATAATATATAATTTATTTTTTATTTAGTTAAGTAAATCAAAAGTTATTGAAAAAATGGTAGACATGTTTGAGAGGACTCTGAAGATAGTGATTTAGAAAAATTAACTTCACAATGTTAATGTTGTCCAAAAATTAAAAAATTATGTGGTTAGAAAGGTAAGAATATGTGTGAGGTTATGGTGGTAATTTTAGAGATACACAGTTCACCATTTGCAAACTTGATGATGTAAAATACTAAAATTGATCTTACAAGATGAAAAAATGTCTAAAGCAACCAAAATGGAGGGAAAATATGAACCCAAGCCTTTAGGTAGGTTAACAGGCCTATTACCAAGTCTAAATGTGATCATACTTCAATGTTTAAATAATGTGAGCATGTTATTAATAGTAAAACTCAATTCTAATACTATTAGTAACATCATCACATCATATGTATATAAAACTAAAGTCAATTTCCACTTCCCATTAACATTATATATGTACTAACATATTTATATATTTTTAATATTTATATATATATATGTAAGATATAAAAATGTGGATGAATAGAGTTTAGAATAATGCACATGAGAGAGACCCTAAACCCAAATTTTTATACATACATATGGATTTTAAGGAGGTGGAATGTAAATATGGAAATGCTAATATTGAAATGAAGAGATGAACGTACTAACTTTTAGAAAAGAACCTAGTGGAAACCCTATCAAATAGTCTCAAAAAATGTTGATTTCCATGATCCTAAATCAAAACTATGAGATCTACAAAACCTAGAATTCTTTTACTTTTTTGAGCCAAGTCGACCTTGACCCATTTATTTACAACCTTGACATCCTATGTTGCTCTAATAGAAATTTTGTTCATGGATGCCAAAAGTTCTCTGAAAGGGTTCTCAAATCTACACTAATATTTGTTGTCCTGTACCTGCATCTGCAAGAAAAAAGGCTTTGTTGTTTGGATGAGGTGTTTTCCTTGGTCAAAACTTAGTTAGAATCAACCTTACTAATATAATTGAAATATATAATGCTAGCAAGTAATATAAGTAAATTTAATAAAGAAACTATGATATTTAATAGATATGCAATTGTATTTGAAATATAAACAAGTATACTGATATGAAAGCTTGGACTCAATAATGTAAATCAAAACCATAAATGTAAATCAAAACCTCCATGATTGTATGCTTGAAATCCAACTTGATGGAAGAATGAATAGATCTTGAAGATGAATAAAGGATCTTGAAGCAAGATCACATCACCATGATGGATAGATCTAGGATTTGAATGATGAATCTTGAATGTTTGAACCAAATCCCTTCAAAGGATTGAATGCTTGAATCCTTGGTCTTCAATGGAGAACTTGAATACTTGAATGAGTGATTGATTTCTCACTTGATTTTATTTCTTGAATTCAATGGAAGATGGATGCTTGATCATGACAAGTAAATATCTCCTCATGAAAACTAGATATCTCCTTTCTTCTATTTTGTGTGTCCAAAATAAGAGAGGAATGATTCCTTATATACTAGTCTATGACACAACCTTCAAGAGAGGTCGGCATAGGGGAATTAAATTCTAATTAAGCCTTAAGCTCTAGAAATTATCCTAGATTAAATATAATTTAAAGGTTTACCATTCTAAAGCCCAAAATGACCGACCTAGAAGTAGTAAAACAAACTTCTGATCCTCTCGCCACATTTGACAAACTTCCTAATGAAAAAGGGGGACCTAGGTCAAGGTCAATGCCAAATTTGACCTAGGTTAGTGTCAAGGTCATCATTTTATCTAGGTCAAGGTCAAGGTCAACCTTCACCTAGGGGTTAAGGACCCCTAAAAAATGAGCCACAAGGGAAAAAATATTGCCTGAGGAAGCCCAAATAAAAATCCTAAACAAGCAAAAAAGATGAGTAGGGGGTAGAAAATAGGGGACAACATGATGAAGGCCCAAAACACCCCCTAAGGAGGGCTAAACATTCTTAAGATGAAAGTACTTCCATTTTAAGATGATACTATATATATATATATCTGTGTGTGTGTGTGTCTAGATATATCCATATAAAATTATATTTATATCATCCATCTATATTTAAATTTCTTTCTCCATCCTTACCTCTCTCTCTCTCTCTCTCTCTATATATATATATATATATATATCATACCCTCTCTCTCTTCTTATCCCCTTCTCTCCATTACTCCCTCTCACTCCCTCCCTTTGTCTCTCCATCCTATCCAATCTCTCTCCCCATGGACTATACTCTCTCTCTCTCTCTCTATCCTATACCCTTCTCCCCTCCCCTCTCTCTCTACCCTTCTCTTGTCACACCTGTCTCTCTCTCTATTACTCCCTCTCACTCCCTCTCTTTGTCTCTACATCCTATCCCCTCTCTCTCTCTCTCTCTCTCTTCATTATATCTACTCTCTCTCTCCCCAACCTATACCTCTCTCTCTCTCTCTCTCTCTCTCTCTCTCTCTCTAATATACCCTTCTCCCCTCAACCTATAATGATTTAGGTCTTTATAATGTGATTGTGTTAGTAACAAAATCACATTTTATGAATTATGGAAAATTTTGATCATTATGTTTAGGTTTAAATAATATGATCATAGTTTTAATAGTATGCATATATCAACTTCTTTAACAACCCTAAAAAACCATGTTAAGTTGCTACTGTATATGAGAAATATGTTAGCAAGTAATACTAATCTATTAAAAAACAAAAGCATTAACTAGCATATAAACCATAACATAAATGAGAGACTAAAGAGGAAACCCCAATTGGAAATGTGAGCCAAATGAATGGACTCTTCCAATGGGATTTAGCTCCTTGCTTGGTAGATGGGTCTAAAGATTGGGATGTATGCTCAAGGTTCCCAAAAACTAGCTTCAATGGAGATGAAAAATGGCAAATTGGTAGCTTTGTGAGCTCTCAATTTGGCATCATAAGGGTATGGTTGATGGCTTTTTGGCTCTCAAAAGGGCATTATAACTTTAGCTCCAAGATTTTGATGAAATGGCTTGGGAGGGGATTCAATTTATAGCCTAAGGGCTTGAGAGATGGAGGGCTAAGATGAAAGGAAAGATGAAAGCTTAAGGAGGGCTAGGATGCACTCAAAAGGGAGCACATGGATTGTGCTTGTTTAGCACCAATCAGGGAGTGACACATGTCACAAGGTGAGTGGATGGAGGGAAGGGGGAGGATGAGTCAAAAAAGGAGGCTCAAAGGATAATATCTTCATAAAGACCCTTCATTATGGCCTGTAAGAGCTTGTAAGAGTCTTTATGGCTTTTGTAAGAGCATTAATTGTTGGGTGGTTGGGATATTTTGGAGGGAGTTGAGATTGTTGACTTTCCTTGGCTCAAGAAAGTCTTAAGCTTGTTTAGGGAATGTGACAACATTACGGGGTGGATTAGGCTTGGGTTTAGGATTAGATTAGGGATGTTAGAGATTTGCAAGTGGATGACATTCATGAGGGTGGGTGAGTTAGTGACTAAGCTTAGTTAGTATGGGTGGATGGGGTGGATTAGGCTAAAAAGGGGAGTTAGGATAGGTTATGGGTTATTAGATTTGAGGGTTTTATTTATCAGATAGGTTTATTTAATAAATGGAGATTTTGGATTTAGATAGAAGAATAGTATTTAATTGATAAATAATAGGTTATTTGATTTATCAATTTAGGACTATAGATGATTAATTAAATTAATCAGCTAGGGGATGACAAAGGATTAATTAAATAGGAATTTAATTAATGATGCCTTTAGAGATAACTAAATAGGATTACCAAAGCAATGCAATCAAATTTAGGTGTCTACATTTTGCCCCTCTTTGATATAGTGTTGAGACAACACTATTTCAAAGAAGTTTGAATGAAGATGACACGAGGAAGATTTTTTAGCAACACGGTTGCCCCAATCTCAGATAAGAAGAGGAGATACTAGACTTAGATGATGCGCCCTCAAGAAGGTGGCGAGGAGAGAAATGAGGCTCGATGACTTCTTGAAAAGTACAAGAAATTAAGATGAGCTAAGACATAGGTTGGCAAAGAGAAGGGGCTGAATTAGCTCAACCTCTCACTACAGGAGGATGATAAAGGAAAATCAGGGGCATAAGAGGAAACAAGCTTAAGAATCTTGGGATTGGGGGGAGGATGAAGGAGCAGAGAACTATAAAAGAAATCCAGGATGGAGAGATGGACGAGGGGATTAAAAAGCTAATGCAACAGGATTTCAAAGAGTCAGATTGGCGGAAGATGGGTTTTCAGAGATCCCTAGGACTAGGACTGTGGATCTCGAAAGATGAGGCTTGGTGGATTGATTTGATTGGTGGATCCCTAAGACTAGGATTGTGGATCCCTAAAGCTAAGCATGAGGAGCGATTAAAAGAGGTACTAATGCACAAGCTGGGATAGGAGAGACAGATGCTGGATATGGATGGGGGATAATGGAGATGAAGGAAAACCATTGAAGCTTTTTGAGCAGGGGGATACTTCAAAAAGAAGTACCATCATGTAATTGTGCACTAAATTTTCTATAGGAATGTTGGTTAATTGCCAAGGTTACCAAGAACATCAAGGCCTGTTCATCAACTGTCTAGAGGACTGACGGACTGACTCAAAACAAACACGCAAGGATTGCCCCAGCATCACACATGAATCTCAAAAGAATTAGAGTGGAACCGACACTAGGTAACCCACAAGAAGAAAAGAAAAACAAACAAAAGACTTGATCAAGACCTTACGCTCTGATTGCCCCATTCACAATATACCATGATATGGAAGATCGTGGCAACCTTGAGGAGGGAACAAGGAGATTGCTTGGAAAAGATATTTCAAGACCCAACAGGGAAGAGTCCAAATCAAAAGAAAGCAAAAATCCAAAAGAGAACCGTTTGCCAATGAGATGGGTAGGACGAGGTACTAAAGGACCAAGATCAGACACGAGGAAAGCTATATCCTACAAGGATCTATCGGAGAGAACCTAAGCTGATGGATCTGGATGAGTGATGCATCTAGCAAGCTGAACTAAGAAGGATAACACTTTGGTGATAGGAGATCTAGCTAAAGGATGTATTGAAATAGCTAACCAAACTATGCGGTGTGTGCAAGATGCTGATCAAGGATGAACTAACACGAACGTTGGATATATACAATGGTACTAAGCTAAAGAGGATGTACAAGCTGATGGACCAAGATATGTTACAAATGTACAAGTTTGTTCATGTTTTGGTTTTTGTGAGATGGAAATGTTTGTGAAGGATGGGATGTCTATAATAGTTGATAGGTGGATAGGTAGATGGTTTGTGAAAAGCTTAAGGAAAATGGGATTCTTTGTATGCATGTGATAGGATACAAGTTAGGATACAAGATTATCTACAAGCTGGAGTATGGTACAAGCTTTCGACAAGATTCGGATATACAAGGTATGGTACAAGATTTACAAGGTATAATACAAGCTTTGGTACAAGATTTAAAAGGTATAATACAAGCTTACAATATTTTACAAGCTGAGGTACAAGATTGTACAAGCTGTACAGGAGGTATTTACAAACTCCACGAGATTTTGGATATTTGGTTGGAACACCAAGGGAACAAAAAGGTGTGTTTATGGGATGGTGGGTGGATGGATGAGGGATAGGATAGTGATAGATAATAGATTAGTCTTAGTACACAAGGTGCCTGAATTACCAGGTTTTCACCAAGGTACCTATCCAAGGCGCTTGAATTGCCAAGTTTTCACCATTGGATGCTTATTTTTCTTTACTATTTTTTTTTGTATTTTTCAAAAGCTGGGTATACCAAGGATCTTCAAGCATAGAACTTCTTGAGATTAATGATGTTAGTAGGATCATTCAAGAGTTCTCCTTCCAATGTAGATAGCTGATAGGCTCTAGAGCCAAAGGAAGCAGTGACAACATAAGGACCGAGCCATGTAGGTTCAAACTTGCCTTTCTTTTCTCGATCTACTTGGACTTTCATGTTTTCTTTGAGGACCATGTCACCTGGCTGAAAGTGTCATGGAAGCACCTTCTTTTTGAAATTCCTTTTGAGACAAGTTTGATAGACTGTGAGATGATCATAGGCTTGTTGTCGCTTCTTGTCTAAGAGATCTAGCTAGGTGAGCCGAGCTACTCTTTATTCTTCATCTAATATTTGCCCTTGCAAAGATATGCACAAGGAGGGAAGTTCAACCTCTATAGGTAGTGACGCTTCAGCACCATAGAATAGGGAGTATGGAGTTGTGCTTGTGGATGTACAAAAGGAAGTTCAATAGGCCCATAGGGCTGGATTTATTTGTAGGTGCCAATCACGACAGAAATCATTGACAACTTTCTTTAGGATTTTGAGGAGGGTTTTGTTAGTTGCCTCTACCTGGCCATTACCTTGTTGAAAATATGGGCTAGAAAAGAGGTGATGGATGCGGAGGGAAGTGCATAATTCTTCCATTTTGAGATTTTCAAAGTTACCTCTGTGGTTGGTGAAGATGGTGGATGGGATGCCGAAGCGGCAAACAATGTGGTATAAGATGAACTTGGAGACCTGAACTCCTGTAGCTGAGATGAGGGGGACTACTTCCACCAATTTAGTGAAATAGTCTGTAGCTATTATTATCCATTTATGTCCATCAGATGAGAGGGGTGTGATAGTTCCAACTAGATCAAGGCCCCAACAAGTGAAAGGCCAAGGTGGTGCAATAGGCTGTAGATCCTATGCTAGAGCGTGCACAAGATTTGCATGCTGCTGACATGGGAGACACTTTCTGACAAAGTCACAGGAGTCTTCTTCAATGGTAGGCCAATAGTAGCCTGCTCTAAGGATTTTTCGTGCTAGGACAATACCACTCATGTGGACACCACAAAGTCTAGAGTGTACTTCCTTTAACACCATCACGGCCTCATTTTGGTCTAAACATTGAGAGAGAGTATCGTGATAACCTCAAAAATATAGGGTATTGGCTATGATAACATAACGAGATGATTTTAGATGAGGTTCTGGCGTTGGGTATGTGTGAGGTGAGGGGATATGATACCATCGTTAAGGTAAGTGTGAATCTCATGGTACCAAGGGGATTGGGGACCAACCAAGATACAAACACGGTTTGAATCCTCATTCACATAGGCGGGTGTGAGGAGCTGCTCCACTAAAAACTCATACTATGTAGCTACTTGGGGAATTTCCAAGAGCGAGTCGATAGTAGCCATAGCATCGGCTGCTTTGTTCTGTATTCGAGGCACTTGTGTAAACTAAAGCCTTGTAAAATGTTGGGTTAGCCGATCAACTAGCTCTTTGTAGGGTAATAGCTTTTCATCTTTGGTTTGATATTCATTTAGGGCTTGCTTGATGATGAGCTGAGAATTGCCAAAGATTTGTAGCTCAACAATGTTCCATTCTGTAGCTATCTTTAATCCTGCTATGAGGGCCTCATATTCAGCTATATTGTTGGTGCTAGGGAATTGTAGCTTGAAGGATTTTGGAATGTAATCTCCTTGAGGTGTGACCAATAATATTCCTGCCCCTGATCCATGAGATGTGTATGAGCCATCAAAAAAAAGTTTCCATGGGGGTTGTTCTTCAATTAGACAGATATGCTCATCTGGAAATTCGGTGAGCAAAGGATAAGCATCTATTAGAGGTGCATCAGCTAGGTGATCTGCTATAGCTTGCCCTTTGATTGCCTTTTTGTCCACATACTGGATGTCAAATTCGCTAAGGAGCATAACCTATTTGGCCAAACGACTTGTAAGTGCTGTTCTGGAGAGCATATACTTGAGATGGTCAATCTTGGAGACTAGTTGGATGGTATGACTTAGCATGTAGTGGTGAAGCTTTTGAGTTGAGAAAACAACTACCAAACAAGCTTTTTCCATAGGAGTGTAATTGAGTTCATAACCAACTAGGGTTCTACTGATGTAGTAGATGGCTCTTTCTCTGCTGTAGTCATCGAGCTGTGCTAGAAGTGCCCCTAGAGCAGTAGGTGTTGCTGATATGTACAAAATCAAGGGACGACTAGGAACTGGTGGAACCAAGATAGGGGGATTGGTGAGATACTGCTTGAGCTGGTCAAAGCTACGCTGACATAAAGGATCCCACTTGAAGTTCTCATCCTTCTTCAGTAAATGTGAAAATGGTGTACACTTATCTGCAAGCTGGGAGATGAAGCGTCGAATAGATTGAAGCCTTCCTTGAAGAGAACGAAGCTATCGCAGTGTCTGTGGAGGAGGCATGTCTAAGATAGCTTTGACCTTCTTAGGGTCAATTTCTATATCTCGTTTAGAAACTATAAAGCCTAGAAGCTTGCCAGATGTAACCCCAAAGACACATTTCTTGGGATTCAGCATAAGATGATATTTGGCTAACCTATTAAAGACTTTCTCTAGGTTAGCAAGATGATCCATGAAGGTATGAGACTTGACCAAGATATCATCCACATAATCCTCCAAAATGCTATGGATGAGATCATGAAAAATGGTTGTCATAGCTCTTTGATAGGTAGCCCCAGCATTCTTTAGGCCAAAAGACATCATGTTGTAGCAAAAGTTTCCCCAAGGGGTAGTGAATGTTGTCTTATGCTGATCCTCTTCTGCAATCTTGATCTAATTATACTTAGAAAATCCATCCATGAGGGACAAAATTTCATGTCCAGCTGTAAGATCTACAATCATATCTATGTTGGGCAAGAGAAAATCATCTTTTGGACAAGCTTTGTTAAGATCTTTGAAATCAGTGCAGATTCTGATGTCACCAGAAGGCTTAGTGATAGGGACCATGTTGGAGACCCACTCTGAGTAGTCGATAGGTCGGATAACCTTAGCAGCTAACATTCTTTCTAATTCAGCTTTGACCAATAATGCCACCTTGGGGTGCATTTTTCTAAGCTTTTGTCTAAAAGGCTTGATCTTTGGATCGACTGCATGATGGTGAACTAAAAGCTTTGGATCAAACCCTAGCATGTCCTAATATGACCATGCAAATTGGCCAATGTTCTCTCTTAAGACCTCAAAGAGGAGATCAGCTTGGTCTTGTGATAGGGATGCAGCAATGTGAACAAGCTTAGGGATCTCTAAAGAACCGATGTTGACTTCTCTAGCATCCTCAATTAGAATAGAAGATATCTCTGGTTGATTATCTTGAGGAGGCAATGCTAAATCCTCATGTTCTACTTATGGCTCTAGATTTTCTTGCTAAGGGGATCTCTTTGCTGCCTTAGCTAGTCTTAGATTCACCTTAGTTCCAGTTTTGGGTGTATCGGAACTAGGTTGGGAATTTTCTCCAAAATACCCCTTGGGATCTAGCTTGTAAATATAGGTAGAATCTGGCTTTGTTTTCTTGTGAGGAGTTTCAGCTCCCATGAATCTTAGAAGTGCCTCCTCTGATGTGAACTCATCGATGTGTATGATGCTTGGTTGGTCCCAATCTATGAGTTGTGGATGGGCGAGTGGTAGGTCAATGAGGTGGATGGATAGTTCTTGGAGAACAGAGTCTCCAAGGGAGATTTGGTCTAGGATATCGTCGTAGGCTCTCTTTTCAACTTCCTCAGGAATGTCTTCAATTTTGACAAGGTCGCAGTGAATGTTCAAAAAAGTGTGACCATTCTCATTGGTGCCCCCAGTTGTGGGTATGCCAAAGCCAAGACTTGACTTCGATTCCCACTTGTGTGCATCGATGGGGCACTGCATGCCTCTTTCTTCTGGTCCTAGACCACCACCTTGATAGTTCCATTTTTCAGTGGTGAGCTTATTGTCTTGGGGATACTTTTGG
Source organism: Cupressus sempervirens (assembly GCA_028749045.1). NCBI lineage: Eukaryota > Viridiplantae > Streptophyta > Pinopsida > Cupressales > Cupressaceae > Cupressus > Cupressus sempervirens. The sequence continues at coordinate 114,384,967 of CM053786.1, forward strand.
CTGAAGTGATCAAGGCATGCTTGATTTCTTTGAGGTACATCCTTATGTAACCATTTGTTGATATCTGGAGTGAGCTCCTCATGAAGAGGGATTTTTGAGGATACAACGGTTGTTGGGCCAAACTATTTGTATCGAGGAGGTGGAATCTCCTTAGCTTTGTGATATGTCGGTCATCCATGGGCATGTGGATCAAGTGGGAGTGCCCCGACAACAAATGCATCCGACAGACTATACTCTCCACAACCTTTGTTATTGATCTTCATAGTAGACAGGGTAGAGGCGAGGATGGTTTCTGGGTCATTATAAGTGTGGGATGAGCTGGTGATGGATGTGCTGATATCAATTCCAGGGCAATAGTTTGTATATGAAGCTTCAACTGCATTACAGTAAGCAAAGGGTTCTGGATCGGCATGGATAGTTACCTTAGTGCCTTGATGCAAAAATTTGACGAACTGATGGTAAGTGGATGGAACGACTTTCATGGCATGAATCCATGGGCGATAGAGGAGGATGTTAAATGGTAGGTTTAGATCAATAACATGGCAGAGTGTCTGTTGGATGACTGGCCCAACCTTGATTGGCAGCAAAATAGTTCCTTCTGTGGTTCTTTCCAAGTTGTCATAAGCTTTGATGGTGATAACCTCACTGATGATATCTGCCTCAGTATACCCAGCTTGTTTTATGAATTTTAGGGTGCAAATATTCAAGGCTGATCCATTATCTATCATTACTCTTTTCATGACAAAGTTGGATACCATGATGGCTATGCAAAGCGAAAGGGTGTGATCTGGCTTGACCACGGGTATGTCGGTGGGTTTGAATGATAGGGCACATGAGGATGAAAGGTGTCCAACAAGATTACAAAAATTAGTAGCATTGATATCAGAAGGGACACGGGATTCTATGAGAGCACTGTCAAGGAAACAGGACTAGTGCGAAGAAGGTCTAAAATGGAGATTTGGGCTGGCATGTTCCCAAGGTGTTCCAAGATATTGTACTGGCTTTTTGATGGAGCTGATGGTGCTGGTGAAATTGGTGCACCTGCGATGTTAAATCAGGCTCTTCGAGTGGTGACTGCACATTCATTGTTTGGTCCTTGGATATTGATAACATTGATAGAAGGCTCTTTCTCTGATATACAACCTATAAGGCTACCATAGTCTATATAGGATGAAGTGTGGTCATTGTTCTTCCCATGCTGTTGGTTTGGCTGGCGGTTGTTGGTGTTGTTGTTGTTGGTTTGGATAGGTGCTTTTCTAGGATTTTGATTGTTGTGAGGAGGAAAAGCATTTTGATAGATCTGTAAGCCTGCATTGGGAGAGGTTTGGGCACCAACAATGATTTCCTTCCGATCAATGAGGTCCTGCACATAGTCTTTCAGTTTCATGCATCTGAGGGTAGTGTGACCTTTTACCCTATGAAATTTGCAGTACTCATTGTCTTTGTACCATGCAGCTTTAGATTGGCTTGGGTCAATTTGCTGGGTAGGAGAAAATTTGATGAGGTTTTCCTTGACTAATTTCTCAAAAATGACATCCAAAGGTTCACCAAGGGGTGTATAATTTCTAGGTGCAGGTTGGAATCTGGGCTTTTTTCCTACAGCTACATTGATGGCATTAGTTTTATTGTTAGACCCTTGAAAGTTGGGTCTTGGATTGTGGCCTTGATAGCTTTGGTGATTTTGCTATTGGTAGTTGATAGCTTTTTGAATTTGTGGTTGATATGGTGGGTTGGACTGGTTGTGAGATGGACCAATAATATTCACATGTCTGGTGTCAGTGACGCCATCTGTTGCAACATGCTTGTTTTTGTTCCAATACCTAGACTTGTCATTGGAATGTGATTGATTTTGGTTGGCTTCCTTGTAAATCTTGACCACACCATCTTTAATGAGTCCTTGCTCAAGGATCATTCCTTTCTCTTTGATATCTTTGTAGGTCTGCAAACAATTCATGGTCATGTGGTGAGCCAAGCTAGGATGGGCATTATCAATAAAAATTTTCACCAAATGGCACTCTGGCAAGGTGCAAGATATGCGGGTGGTAAGGGTTTGCCATCTTTGCAGGTATTCAACAAGGCTTTCTCCACCTTTTTGCTCAGTGTGGACAAGGTCAACTATTGATAGCTCTGTTTCAACAAGATGGGCATATTGGGCTACGAATGCCTCAGATAATTCAGCAAAGCTTTTAATTGTGCCATAGGGGATTCTATAAAACCATTCAAGAGTAGGTCCAGCCAAGCTTTTGGGAAAAAGGTGCAAGAGGAAGACATCATTGTATGCCACGTCCTGGCAGTGCATGTAAAATTCTTTGATATGTGTGACAGGGTCTCCTTTTCCTCTGAATTTGTCAAATTTGGGTACCTCAAAGTGTTCGGGAAATGGTGTCATGGTAATGGCTCTATCAAATGGGTAAGGACGTACATTCTCAAACTTGAATGTCTTCAGATCATTCCCTTCTTGGATGGCTTTCAGAGCTGTCTTCATTTGCTCCCATTCTGAATTGATAGGTGATGGTTGGAGTGCCTCCAATGTAGGGGTTCCTTGAGGTAGGTATGCGCCAGATGGGGCCACTAAATATGGATGGCTATGAGGGATTTGCTGATAGGGATTGTTCATTGTTTAGGCAGCTGCATGGTGGATGACGGGTTGTTGAGGGGGAGGTGGTGCATATTGCTGCATGTGATGTGAGGCTGGTTGTTGATATGGGATTTGAGGTTGGGATTGAGGAACATAAGCTGGTTGTGGGATAAATGGATTTCTTTGTGGAGGTAAGGTATAAGATGGTTGTGAAGCTTGGGGAAAGGATCGGGGGCTTGTGGGGTTTGACCAATATATGTGGGTTGCGCCCCCATTTGGGATCGTATCTACAAATAATTGGTAGTTGGCTGGATTGGTGGGTTACCTCCTAGAAGTGGCATTGAAAAGTAGTTGGTAATAGGAGGTAATGCATTAGTTGGTGGTGGAGGTGGTGGGAATTGAAAGCTTGGGAATGGAACTGATGGGGTTTGATAACTTGGTGGCTGGATTTGGAAGCTTGGTAGAGTGGTGGCAGGAGCTGGGGTCACTTGGGAGCTTGGTAGAAAATTGGTAGTAGCTTGTGGGGTTTGATAGCTTTGTGGAGTGAGGGTAGTAGCTTGTGGATTTGTAGCTGATGGTATTGAGCTCCCAAGACCTAATGGAAATGATGGGATTGTGCTTTGGGCTATGGTGAACAAGCTGGGGGTGATGAAAGGTTGATTACTTTGCCCCATGGGTGGCATCCCTGTTGTATATTGCTGAGGTTGGCCAAAGATGCTAGCACTGATTTGGGAGATGGGTGGATTTGGAAAGTTGGGTTGGGGAGTAGCAGCAACAATAGTGAAGGGCATGAACGGTGAGGTGTTTTGGGTAAAGGGGGTTTGGAGCGGAGAGGTATGAACCAAGGATGGAGTTGTGGTGGCTGGGTTGGCTTGCGGCATGGAGATTTCAACTTGGTTGGATGATGGTATGTTTGGGTCTGTTGGATCATATGGATTGGCTAGAGGCTCTTCTTTTGGCATATATTGAGGATAATTTGGATCATAAGAGCCTATGGGTGGTGGCAGTTGCCCAAACAATAGGTGAGATGGATCTGATAATGGAGAGGGTCTTCCAAAGTCAAAGGTTCCTACATTGCCCCTTCAAAAATTAGCCATGATTGTCTCTTTGTTCTTGTCTATAATGGCGTTTACCAATACTGCATTTCCTGGTTGGTTCATGAAAGCTTCAATGTCAGTAGGTGATGGCATAGCTTTCTCTGGGCTAAAGGATGGATGATTGCTCAAGGGGGGTGAGGCTACTCAATCCAAATGATAGGGCTCCATTGTTTCTTTCTTCTTGGCTAAGCGAGTGACGGGTGGCATGAAAAATGCTCCTAGGGATGGGATGCAACAAATGTTGGTGGATGCAAAAAAGGGGGGAAGGCTTTTCTATGAAAATGATTTCCTAGGTTGAGGCAAAGCTATATGAAAAAACCTAAGGAGGATTGGGTTTGGGATTCTAACTTCAAAGATATGTTGCCAAAGCACAAAAGGTCTGCTTTCCTATGTGCAAGCTTAGTGGTGATTGTGTCAACTTAAGGATAGACTGATGATCCTTTAGGAAGAACACAAGATTGACCACTTGTGGATCTCAACCTTTAGCTCAAGGTGATGAGGGATGACAAGTGACAAAGCTAGATTACCCTAGACAAAGCTCTATCAAAGGGATAACCTTGGTGAGGTTGGTGGATTTGAAAGTTTTTAGGAATGGCAAACTTTTAGCAAGGTGACAACAATTTTTGAAGGATTGGATGTGAAGATTTTGGATTGCTGGCTAGATGGTTTGGTTCTGAATGAGATGAATGAGCTAATAATGCTTAAGGGGATAACCTAAAATGGCTAGATTTTCTACAAAGATGACTCTAAAGTGAAGCTTATCCAAGAAGATGTGGAGAAACAAGGGGGTCTAATCATAGAAATCATGCCTAGTTGGTAAGGCATAAGCAGGATTAACTCCTGGATTTTGGCTAAATTTGATGGTGCGCTCTAACGAGGCCTCTTGAACTGCTTCATTGACAGCTTTGTCCTCTGCTTTGTGGAGTTTGGCAATTCGAGGACTTGGTGTTAGTTCCTTTCTCTTGGCTGAAAGTTCTTGGTATACCTGAGATGGCTTGAGTTTGACTTTGTGGAACTTTTGTTTGGGTTTGGGTTGCTCTGACATGAATTCTTGAATCTACTTGGCTTTGAGAGACCTCAGTTATTTTGCTTCAACTTTTTCAACTTCTGGGATAGGCAGTGACTACGCTAAGTGTGCCCTAAGCTAGGATTGACCAAGTTTGGCAAACATGCATTCAATAAGTAAAAGACCAAACAATAGATAGAAACAACCAGATAGCAGTTTTGATTCCAAGAATGTGATACTTGCACCAAGGAGTGTGTGTGTTCTACAAATGTTTCGATCAGTCACTTCAAACACATTAACATCCTAGATGGTTGTCTACAAGGCTGATAGTTGGTTTAGCTAGGGAGTCCTCGATATACCCAAAGTATGTGAGGCCCAAATTGGTAGATGAAACCAAAAAGATGTCACACAGTTGAGAGGAGCGGTAACCCACTTCTCCTCTTTCATTTCTCAAGGGTATAAAGTTCCTTGAGGCTTAGCCCGAGTGACAAAATATTGATCCCAAGAGAGGTGTCTTTCGATTCACCTCCCGGTTCTTATACTCCGCCGGAACGCTGGAGTTGAGGTCGTCCCAAGGGGTGATGAAATCTCCAAGCAGGCATCCTAAAAAGAAACAAGGTTTTGGATCCTAATCTTATGCACCCAAGATGGCCTCGAAAGACGACAAGGAGAGAGAAGACTTGGATGACCTTGGGCTAAAAAACATGCTTGTTCTTTTACCAACTAACTCTTATGTGTGCTAATCTAGACTTTGTGAGCACTCATGTTTAAGAGACAATGTTCAATTCCAACTTGAAGTGCCAACAAAAGTAAATCAATCAAAGAATGCAAACAAGAAGAAGAGTTAGGGTCAACAAAAGCAAACTCACGCGCTCGAAGGCCCTCCACGTCAAGTATTGATTAATTTTCTTTAAGGCATTCAAGATTGAGTGTGAGTTTGTTTTAAAGCCCAAAGAAAAGATGTGTGAGACTCAATTTGTCAAGCGCGCACCCGGAGTCCCTCCACGTCAATAGTTGTTCGATTTTAGTGCCCAAACTTGAAGTGTGATTGATTTAATCTAGAGTTTTGATCATTTAAGAATTTTGATAAAGTTAAAGCAAATGTTCAAAGACCAAGTGAGTGAGTTAGATTGTGGAACATTTAACACCTTTTTCAAGTAGACCCATCCCCATAAATGGCGCTGAGATTGCAACCAATGGTTGAATTGATGGGTGATTAGAAAAGAGGTGAGTCCAAGGAACTACTCAAATTGATTTTTGCAAATTTGTATTTTAACTTAACAAAGTTTCTTAAATGTCCAAAAATCAAACTTTACCTAGATTGCATGTGGAAAAGAGATTTGTTTTGTTCAATTTTAGAAGCTCCAAATGAAGTGTTTGATATTGCAATGGTTAATTGATCCTTGGCATTCAAGATTGGATTTGTTGTTTTAATCATGCATTCAAGAAAAATTTGATTTTAACCCATGGCATTCAAGAGTGTGTTTTTTAGCAACATTCATTCAATAGAAAATGTGTTTAACCATTCAAGTTCATTCCATGAAAAACCTAAAAAAACATGATTAGTCACCCAAAAAGTTGCTCCAACCTGCAATAAGACAAAAAAAAAATTGATTAGTCACCAAAATCTTCAAAAAAAGGAAAGCTTAACTATGGGAAATTTTTTTAAAACTTTTTTTGTTGTTTTTCCTATGCGTAAAAATGCTTAAAATGGTCTAAATCCTACGGAACCACTAAAACTCAAATTTTGATTTATACTTAAAAAAAAAAAAAAAACTACTAAGTGCAGAAATAAAGATTTTAAAGCAAAAGTGCAACAGTGACAGGCGAAGACAATAGTTCATCAGGCACAAACACCGATCAGTGGAGACGCTAATCTACAAAGATGGTAGAGGAAGAGGTGCAAACGACAGATTAAGTTGGCGATGGCAGAGACAACAGTCTAGGTTGCAGAGACGACAGTTTATTTGCTGGTGGCAGTAGAGAGGACAGTTTGACTGATGGTGGCAGCGAAGACGACAGAGTGGATTTTGAATGAGAAAATTGCTAGGTGGAAATGATGGTTAGAGGCAAAGATGATGATTAAAGCCAGGCGAAGATGCTAAAATGCAGAGACACTGATTTGTGCAGACGAAAAAATTCACTTCAGAGACGACAGTTTTAGATTCGGAGACGACAGTCGACCAGTCGGAGATGCCGATCTGCAGAGACGACACTGCCAGAAATTTGGTTTAAAAAACGCGGATTTTTTTTAGAAAAATTTTGAAATTTGATTTTTGAAGCTTCATTTTTTCTCCCTAATGCTTCCTTTAACCTGCAAGAACAAGATTAAACCCTACAACTCACTCAAATGACAAGAAACATTAGATTATTAGCAAAAAACAATATATAGATAGAAATAGAAGATTAAATGACCCATAGTGGGGTCCCACCGGGCGTGCCAAAATGTATATGAGAAATATGTTAGCAAGTAATACTAATCTATTCAAAAATAAAAGCATTAACTAGCATATAAACCATAACATAAATGAGAGACTAAAGAGGAAACCCCAATTGGAAATGTGAGCCAAATGAATGGACTCTCCCAATGGGATTTAGCTCTTTACTTGGTAGATGGGTCTAAAGATTGGGATGTATGCTCAAGGTTCCCAAAAACTAGCTTCAATGGAGATGAAAAATGGCAAATTGGTAGCTTTGTGAGCTCTCAATTTGGCATCATAAGGGTATGGTTGATGGCTTTTTGGCTCTCAAAAGGGCATTATAACTTTAGCTCCAAGATTGTGATGAAATGGCTTGGGAGGGGATTCAATTTATAGGCTAAGGGCTTGAGAGATGGAAGGTTAATATGGAAGGAAAGATGAAAGCTTAAGGAGGGCTAGGATGCACTCAAAAGGGAGCACATGGATTGTGCTTGTTTAGCACCAATCAGGGAGTGACACATGTCACAAGGTGAGTGGATGGAGAGAAGGGGAATGATGAGTCAACAAAGGAGGCTCAAAGGATAATATCTTCATAAAGACCCTTCATTATGGCTTGTAAGAGTCTTTATGGCTTTTGTAAGAGCATTCTTTGTTGGGTGGTTGGGATATTTTGGAGGGAGTTGAGATTGTTGACTTTCCTTGGCTTAAGAAAGTCTTAAGCTTGTTTAGGGAATGTGACAACATTAGGGAGTGGATTAGGCTTGGGTTTAGGATAAGATTAGGGATGTTAGAGATTTGCAAGTGGATGGCATTCATGAGGGTGGGTGAGTTAGTGACTAAGCTTAGTTAGTATGGGTGGATGGGGTGGATTAGGCTAAAAAAGGGATTTAGGAGAGGTTAATGGTTATTAGATTTGAGGGTTTTATTTATCAAATAGGTTTATTTAATAAATGGGGATTTTGGATTTAGATAGAAGAATAGGATTTAATTGATAAATAATAGGTTATTTAATTTATCAATTTAGGACTATAGATGATTAATTAAATTAATTAGCCAGGGGATGGAAAAGGATTAATTAAATAGGAATTTAATTAATGATGCCTTTATAGATAACTAAATAGGATTACCAAAGGAATGTAATCAAATTTAGGTGTCTACAACTACAAGGTCCTACTATTGTCTCATAGCATGTTTTGCTACATGTACACATTTTTATGTACTTTCTGCATTCAAATGATCAAAACTTCATATTTTTGGGTGTCTTGTTCATGTTTTTATAATCATTATAACTTCATCTTTATAGAAAATGATTGAATTGAATTATTTTTTGAGTTTATATTCGTGCAATTTTGTTGTTATTTTGTAGGTTATGAACAATGGGAAAGAATAAGAGAAGATCAACTGAGGGACAAGAAACAACAAAAAAAAAAACAAATGGAGCATATGAGGAGACACACACAAGGTGAGTGGTGAGAATGTATCAATTGATATTGAAATGATGAATGCACCTAATGAATTTCAAGACCACACAGTAATTGAAATTAAATCACCTAAAGTAGAAAAAGAGATTCAAGATAACACACCAATTAAACTTAATGCACCTAATGTAGCAAATGAGATTCAAAAGCATGCACCTATTTCACCTCTTGCACCTAAATTTCATAATGAAACATATTCACCCCTATGGACCTAAATTATGTGATGCATGTAATTCACCTAATGTACCTAATATATGCAATGCACCATTTTATACTCCTCCTACAATAATTTGTAGAAAGCCAAAGTTTTTAATTCATATTGATGAAAATATTTTGAGGCCAATGAATGATAAAATGTTGGAAAGAAATTGTAGATGACTTGTTGATCAGATATGGAATAACTATTTTGAAAAATTAAATGTAAGTGGAAGATGTCAAGTAGTTGTTGATGATTAAAAATTTGAAATTTAGAGAGACAATGAGAATTTTGGGGTTAAGATCATTTGAAAATAGTAGCGAAAAAACCATTGTGAGAGACCTTTTCGATGTATATCAAACCATTGGTTCAAAATCACGTTCTAAGGATGTTAATGTTAGGTGATGTGTCCTCACATCAACCATAGTGGGAAAGGAAATGAATCTCACATAATAAGTAGAACAAGAAAAACCTCAAAGATAAGTAGAACAACACTATGCAAAGCCTTGGAGAGGTGACATAAAATTGAGGATCCTAATGGAGATGATCAACTTTTTCCATTCTTGAGTAGACTCTCACTCAAGGACAAGGTTTTTGTTGATGTACTGAGAACATTAATTGAAAAGTTTTGGTCTAAAAATATGAGGGTTTCATAAAGCTAAAAGGATGTTGTCAAAAGGTGGATAGGGAGTAAAAATCATGACCCACATCCAAAACTCTTTTAAGATATGACTCAAACACAATTTTAGGAATTTGTTTTTCAAAGTTATGCTCAAATTAGAATCAGCCAAAGGTTTTCTGAGGCGACAAAACTATTTTATGTTAAGGTTAATCATATATGCACCACATGTTGTAGAGTCCATGTTGAATTCTCCACACATTATGATATTTATTGCTATATATGTAGAACTTTGTACACTAATGATGTTTTGTAGGAATGTGGTCTAAAAGAACCTCCAAAGTTATCAAGAGAGTTTATTACAAGTATACTATGCACATGAGATGCTTGCAACATTTATTATAAAGAAATGTGTTTGAAAGGTTCTTGTGATAAATTTGTTGATTTATAAAAGTTGAAAACATGCTCACATGTAGATAACACACATGAAATTGGTCAAAAAATAGTTTCTCTTACAAAGTACACATAAATTACATATGATGTTAAAGATGGAAAATAATTAAAGAGGTGTGAGATAGTGAAAAATGATATATGTGTAGCTGATTTTATGAAATTATTTCAAGAGAAACTAGCATATGAGTACATAGGTCATACACATAGAGCTATATGGTTAGATGAGAAATTTTAGATATATAAGGACAATTTTCCCTTGGACACAATTGCCTCCATTGTTGATTTTGTTGAAAATTATACACTAAATCTTCTAAATGAAGTACAACCTATGTACTACCACTCTACACAAGTCTCAATTTTTTCTCACATTGCATTCATTCAAGCACATTATAGTAGAGAGGGGGATAAATAGGTTATAAGAGAGTATCACTTCTACCTTAGTGATGATTGAACTCATTAATTAGAGTTTGTGCAAAGTTATTTTAGAAAATTCTATGATAGTTTGAGAGAAAGAGATATTTTCTACAATCAACACATAATATGGCCAGACAATTGTACACCACAATTCAAGAATGCAAGGATGTTCTACTTGTTGACTAGGATGCACATCACAAGTGGTGTCCAACATTTTTAGAACTTCACCAAGGGAGGGAATGGAAAGGGAGAGCATGATGGTGTAGGAGCATGTGTGAAAAGAGCACTTGCTAGAGAGGAATTGGAGTATGAAGGTGGCATACTAATAGAAGATGCAAAATAAATAGTGCAATGGTGTAACTTTACTGTGGTACAAGGTAATGTAGATAAATCTTTGGTTTCTAGATATTTTTGGTTGACAAGTGAAACCAAACATTGAAAAATTGCAAGATTGTTGTACTCGTAAATGATAAAGTGAAATCCATTCTATTAGAATTTCAAATGCATTATCATTAGCAAGTTATACTAGATAGCTCATGTGCTTTTGCTTCGCATGTAGGCATTTTTTATGGGAAAAATATGAATCAAGACAGTGGGTTGACAATTGGTCTTGTAAACCTTTGCAACCTCTTGATTCATATGAAATCCCTAGAGCATTACAATTGAACCAGATTGAAGTATCAATAGATTGGGACCATGTATCTGACTTAGTTGAGCTAGGTAATTTGTCAATTTAAAATGCTTCTTTAAAATTGCACTCTAGATTGCTTTTGGTATTAATATATCCTTGTGAATTAAATGCAAGTCATTTATATGTAGTTATTGCAAATGAGGATAATGAAGAAGGAACAAATTATTTTTTTGTCATTGTATTGAGCCAAAAAATAAATTGACAACTATAGTCATTGATGACGAGGGTATTGGGTACCCTATAGGATCTGTTGTTGCTACCAACACTTGACTTAGAAAATAATATTATTGTGTCTAGTTTGATTAACATTGAGGTTAAAGTGATTTTATGATTATTATGACATTGACTTATAAGGTTTAATCAAATGTAGGTACCCTATTAGGAATTTTAACACTTGTTTATTTGAGGATTTTGAGACACATAGAAATATTCTTCATTTATCTATCCTTATTGCAAAAAATATTTAGTTGATAAAATACCATGGTAGACCTCATGACAAGTGTTTATGGAAAGTTCACAAATCTGATCACAAGGCAATACTTGACACAATAAGGGTTAGAGTTGATCCAAAAGAATGATTCTACACTATCCAATAGAATAGTTTTTGAAAGTTTTGTATATATCTTATGCAAAATTTCATAACTTTTCTATCATGTGCATATTTAGATACCAAATTTTGTGTATAAAAACTGAGAAGAAATGTAAAATGTACATATTTAGATGCCAAATTTTGTATATAGAAATAGAGAAGAAATGTAAAATGTGCATATATAGATGCCAACTTTTGCATGTAAAAAATGAGAAGAAATATAAAATGTGCATATTTAGATGCCAAAATTTGTATATAGAAACTAAGAAGAACTATAAAATGTGCATATTTAGATGCCAAATTCTATATATAGAAATTGAGAAGAAATATAAAATTTGGATATTCAGATGCCAAATTTTGCATAGAAAACTTATAAAAATGTAATATGTGCAAATTTAGATGCCAAATTTTGTATAGAAAAGTTGTAAAAACATAACATGTGCATATTTAGATGACATGATGGATGGTTGCAAAGATATGCAATGTTGCTCCAATTCACTAAACAATACTACAAGTTTTAGCATCAAGCAAAAATGTTGTGTAAAATTATATCTATTTGGAATCTCTCTAAACTAAGACAAATTACCATAGGGCTCATCAACATGGTTGTTTACCATCTGATTGTTTGTCTATAGTCCTAAAAAGCTCTAAGATATAACCATTAAAATATGGCAGCTAAAACATGCTTAGTGGACCTTAGAGACACTTTGGTGCTTGGTGGTCATGATTGTTCAAGAAACTCCACAATTGAAACAAAGTTGTTCCTAGGGTTCACTTGACTATCCAAAGCTAAAAAAATAGTCCAATCAATGCCAAGATGGATGGTTGCATAGATATGCATTGTTGCTCCAATTCAGTAAGTAACACTGCAAGTTTTGGCATCAGGTGAGAATATTGTGCCAAATCAACTCCATTTAGAATCTCTCATAACTAAGATAGGTTATTGTAGGTTTCATCAACTTGGTTGTGTACCATCTAAAATTTTTCTATAGCTCTCACAAGATATGATATATGACTATTAGAAGATGGTAGCTGAAACATGCTTAATACACCTTGGAGACTTCAATAGGGTATACTTTAAGAAACCCCTCCTTTAGAAAAGGTGAAAAAACTTGGCAAAAGGTGTAAAACACCTTAAAAAAAATTATTTTTTGTGGCGAAAAAAATAGTTTACAAAGAAAAAAATATCTCCATTAGCGAAACATTCATAGTCTCTCAAACAATGTGTAAAATCAGGGCGAATTGTGTTATTTTAAAACCAAAAAAAATTTATACATTGGCAAACAAAAAATAATAATCACAGTAAAATTTTAATTTTTTGGGCGAATCATTTCATTTAAGTCTTGAAATCTTGAAAATTAGGGTCTTGTTCCTTGTATTTTTCAAATCTTTAGATTACCCTATTTTTTAAGACCCTCATGAAATATTTTGAGAAAAATGCTTTTAATGATATATCTTTTTCCCTAAGGGAGGGCTTGCATAAGCATGAGGTCATTATAATTTTGTTTAATCTTACGTGACTGTGCTTAGCCTACAAATTGCTTAATCATTCTGTTAGCAAATACCTCTGATGACACAAAGTCTTTTTAATCATTGATCCTATTCAAATCAATGAGTATCGCATGCTTGCAATTTACAGATGCAAGTTATTTAAATTATGCAGGCATGTGACTTGGTGACACATAGCCTTCGCTTTACTAAAATCCTAGTGAACCGTAAAAAGAGTCATAAGTTGTCAGGAACATTTGTAGTTTTGTCAGTTCTTCTTATGCACATTCTGGATTTCCTGCAGTGTCATTGGTTGAGTTACCAATAGAGAATATGCTTTTAATCACCAAGAAGCTTAAGCCATTGATTTCATTTGAATCAAGGGCCAGTGCTTTCCTGCAAGAAGGAGATGCTCATCAGATAAATAATGTAGGGAAGCAAAAGTTGGACAAGTGGCATGGTCTGACGAGATGGGTCCTCTGTTCTCAAAAAATAATGGTGAGATGTCCTCCGTGGTGTGTGTTAGATGAGTTGGAACAAGTGGAGGAACATCATTCATCACTTTAGCCAACATGGTACTCAAATTGCCTGATTTTATAACCATTGATCTACCAGAGATTAAAGGCCAACACATGCCCACAATTTCAAGATGCAAGGTATTTAAATTATGTGGGCATGCGACTTGGTGACTCGTAGCCTTCGCTTTACTAAAATCCCAGTGAACCGTAAAAAGAGTCATAAGTTATCAGGAGCTTTTGTAGTTTTTTCAGTTCTTATTATGAACGTTCTAGATTTCCTGCGGCATCATTGGATGAGTTACCAATAGAGAATATGATTTTTATCACCAAGAAGCTTCAGCCATTGATTTCATTTGAATCAAGGGCCAGCGCTTTCCCACAAGAAGGAGATGCTCATCAGATAAATAATGCGGGGAAGCGAAAGTTGGACAAGTGGCATGATTTGATGAGATGGGCCCATTTTTATCAAAAAATAATGGTAAGATATCCTCCGTGGTGTGTGTTAGATGAGTTGGAATAGGTGGAGGAACATCATTCATCACTTTAGCCAATATGGTACTCAAATTGCCTGATTTTATAACCATTGATCTACCAAAGATTAAAGGCTAGCACATGCCCATAATTTCAAGATGCACAAGAGATAAATTATGCGAGCAAGCAATTTTTTGATGTGTGGCAAGGTGGGATTGGATAGTTTTAATTGTATGATGCAGTGTGCCACACTGTATGAAGATTTGCTGACATGTACTACTAGGTGGGCTATTGAAGAGATTCAAATCCTGAATCAAAGTGGACTCTTATCAGCCATAGATCTTTCAAAGATCTACGGTTAAAGAAATCCCCAATTAAGAACTTGCAAGTTAGATAAGAAAAGTGGGAATGCTTTAGAATGACACGTGTTCATGGTGATGTCTAAAATTCGAACTCAAGAGATCAGATTAGTGCCGCTGTTAATTTTTTGAAGATCGACGATTGGTGCTTCCTTGCAATATGGGCTAGCATGAGTCTTATGTAATACAAGCAAGCAAGAATGGTGGGACCAAGTCTTAAAGGGAATGCTAAGTCATGCCACAATGGAAAGGTTAGATGGAGTTAAGCATGCTCATTGGTGGAATAGGACAGGTGTGCCGAGTTGAAAGCAGCAATGTCATTGGACTGTTGGAAGTTTAAATGCTACAGTAAAACCTGTCAGAGCATGTTGTAAAAGAATGATATTTGATTGGTCAAGTCAGCCAAGTGGATCATCAGGAAAAAGGATTTTGGCCCACCGTTGATCTGGAAAAGATCGACAGATAGCGCATCCCCGCAATAAGAAGTTGCATAAATTTTAAGTAATGCAGGCATGCACCCTTTTGACACGTGGCTTGGCACTTGATTTTTAAAAAAGAGAATTTTATTTTTAAAACAAAGTCGTCTGATCCTAGAGACTCTAGAGAGATTGATGGCTCAGATTCAAAATTGAGAAATAACACAAAACTAATGGATGTGAGAATTAAATTGATTCAAAGTTTCCTTTGTGCGACCTCAATGCACTAGTATAACATGAAGATCACCATTATTAAAGCATACAATTGTAGATTTTCCCAGAGCAAAAAGGATTTCCAGAGCTAGAGCACAGGATTTCTCAAGGGTTTTAGCGAATTTACATTAAAAGTTGCAAAGAAAGAACGGTGAATTTAGTAGGTAAGTAATCTGTAACCTGTACAAATCCAAAATTTTTTGTAGTAAAAGTGTGAATGTTTTAAAATGCCTCCACGAAAGGAATTTTTTGGGCAAGTTGATTATTTAAAAAGGGATGTGCATGATGATTTCTTAGAACATTTCCCCTTATCAGTAAATGAAATAACTAAAGGGAGGGGACTCATCCCTAAGAATCTTAAGGTAGTTCTGGTTGAGGGTTTTTATGATAGGGAAAATTGGGTAAGAGATGCCCAAGCCTCTATTGGGGGTTCGCAATTGTTCAAAAAATGGTTTTTAGAATGAAATTTGGATACTCCCATGAGCAATGTCTAGGAATTTGACATTGGAAAATTAACAATTCCTTCAGTTTTCTTTGATAGTGATCTGTTGAATGACCTGGCAAAGAAATATGATCCTATTACGGGATGGGTGAAAAATAATTCTGGAGTCAATCTTTTTAGGGTTTTCCCTGAGTTGTTTAGTGAAGTTTTCAACCTTAACCCTAACCACGCTGTGCATGAAATCATTGATATGGATGATTTACAAGCCAGATATGATGCACAAAGAATATACTTGAGGACATGACCATTGTAGGAGCATGTTGCTAGAGTTGGAACTTTGTCTGTGATTACTGCTAGCACACCCGAGCCATTATTGAAAAGACATTTTAACCCCAAGGCTCAGGCATTGTATACTTCTCTTTGTAAAATCCTTAGGATGGATGAAGCTGAGGAGATCCCAGGCTTAATTGTTCTCATAATGGTTCAAACTCTTCAATTTGGAATGAGTACAATTCTAGACTTTTCCACTTTTCTAGCAAAAGAGATTCACAATGGTTTGGTTGGAATAGCAAGGGGAAAAGTGAACAAACCATTCTGTTAGTATTCATTGCTAATGCATGTGTGCTTGTACAAGGGATACACCTTCTTCAACAAGGGTATGGAGTTAGAAACAACCAAGGATGGAGAGAGGAATCCAGTGCATTTGTGGAGTGTGGATATGAATTTAGAAGCCATAGATGCTGGTTATGTAAGATTTGATAGATATTTTGCATTTAGGCTAAGATTGCTTTTGAGAGGAGATAGCCCTAGAATCCCTCAAACATTGTTAGAATTGGTTAGACCCAAAGACCATGCAAAAGGATTACTAGTAAGTCATAATTGGGGGGACATCATTCCCTATAATGTTTCAATAGTAATAAGAGTATATGGCTTCCTAGGAAAGTCTCATGTGATTCCATTTCATGTACCTTTGAAGATAGGGATAGCTGAACTCCTATGGCAGATAGGCACTATAGATGAGAGGGAGTTGTCTAAGAAGGGAACATTTTTTCCATTTGTTACTATAGAACAAGATTTTTTTTTTGTCAAAAAAGGGTGGAAACACCTCAATTTGTTCCTAGATAGATATAACATGGCAGAATCTCATGCCAAGTTTAATGACCCTAAAGGATTCTATGACCTTTTAAGGGAGAGAATAAAAGCTTCCCGCATGGTACACCAAGTATACTACCCAAAGGATCTGATTAGAAATGTTTTTACTCTACAAGAGCAAGAATTGAGAAAGGAGAAATGGGTGGTATATAGCAAAACCCTAGAATTCATTAATGCATTTGACACCCATTATGATCCATTGAAAGAAAAGAAATATTGGGGAGCTAAGATGCAGGCAGTAATGAATAATTTTGCTAAGATAATACAAGCCATGAATGAGAAGAAAGATGCATATGTCAAGGCTTATCTAGACAAAGCTGCAGAGGTACAGAAGAGAATAGATAGTATAAATGTGGTATCTCCTGGCCAGTATACATTGCAAAGAAGGGCAGGTTATGTCATGGTTCAAAGTGTGAAATAGGCACCCCCCACATTAGAGGCCAATATCAGGAAGTCCATCCACAACTAGCTCTCCAAAAAGAAGAAAGTTAGAACAGGGGTCTTCTTCCCAAGTGGAACAATATTCTCCAAGCCAGTCTCCAATTAGAATTGATGATGAAACATCCCTGAGAGAACAACTTAAAAATTTTGATGGAGAGGGAAGAGTAATTGTTAATCCCATAGATTTAGGGATTGGAGAGCCTCAGGAGCCACCCACACCTTCCTTGGATTTAACTATTGCTGATTATCAAGGTAAGGAGATTGACCCTGTAGTTGCCAAAGCTTCTAAGAGGTTTATCAATGATGAAAATTTTGTGAAGTTTAGAGATTTGCACAATTTTTGTGGAGGCTAAATATAGGAAATTTTAAAAAAACTTGTGAAAAAATAAAGGCAGAACAACTTGATAAGTCAGATTCTACTATTAAGGAGGAGGTAAAATCTAAATTTTTGAATGATTTTTCTCAATTTACCCTTGAGGCCGAGAGGCAGATAATTAAACAGTCAAGCGTCTTTATTTTTCTAGAATGGGATATAATGAATGCCTTGGTTTTTGATTGAATTAGGAAGCACAAGGATGTCCAGTTTGAAACTGAAGAAGAGGTATGACAGGCTCATAGAGGAGTAAAATTTATGATGACCACCAAGCCATTGTTATTTGGTCAATTGAAAAAAGAGATAAGACCAAAATGCAAGAACTTTCTATTGTAGAGCATACTAGTTCATTGACAATTTATAGGGCTGGTGAGGTAGGCAGTAAGTAGATAATGGGAATAGCCTCAGAAATGCTAAAATTTGGTGGTGTTGTATCTAGCCAGGAAGAAGATAGATTTACCCAACTTAGTGCTAGGTTTGAAGAAGTTTTGAAAGCATATGAGGAAAGGGGTATATAGATACAGTCACTGGAGAACAAAGTATCTCAAATGGAGAAGGTACTGGGGAAAAGAAAAATGGGAGAGACTAGCAAACCCAAGATTGCATACCCCCCAAGGCCACCTATTGAACCCTTCAAGTCTACTCCAATTATTGAGATACCTAATACTACAGAGAGACCTCAGTTCTATACTGTAGATGATTTTGAAGAAGAGAAGAATAAGTTGTATGCCATGCATGTAGAGCTTAATAATCAACATGAAGAAAAATTGAGGCATGGTATTATGTATCTAATAGATAGGATAGAATGGCCTGCATTTTTTGATCAATTATCAAAGATTTCAGCAATTAGAGATGAATTAAAGAAAAATGAAGATATTTTTAGATCCATTGTACAGAAGTGGATAGAGAAAAGCTTAGATATCACTGCTATGTGTACATCTATTATTCATCTAACATATCATTAGATAGAAGGAATTTTTGATTTACTAAATAAGTTGGAATATTTTGATGACAACAAGATTCTTTCTATAGAAAATTAACCAATTGTCTTTCCAAGTCTTTTGCAAAAAAATTTGATTTATTCCCTTATGCTCTAAAGTTAGTTGATAAAATAAAAGAAAATGAAGAATGGAAGAGGGAGCTAGATGAAGCTTTTTGTGAGAGAATAAATAGGGTTATAAATGAAGTTGGCCATTTGTTGTGGGCAATAACAAATGAGGAGTTGGTTAAAGTGCAAATATTTTATAATTCTATCCGAAAAGAATTGGGTAATATGGAGGCAATTGCAAATTCCTTGATAACTGTACAAAAAGAAGTTTTGAATTTTGATTGGCTAGATGACATTGTTTATAATAAGTGGAAGGATAAATTCATGTCTATAGAGTAGATGTCAGAAGATGATGAGGCAGAAGATCATGCAAGTGTAGCTATTGCTTTAACAGTCGATGATAAAGACAAAGAAAATCCCCAAGTTAAAATAAACTTGCAGGTAACTGAAGGAGACACGTCACTTTCAAGCCTCATGGTCACTTATTCTGAGGAATTAGATGGATAAAAGAATCAAATTATTGTGTTATGCCAATTCTAGAGGATGTAATAGAAAGGGCCCACAAAAGGAATGTTTGATGTAAAACTTTTTCTGTCATTCACATTTTTGTCATTTTTATCAAGTTATCAAGAATTGTGTATGTATTTGAGGATTTGAGATGAGAATTAGAATGACACTAAAAACAATCCTCATATAGTTTTCCCAGTCTTGAATCATCCCTGGGTATACCCCCCCTGGTCTTGTAGAGCCAGAAGAGTAACAACTAACAAAAATCTTGAACTCAAATCAAGAGAAAGGTACAAAAATAACATTATGTCAACAATAGAGTAACAAAAATCTTAAACTCGATTTTTGTAAATTGTAATTGCAATATGACTGAATAATGAATATGGAAGAACTGAAGTAGAGTATACTGTATACCTATAAATTCCTTAGAATTGAATGCTACATTACTAAATCACAATTTGCTTCATTGAATCCATCTCAAATGTGATGCTTCTATATCCCATATGGACTCCAAAATCCAGATCTTGAAATTGAAGGCTGACTAGTACTAATAGGTTCCTCTTCATTCTGAATTGGGTATTCAAAATCCATAAAATCTTCATCTTCATTTTGACTTTGAGACCTAAATTCATCATTTATGTTGGATTCAGCAGTAGAAGTAGAACCACCATCTTTTAAAGTGTTGCAAAGGCCTCGTCTTTCACGTGTGGAATTCCAAATGGCCAATGACCTATCATAAGGAAAATCTCTAACATTGTATTGAGTTACAAAAAACCTCAAACAAGTTTCCAATTTTTGTCTAGTTTGTTTCTGACATTTGATTTCAAAAACCCCAATGCACTGAAAACTCTCTCATCTTCCACCAACCCTAATATCATTGTTTGACATAAATCAACAAGTTTGAAATATTTTGATATTGAAGTATGTAATACTTGACTCTGACTTATCCTTTTCTAGAGCCTTGTTATTGCACCAGGATCGAATGGATTCTCAAAGTTTTCCATCTGGTTTTTCATACACAATGCAAAAAGTTTACATTGATTTTTAAGATTATTTGAATCTAAGATTCCTTGTATTAGTTGTCCATTGCAATATGTATTCTTTGAAATCTGTGTTATCAATTCGTCAAGTTTATTATGAAACAACTTTGCATCAGTTGGATTATGTCCAAAGTTTTTCCAAAATTGAGGAAACACACAACTCATGGCTTCAAGAATTTCTTCTCAAGGGAATCTTTCAAGAATCTCACTTGAAAGTTGGTAAGAAATAGACTTCACATTTTCACTAACAGATTTAACAATCTTGTCAAAATCATCCTTTCTAACTAGTAGTACTCTACCTCTCTTGGTTGTTTTAGATTGGTGCATTGGTATTTCAAATACTTTCACAAACACACATAGCTCATTTTTCCCATTGAATTGTAAAAAATTCTCAGCATGATTCAGATCTGTAATTATCTCCCACCTTGAAAAAAATGGGCTATGACCTGAGATATCTGAATACAAAGAATCCAGAGCCATGCATGTCATTTTACATAAATCAGAATACTCATGAATATACATAGTTCTATCTTGGGCTTTCTTAACAATTTTGTTCATTAAATCCCGCATGGGGAGAAAATTGGCTAAATTTAATAGGTTCTCTATATCACTTAACTTATTTAACAAATCAAGAGCTCTATCCACTGTAAGGCATTGCTCATATAGAACTCCAATCAAGGATTGATATTCTGCTAGAACTCGTTATGCTGGTCCATGCAAAGATATCCATCTAGTCTCAACATCCTTGAGAATCTTATTTCCTATTGTTATTCCCTCATAAAAAATCTTAAATTCTACAAAGCGTTTAGGACTTTTGCAAAAGTACGAGTGGAGCTCATGGATTAGATCTTCAATTTTGACACTGTAGGAAAAGTACTTAAAATCTTATATGCTAAATTCATTCGGTGGGCCATGCAATGTATGTCAAGCATGTAAGGTGCAATACTAGTTTGTAATCTTGCACAAGGACCAGTCCTTTGCCCTTGCATTATTGCAGCTCCATTAGCTCTGACACACACTAACTTCTTTGCAATTGTCAAGTCATCCATACCAGCAATTTCATTCAAAGCTTTCTTAACTTCTAAATATAAATTGTCTATAGTTGAATTGGCCCTCATTTTACAAACACAAAGTAGATTAGCTTAACGGACATGATCTTTTACAGTATATGCATGCATATAGACCCAAGCAGTGTTATCTACCACATTGAATTCATCTAAGGATAATGAAATGAACTTGGATTCTTTTACTCTCTCCTGTACATTTTTCTTTTCCACCTCAGCAAGACATCTTTCCATTTCCCATCCAGTGTATATTGACCAATGTGACATAGGATAGTGAGGAACTCTCAAAAAAGATAATAAATTACCATATTTTAAAAAGTCTCTCATAGGACGCCCTCTAGATAGAATATGAAAAATAACACTCATCTGAATGATCTTTGCCAAGTTTGCATCATTGGCTGCATGTTGAAGCCCATCCTTGATTGGATTGCCACTACTGCCACTACCAATTACTACTATTTTCTTGAAATGCTCTTCATATTCTATGGCATACTTAACATGAAGGCATTCTTCCTTTGATTTCCATCTCACTGCCGCTACTTCGTTTCCATCTAAAATTTGTTTTTCATAAAGCTTACCAATATGTTTTTCTATAGTGTCGAGCTTTAACTACAACTTTTTCTCTCTTTTAGTTTTCCAGGTACAAATCGTACACTTGCATTCCGTTGGTGGTTCATCATTATTTGTGACTGGTTCAATAAACCAGTACTTTGCTACCCAATCAACCTGGAAAGTCCTTTTCATTTCCCACTCCCACCCCATTTTTACATTCCTTTTTCTTTTCTTCCTACCAACATCAATATTATCTTCTGTTACAACATCTTCTGTTGTTGGAACATTGTTATCCTCATTTGATGCATTTTGATTTAATTGAATAACAACCTGCTCTTCTAGTGGTGGTGAGGTATTGCGATTTCCTTCTGCACTTGTACTTGCCAAAAGTTGGTGGACCAGAAACATTGTCAATTCCAAAGAAAGCCTTTATGGTAGTATCTCTATGTTTTTGGCATTTTGATGTAAGATTAATCCCTTCACTGCCCTTGGGGGTCTTACCCTTGTCACTTCCCTAAGATTGAGCAATATTAGTTATAGACTCACCCTCCCCTGACATCTCAATCCACTGATAATCCATTTAAACTTTACTTCCCTGAGAATAAGCAATATTACTTTCAGACTAAGAATTGAAACTTAAAGAAAAAAAGTTAAATTTCATATCTAATTTTTGACAGTTGGTGAATCGACATTCCATGGCAAAAGAAATAGGATATTGACCTTAGGTGGTCAATATCCATGCATGCAAGCTTTAAAAACCATTAACGTCCACTTTCTGAAAAATTTCTAATGAAAATGAGATAAGAAAGGAAACTATAGATAAGCTTTTGATTAAATTAAACTACATAAGCTCAAGAAAAGTATTTTATAGCACAGTTGCACATACCAGTGTACCACCACTTATGGAAGCTATCTCTAGAGTCTGAGTCTTGCTTGCGATGTGTCCCGTGTTGCCAAAAATTTGATGGAGTGCCAGCGATATTTAGTGAATGTCTCATTGCTTGGGCGAATTCAAATTTATATACAAATCAATACAATTACTAATTTACCATGCCAAATTAGCTGACTCCTCCATGACAAAATGAAAGTGTGTTGGCAAAATGAGCTGACTCCTCCACTTTCCATAACGTGAAATGAGCCAACTCCTCCATGGTAAAATGAAACTAGGATGGCGAATTCTCCCATATTGCATTAAATGGAAACTTGAAACCTGGCAAACATTCCAGGATAAGCGTTACCTGGTCGGCTGCGTGAAAGGCGAATACTGCCAGGAAAAAACTCAAATGAAACATTTGCTTGGCGATTACAATGCTAGGAAACCAGGTAAACCCAACAAAGCTTGGTGACCAGGAAACCATGGAAGGGCTCAAAAATCACCAAAAATAACACTGGAAAAATGTCAAATTCCCCAAAATACGAAAATTTGCCACTGTATTATACCCTGGACTTTGATGCATGGTGGTTGCGATTATTCTAGACACTCCATGACTAAAAAAGGGTGTTTCTAGGGTTTAACCACCCATCTTAAGCTAACAAAATAGTCTAATCAATGCCACAATGGATAGTTACAAAGATATGCAGTGTTGATTAAATTCACTTAGTAACATTGCTAATTTTGGCATCAAGAAAGAATGTTGTTCCAAATCAAAATCATTTAGAATACCTCATAACTAAGCTAGGTAATTGTAGGATTCATCAACATGGTCGTGTATCATATTTTATTTTGTCTATATCCCTCATGAGCTTTGAGATATGACCATTAGAACATGGTAGTTGAAACATGCTTAGTGCATCTTGGAGACACTTTGATGCATGGTGGTCATGATTGTTCACTCCACAGCCAAAAAAGGGTATTCCTAGGGTTCACTTGCCCATCCAAAGCTAACAAAATAATCCAATTGATGCCATAATGGACAGTTGCAAATGTTACTCCAACTCACTAAGCAATACAAGAAGTTTTGGAATCAAGCAAGAATGTTGTACCAAATCAAATCCATTTGGAATTTCTTCAAACTAAGATAGATTACTGTAGGGTTCATCAACATGGTCATGCACTAGCTAATAGTTTGTTTAAAGCCCTCATGAGTTCTAATATATGACCATTAGAAGATGGTAGGTCAAACATGCTTAGTGCACATTGGAGACACTTTTGTGCATAGTTGTCATGATTATTTTTGACACTCCTTGATTGAAATAAGGGTGTTTCTAGGGTTCACCTATTCATCTAGAGCTAATAGAATAGTCCAATCAATGCCATGATAGATAGTTGCAAAGATATGTAGTGTTGCTCCAATTAACACTAAGCAACATCAAGTGAGAATGTTTTGCCAAATCAAATCCATTTAAAATCTCTCAAAACTGAGATAGATTACTATAGAGTTCATCAACATGGACATGTACTATTTGATAGTTTTTCTATATCTCTCACAAGCTCTGATATATGACCATTAGAAGATGGAAGCTAAAATGTTCTTAGGGCACCTTGGAGACACTTCAGTACATGGTAGTCATGATTGTTCTAGACACTCCACAACCAAAAAAAGGGTGTTCCTATAGTTCAACCACCCATCCAGAGCTAAAAAAATAGTGCAATCAATGCCATGATGAATGGTTGCAAAGATATGTAGTGTTTCTCCACTTTATTAAGCAACACTACAAGTGTTGGCATCAAGTGAGAATGTTGTGGGTATGCGCAGGATCATGGTGTGCCAAAAAGTGGTGATCTAAAAAAATATGTAGTCATAAAATGCCTCAAAGCATTTCAAAGTCAATTCCAACTTTTTTTCCCACCCATCCTAATACTAAATGAAAAAAATCAATACCTTTATAAGGCCCACTATACCTTTTGATACCAAACCTATATGGTCAACTTAAAAAATATCTCGAAAATGTGTTTTTTGGCTTGTTCTTGTGTGTTTTTTACTTCAAACATGTAGTTGATGACTCTTTTTCACCAAAAATTGATGAAATGAAAAGGATTTCTTAAGAATTTTCTTAGCTTTCCTTAAATTTAAGGTTTTTTAAATTATGAGTTCAACAAGTAATTATTAATTATTTTCTAATGGAGTTACATATAAAGTGATGATTGGCACACTACTTGAAAACAACTATAACTTTCAAATGGTACAACATTTTTGAAATCCAAAAGATGCATCACATTCTATGCTTCTTCTACTATAAGGAAAATTCAAATTAAAATTTCTATTTTTGAATTAGTTAAGATGGTTGGACATGAGAGTCTTTTTATTCCAAAAATACTACAGTAGAAAATTAATAAGTAATTATTTATTTAGAATAAAAATATACAAAAATATGTGTCATGTCTAGGAATGAGTCTACTTCTTCTATCTAAAATATTATTTAAAAACATTATCATTTGATTTTGATTAAGTTGGTCTAACATACGTCTACTTCTTATTTTTGTCCTAAATTTTTTGTACTATTGCATTAAAATTCAAAATGTTGACCGACCAATTTTTATTTTTTATTTAGATAAGAACTAGTAGTTTAGAAACTAAATTCATTTTCCTAGAGATTATTTTCTCTCAAATTTTTGATATAAAGTTTATGACAAGTAGAAAATTGCATGTCAAGTTAACATAACCCTAAATTGTTGATTTTAATTGCCACTTAAGAGCTTAGTTTGGTTGACCATGATCCTGCACATACCCTTGCGCTAAATAAAATCCATTTGGAATCTCTCATAATTGAGAGACGTTACTATAAGGTTCATCAACATGGTTATGTACAATTTGACAATTTGTCTATAGCTCTCACAAGCTCCAAGATATGACCATTTGAAGATGGCAATTGAAATGTGCTTAGTGCATGTTGGAGACACTTTGGTGCATGGTGGTTGTGATTATTATAGAGACTCCATGGTCCAGAAAAGGGTATTTATAGGGTGCACCTGCCCATATGGAGCTAACAGAACAATCCAATCGATGCCACGATGGATGGTTACAAAGATATGTAGTGTTTCTCTAATTCACTAAGCAACACTACAAGTTTTGGCATCAAGCGAGAATGTTGTGCCAAATCAAATCCATTTATAATCTCTCAGAACTAGAATAGGTTACTATAGGGTTTGTCAACATAGATGTGTACCATCTAACAGTATGTCTACAGACCTCACAAGCTTTGAGATGAGACCATTAGATGTGACCATTAGAAGATGACAACTGAAATGTACTTAGTACACCTTGGAGACACTTTGGTGCATGGTGGTCGTGATTTTTCTAGACACTCCATGGCTAAAACAAGGGTGTTCCTAAGGTTCACCCACCCATCTAGAGCTAACAAAATAGTCCAAATGATGCCATGATGGAATTTGCAAAGATATCTAGTGTTGCTCCAATTCACTATGTAACATTGCAAGTTTTGGCATCAAGTGAGAATACTATGCCAAATCAAACCCATTTGGAATATCTCAAAACTGAGATAGGTTATTGTAATGTTCCTCAATATAGTCATGTACCATATGATAGTTTGTTGATATCCCTCATGCACTTTAAGATATGACCATTAGAAAATGATAGTTGAACATGCTTAGCGCACCTTGGAGACACTTTAGTGTGTGGCAGTCGTGATTGTTTTGGACACTTTGCAGCTAAAACAAGGGTGTCACTATAGTTCACCCACCCATATAAAGTGAATGGAATAGTCTAATAATTGATCTTGTAACATTTTATCTTTGATTTTGATTTGTGTGATCAAGATTAGTTGTAAGACTAAATCTATCTAGTATATCATGACATTGGTTTATCAATTCAACATTATCACTTGTTCATTTGTTAGAGTAAATAT
The DNA here is from genome assembly GCA_028749045.1 of Cupressus sempervirens. Lineage (NCBI taxonomy): Eukaryota > Viridiplantae > Streptophyta > Pinopsida > Cupressales > Cupressaceae > Cupressus > Cupressus sempervirens. The sequence continues at coordinate 114,411,458 of CM053786.1, forward strand.
TTCCTACATATCGAGGTATATGTATTCAAAAACCAAATTTATAACCATATATCTTCATCACTAAGCATAAAAATATATAACTGTTAAAAAGGCAAAACTCTCACAATATTTTGTCTCAGTTGTTTATTTGTCATATCAAGATCAGTTTTAAGACTAAATCCTTATGGTATATATCATAACAATGTTCATCTATTCAACATTATCAAGTTCATCTTGTTCATTTTTAAAGTTTTCTTTCTCTAGTATGCATCTAAATATTTAATATATATTATTATTACAAACATATTGGAAATCTAAAATTGAAAATAATACATGATAAATAGTATCAAATATCAAGTTTCATTTCCAATCAAATGTGATCAAATATTGAGAGCAAATGTCCAAATATAACATATATACCAGATCAAAAGTAAAATTAGAAAATTTGGCATCACCTATATGAAGATCAATATGCACACTACAAATTTCAAATATGTACAAAAATTGATCATTCAATCACCAAAAAGATGTATTTACATAACATGCATCTATGCAAATCTATGATGAAGCAAGATCATCAAAATGAAGCTTCTTCATGGCATTACATGGCTCGCTCTGCATCTGTACATGAAGAATCCAAATGTTAAGTTAGATATTTTATCCAAAAATAATATCAAATTAACTAAATATAGGATTGTAACTTACATTGATTATTGAATTTTTTATTACCTCATCTCTTTCTTCTATGCTAGGGCTGAATGATGAGCATAATGGGCTCCAAAATGAGCGAGCAAGTCTCCTAGAAAAGTGGATAGGAAGAGAATCCACCATTTGTAATGTGGGTTCTAATAGGTTAATAAAAGTAAAGAAGGATCATATATAATTAAGACATACTAAAAAAACAAGAGGCATGGAATAAAGAACAAATGCATACCACAATTGTAGCTAGGACTACTATGGTAGTAAGAGGCACATCAATTGATGAAACTATTGTGATGTTTACCTATATGGTAAAATACAATATATGTTATATACTTGAATGAAATAGTAAAAATAAAATAAATACATATAATTGAATATTTAAATGCATACATTTAAAGTGTGTATATAGAGTTCTAATGAATATTATTGATGGTTGTCTTATAGTATTAGAAGGAACCACTAATGATGATGCAACTATGACTATTTTGTATATAAAAAAGTCATAGAATATGACATCAATTCAGAAAAGAAGCCAATTTCTAATATTTTTGAACAAAAAAGAATGTGATTAAAAATAATAATGAAAATATCACCTCTTCCCTTTCTTGAACATTAGTGATATTTGGTGCATTCATCAGCTCTATGAAATCCATTTGTTTCTACATGCAGTTACAATAAACAAGTCAGTTGCATTCATCAATATAGATTAGAAATTTTACCATCTTCAATTATAATCTATTTTAAGAAATATAATAGAATTGAACTTATTTACCTTTTATTCTTTGGGTGTCCTCGATGATTTCCTCCTCTTTCCTAATGACCCCAAAGTACATGGGGCATCCTAACAAAAACATAAGTAAAATAAGAGAAATAAATGTGATACTATATGAGTTATATTGAGATTCTAAACATGAGGAGTGCAAGATATGATACTGCAAAACCCAATAAGCCAAAGTCAATGGCTAAAAGTGTCATATCATCAATTTGGGATGCATGACTTGAAGACAAGCCTTATAAAACACCAATTAAATATGTATATTTATTAAAAAATTAATATTTTCAAACCAAGAAGTATTATTTTATTTCATAGTAAATGCATTTTGTTTACTTCAAGTGTTCAAGCTACCCATGTATGTCTACTCAAAAAAGTACTACGAGGTGTGCTCCTATCACCCAATGCACCCTAAAACATGCATAAATCACATATCAATACCTATTCTTATTTAAATACAAATCTATCTCAATTTATCAATTTTAGGTGAAATTTGTTAATAACAAGTCAAAACACAAATAAAAAAACCTATGTCACCCCTTCGAAAAACACCATCTTCATTAGATAATTGGTAAGGGCCATGTCCACAATACTATATGCATGGCATTTTGTCTCACAATGTATATGTAAATTGGATGTAAATCCATCCTCACCTACATCAGTATCTACCCCATCACATAAACCATGGCAATTGATGCATACATGTTGAATAGGCTGGAGGGCTAAGCCAAATAAAATATCTAATGATGGAGGATGTGACATGGGATAGGATGACTTTGCTAGAGTGTCAAATGATGATGGAGCCTATTTACCCCTCTTGGGGCTAGCTACGTGTCATGCTCAATGATGACATCAGTCAATGATGTTGTTGCATGAAGAGTCTACAGGTCCATAGACTCCTTCATGAATGTTGGGAGCACAACATGAATGCAAGGTTTTTTTTAATAGATTCTTTCTTTATTTGATTGGGTGATTTTGTGGGCCTTGAGTCTATCATATGTAGATCCTCTCCCTCTATTGTAGAACTAGCAAAAGTCAAAGTAATTTAGCTTCTTGCCAAGGATAAACTCACAATAATTTTTTCTCAAAAAAGATAAAGGAACCTCAATATTATTACAACAAGGTTTGTCAAACACCATTTACTACCTATCCCAAAAAATCTATTTGATCCCCTTATGAGTGCACCAATAAATAGAAAATTGAGGGGTGGTTTCATGTAGGATGAGGCTAGTCTCAAGATTGGTAAAAATAACACACATGTCACCTTTTTAAAAAGTTTATATCTTTCACTTGGTCATAGGATAATCCATCCTCATAATATGCATGACACCTATCCCTCCATGAATTTAATTTAGTCACCTCATTGGCACTAGTGATCATTCTTTCTATTGTGTCACCTAGGATGGAGAGGTGGCCAAAGTTAGAAGTCCTCAACCTACTAACCAAATTAGTTATACTGGTAATATTTTCTATGAGACAATTAACAAGATCTTTTTGACTAGAGTTCATATGATCTAATGGGATTTGTGGAGGCCCTAAACATGATGGTTGTTGTTGTGGGTCAGCCATTTGAGAGTTTTGTGTGTTTAAGGCTGCCCCTTGAGAGTTTTATGGCTCATTTTGAGGTGTTTTCTCAGTGTTAATGTTTTCTTCTTCCATAGGAGGCAACCTTTGATTTCCTTTGCATTTATTGGGTCTAGATGTATTTGATTATTAAATAATTATAAAAAATACAAATCAATACAAAAAACCTAAAATAATACAACATATAATACAAAAAATAAAAACAATGATAATTGTTAGAGTAATTATTTTGTTTCACTTATTAATTAGATCATCTTGATTTAGTTAATTAAGTGGTTTATTACTCTAGTTCTTAAGCTTGCTTTTATGTGCATATAATTAATATTTTATATTAATTATAATGTGCAAACCTAGTTAGGGTTTCGTGATTCCTTTATAAGGATTCACCTCTTTGTAATTATTCATTCACTTTTGATAATAGCAATCTTTCTTTTTGCTCATCAAGAATGTCTTATCTATGGATCTTGCAATTCTTGCCTCCATAGCTTTCTCTTCTCTCTTTCTGTAACAGGTTTTTGCATGCAAGTGATTCTTGGGAGCTATGGGGTTGATCTTTCATCAACTTCAACAATAACTAACCTTTTCATGGAGGCACCATCAAAGATTCTCAAAAAACAAAATAAATTCGAGGTTAAGGGAGGCAAACCTGATCATGTTTGTGGTCTTTTTTGGAGTTGTGGCTTGTTGTCCATGGATTTGGGTGTAAAAAATGACCCTATTCATGGGCAAACAAAAATTTATTTTTACAAGTAAAAACATGATTACGTTTTTGATAAGTAAATATGTGATCACGTTATGTTTAGTGTAACATTTTTTAAATATTATTTGCTTGGCTCAGTAATGAGCCAAGCCTATTTTTTGAATTTAATAAAAAGTACACATAACATGATCATGCTATGTGCACTTTTCAATTTTTTTCCTACAATGTCCACTTTTAACACACCATCTTGGTGCACTCACCCATCTATTAGGTTGTTTCCTATCATGGGTAAACCTCCTCAAAGTTTGGGGTTTAGGTTCTTTCTCTTCTTTAGAACTTTCAAAGCTTCTTAGGCTCTCCTCATTATCAAGTCCATCAGGGGCTCACAGTTCTTCTTTCTTAAAGGTAGTAGGAATGTGAAGTACTTCCTTTTTTTATTTCTCTTCCTTCTTTGACTAAAAATCAACTATGGAAGGTTTTAACTCACAAAATATAATACTTCTACTAGATAAAACCTTTTATGTAACTAGATCGCAAATCTTGTAAGATTTCATAGTAACACCATAGCCAATGAAAATACACTTAACTATCTTATTCTCCACCTTTGATCTTTTCTCACTTGGCACATGAGCATATGCCTCACAACAAAAGACTTTGAGATGTTTCAATGAGGGCTTCTTGCTAGACCACACCTCTATGGGTGCCTTCTCAACAAGTACTGAAGTAAGAAATTTATTAATTAGATAACATGCAACTACAACTTTAGCACACAACTTTTGTTCAAGGCTAGAACCACTCACCATATTCCTATCATTTTCCATTAAGATTCTATTCATCCTCTCTACAACTACATTTTTTTGTGGGGTGTACGGAGCTGTCTTATGTCTCTCAATTCCATGATTCTGATAGAAGCTATTGAATTTTGATAAACAAAACTCACCACCATTATCAATCCTCAAATACTTAATTTTTCCACTTGTTTGATTTTTAACCAAGGATTTAAATTCCTTAAACTAAAAAAAATAAATCAAAATTTCTTGAGGAAATACACAAATGTCCTTCTACAATAATCATCTATTTATGAGACAAAATATAGAGATCTAGATATCAAAGGAACATTAAGATGACCAAACACATCTAAATGAACATAATTTAAAACCCCAAAAGACTTATGAGAATTGGAATAAAAGGAAAAATGACATTTTTTACCATAAATATAATGTTCACATAAGTGAAACTCCATATCACAATCATTAAGACGTTCAACAATTCTCTTATTTTTAAGGGCTCTACTACACTTCTTATCAATGTGAGTAAGTCTTTGTTGTTATAATATTATCTTCTTAGCAGGAAGCTTCATCTGTAGAATATTTGCACCTTTAGACACCTAGAAAGCATGATCATTAGATGTAGAAACAATGTTCTTCTTCTTTTCTTGATCTACTAGTGAGGATAAAGAGTCCAAGGACCTTTTCTTGGTTATCACAAAAGAATTGTTGCACTGAATTGTGCATGCATCCATCCTACATGAGGTGCCCATCCTAACACCTTCAACAAGCACTATAGAGCCTCTTTTCATCTTACATCCATCACTTAAGAAACCAACCTACACGCATCATCAATTTGTTAGGATTAAACCACAGATAAAAAATAACAATTACATGCAAATATGACCAATAATAGAAAATAATAGATCACATAGAAAAGAACACAAGGCACTAAGATTTAACGTGGTTCACCCAATCCCTGGGCTACATCCACCAAACAACAAGTTTGATCTTATTACAATCTAGTGATTATAACTTGATTACAATCTGTAATCCCTTATAGCTCAATACCATCGCAAGAACCAAATTCACATCACAACTTAATGAAAATACCTAAGACTAAGCCATTTTATACAAGTATTTTATGCTTCTTTACGGTTAAAAAATGTCAGCTATATGTTAGACACGACCCAAAACTTTATGAAGTATGTACAGTACTTTCCTGATCAATCACCACAAACTAACAATCTCCCACTTGGGGATTGATCAGACTCCACAGTAAACAACAATCTCCCACTTGGAGACTAGTCCTATATCAATATGACTACCACAGGGGGCTCCCATTGGATGTGTAATATCTGGCATGGTACATATAATAGCATACATCAAACTTCCTCTAGTTGAAGCATAGGGTACCTTGGACATCTTATCCTCCTCTTCCTATGTCTTAGGACACATCTCCTTAGTCAACTTCAAATGACTAGGTAAAGGTGTGCTGACAACTTTAGCATTCTCTATAGAGAAATATTGCAACACCTTCTCCCCATAATCAACCTGAGATAGCGTCAATGTTTTGTTCTTCCTATCTTTGCAAATCTTCATACAAAGGATTTGTTTTGTTGCCCCCAAATCCTTCATAGCAAATGCATGTGCTAATTGGCTTTTCAACCCCTTAATGTAATCCATGTTAGACCCAACTACAAGCATATCATCAACATACAAACATAAAATAATGTAGCTATCATCATCCAACCTCTTAAAGTAAACATAGTAATCTAAATGACACCTATTATATCCATGCTCATGCATAAAACTATCAAATTTCAAATACCATTGTTGAGGTTCTTGCTTCAAGCCATATAAACTTTTCTTCAATTTGCACACTAAATTCTCCTTACCTTTGACCTCAAAACCTTGTGGTTGAGCCATATATATTTCTTCATCCAAGTCACCATGAAGGAAGGATGTTTTAACATCTAGCTACTCCAAATGCAAATCTTTAGTAGCCATGAGACTTAAAATAGTACAAATAGAAGTCATTTTAACAATAGGAGAAAATATCTCATCAAAATCAATTCCATTTTTCTATGCAAATCTTTTTACAACTAACCTGCCTTTAAATATTTTCTTACCTCCATCCTCTTCTTTTAACCTGTAAACCCATTTATTCTGTAAAGCCTTTTTACCTATAGGAAACTTGCACAAATCCCATGTCTTATTCTTTAGCAAAGAGTCCAGTTCATCTTTCATTGCAAACTCCCACTAAATCTTAGTACCCACCTACATAGCTTCATCATAACTTTCAGGTTCACCAGCATCAATAAGTAAAATAGAATACAAAGAGGGAGAAAATCTTTATGGAGGTCTAATTTTCCTTATTGACCATTTAAAATTCATTGGTGTGTGTGGTATTTTTTGTTTCAGATAGCTGAAACATTAGCTTTTGGAGTATCATCCAACACTACATAATCATCTCTTTCTTCTCATGTTTCTGCAATAGATCTTTGTACAACACTTTCTCATTGAATATGACATCCCTACTTCTTACAATTTTATGATTTCAAAATCCCAAAGCCTATAACCAAACTCATTAATTCCATATCCAAAAATTACACATTTCTTTGACTTAGCTTCTAGCTTGGTTCTATTTTTAGAATCTATGTGAGAAAATGCTTCACAACCAAATATTTTGAGAAAAGAATAACTCACCTTCTTATCAGTCCATGCCTCCTCTGGAATACCACAACCCAAAGAAGTAGAGGTACCTCTATTAATCAAATATATAGTAGTATTGATAGCCTCCACCCACATGTGTAAGGGAAACCCAACATGCAACCTCATGCTCCTTGCACGTTCCATTATAGTCCTATTCATGTGTTCAGCCACTCCATTTTCCTGTGGAGTCCTTGGAAAAGTTTTTTGTCTATGAATAATATTATTGGAGCAATAATCTTCAAATTCATGATTGCAATACTCACCACCATTATCAGATCTGAGACATTTTAATTTTTTACCAGTCTCATTTTCAACCAAACATTTCCATTTCTTAAAAGTTTGAAATACATCAGATTTCTGTCTAAGGAAATAAACCCATACTTTTCTAGTTGTGTCATTAATAAATGTAACACAATAATGAGAGCCACCAAGGGAAGATACCTGAGCCGGTCCCCATACATCGGTATGCACAAGCTCTAATATCTTCCTTTTATTTTCCTTCCCAGTCTTTACAAAAATCACTCTCTTTTTTCTTCCATACACACAACTTTCACAGAAATCCATATTAACACATTTTAGACCTGGTAAAACTTTCTTTGAATGAAGTAATTTCATACCTTTCTCACTTATGTGCCCAAGTCTGTTGTGCCACAGTGCTATATCAGAATCTACAATAGCTATTTGTTCTCCCTGCTCAAATGCAACAATTGTTCTTGAACATTTATTTTTCTCTGAAAAAATTAAAGTAGAAGGAACAATATGACCTATACAAATATATAAGGTGCCTATTTTCACACCTTTTGCTACTACAAGGGAACCTTTTGAAACCTTCCAATTTTTGTCATTAAAGGTAACTACACAACCCTCATCACCGAGTTGCCTTGCTGAAATTAAATTCCTACTCAGCCTTGGAGCATGTCTCACCTCATGTAGTAGTCAATGATTCCCATTTTTCAACTTAATCTTAATTTTTCCCTTTTGAACAATTTGATAGGGTTCATTAACCCCCAAATAAACAAGCCCAAAATCCCCTTTGACATAATCAATGAAATAACCTCTATGAGGTGTGGCGTGAAAATGAAGCACCAAAATCTAAAACCCATGAATCATCAACACTTTCTAAAGATAGAAGCAAAGCATCCTCTTCGAATTTGTTACTTACCACATTTGCCTCCTTGTTTCCATTTGATTTATCTCCATTTTTTTTTTTTGATTCTAGCTATCTTTCTTTTTGTGCCCTGGTTTCCTGTACTACCAATAGTCATTCGGTCCTCTTGATTGAGACCTCCTCCCCTTTGACTTTCCTCTTGATTTCCCACGAGTTCCAAAATTAATTCCTCTCTCAGTTATTCTGCCCCTGCTTTGTGCATTCAAAGCACTTCCTAATGTAGATCCACCCGAGGTTTTACTAAAAGTTTCCTCACTCAAAATAACACTGATCACATCATCATATTTTAGGGTACTAGATCTAGGAATAGAATTACTCACAACCATTACCAAGGCATTCTAGCTTTCAGGCAAAGAACACAAAATCAAGAAAGCCCTAATTTCTTCTTCAAAATTGATACCCACAGAAGATAACTAACTAGTAATAGTATTAAACTCATTTAAATGATCTGTAATAGATCTACCTTCTACCATTTTCATATTAAATAAACGCTTCATAAGAAATATGTTGTTTGAAGTGAAGGGTTTTCATATATTGTCGCTAGAGTTTTCATCAATTCTTATGTTGTCTTTGCTTTTGTAATATTAAATGCCACTGATGGTACCAGGCATAATCGAATGCTTCCAAGTACCTTTCTATCCAAAAGATCCCATTCATCATTTGACATAGATCCCTAATTCTTGGCATTGCCTTCCAATGGCTTCCATAAATCCTTCTGATACAGATAGTCTTCCATTTGCATCTTCTATAACTGGAAGTTCTGCCCATTAAACCTATCGACCCTCAGCTTACCCTCATTTGTCGTTGCTCCCACTCAACCATGAAACTTTCCTATAGAGGATAACTGAAAAATAACTAGGCTCTGATACCACTTGTTAGGATTAAACCACAAATAAAAAATAACAATTACATGCAAATATGACCAATAAAAAAAAATAATAGATCACACAAAAAAGAACACAAGGCACCAAGATTTAACACAGTTCACCCAATCCCTAGGCTATGTCCACCAAACAACAAATTTGATCTTATTACAATTTAGTGATTATAACCTGATTACAATCTGTAATCCCTTACAACTCAATACTGCCACAAGAACCAAATTCACATCACAACTTAATGAAAATACATAACCCTAAGCCATTTTATACAAGTATTTTATGCCGCTTTAGGATTACAACATGTCAGCCATATGTCGGCCACAACGTTGACCCTGACCCAAAAATTTATGAAGTATGTACAGTACTTTCCTGATTAGTCACCATAAACTAACACAATCCCCTTCATTCTACCATCAAGGAATCTAATCTTGACTCTACCACAACTAACAATATTCAAGTGAGAGTTATCACCTAGATACACCTTTCCACCATCAAACTCTTCATATTTTGAAAACTAATCTCTGTGAGATGTCATGTGGAAAGAAGCAACTAGATCTACCAAACACACATCTTCTAATGCAAGTGTTTCCAAGGCTACAAAAAAAGCATATACATCATCTTAAGAAGATTTTTCAATGTTAGAATCAGAGAAATCCTTTTTACCTTTCTTTTTCTTCTTTTCCTAGAATTATTTATGAAGATGACCAAGTTTATCGCATGTATAACATTTTTCCTTAGATTTTTTACTAGGTGATATATATCTCCTCAGAGACTTGGCTTTTCCATTCTTGTCCTTTTTCTTTATTTCTTCCATTGTTCTACCATGAGCAACTACGTCCTCCTTATTAGAAGGTTTTCTTTGCATTTCTTTAGATAATAATGAACCAACCATATCCTCTAATTTGAAAATGGTTATTGTGCTTCCAATAGCCATAACAAGAGGACCCCATGAGTCTGACATAGAACATAATAGATGCATGCATTCATCTTGATCATCAATCTTATCACCAACATAATTTAACTGAGCAATTAACATATTAAATGCATTCAAGTGATCAACAATATAACCTCTTTCCTCCATTCTCAAAGAATACAACTTCTTTCTCAGGAATAAATTATTTACCATAGATTTCCCTTGATAAATATCACCAAGCTTCTTCCAAATATTAGTTGCAATCTTCTTTCAATGAACATTTAGGAGTACATAATCAGCTAATCAGAGTCTTATCAAATCTTTGGATTTTGTATTCATCTTATCCCAATCATCTTGTAATGTAATTTTAGGTTTTGTTGAAGAAACCATGACCAACATATCTCTATCTACAAGCATGTCCTCCATTTTAGTTTATACAACTTAAAATTGTTAGCATTAAACATATCCATCTCTTTTTTGATGGACGAGGTTTCCATATCTAACCTATAATAAGATTACGAAAAGCTCCCTTTGCAAAAATCTCACTGAAACTACATCAACATGAAAATCATATCTACTTAAAAATAATAACAAAGCTAGCTAGGCTCTAATACCAATTTAAATGAATCCAAAGTGTAGAAACATTTCCAAATGTTAAATCTAATAGGAGAGATGATGCTGAAATTTATCCCACAAATCCTTAAACTATTCCAAACTAAAAAAAGATATACAGAAAATGTATTTTACACATAAACACATAACACTAGATATACATGGTAAAAATCTTTAGGAAAAAAACCACCACTCCAAAGCTATATTCAATTTTATTATCAACAAAAAAATTAGAATACAATCTCCAAGAGTAATCATTTTTGATAAGTAAGTTCAAAATTATTTTGGCAACATAACAACGCTCTTTAAATACTTCTCTTTGTCACATAATTCTCTGCAACAATGTCTTTTACTTATAGAGGTTTTGTACAAAAGGAAATAATTTCTAAAGTGTTTACATTCAACACATATAGAAATTATTTTAGAAACTTCCTTTATGCACAACTCTTGCATCAAAAACAAAGCAAAGAGAATAAATCAATAGAAAAAGAAACTTTCTATTTTTCTACTCCATGTCCATCCTTGTGGAAGATTTTGTATTCATTTAGAATCTTACTAAAAAGAACAAATAAATCATGATAAGGATGATTCACCTTATCCTAATAAAAATTAAGATACAAAGTTCCTCTTACAAGTAATTGAAGACAATGGACCAAATTGAACCTTTAGAGAGAACCATCCTTGGAAAGAAATATAGTGAATCTATTCAAATATTTTAAAATCAAGATAAATTTTAAAATGATGTTTTACTTGGTAAGGAAAAGGTTGTTGAAGGAAGTGGTCTTGAGTGTTAAAATCTTATTCCATTTTTGAATGGAATTATCACTTGACAGAAGGCCAAAAAGAAGTATATGATTTGGTGAAAAGGCATAATAGGGATGCCCAATAGCTAAAGTTGTGCCTTGTAGAAGAATACAAAAGGAATGTGAATTGTTTGACATAATTTGTAGATATGTCATTCAATACTATGGAATGTGATGATGGTAGGGCATGTGAGAAGCATGATGAACAAATTGACAAACTTTCAAGATTTTGAAATATGAAAACATGGTTATGGAAAAAATTATTTTTTTAGTCTTTGATGTTCACAAGGAAAAATAATTGAACACGAGCTCAAAGATAATCACAAATTGTGAGAATATTATATATTTGCATGCAAGCTATTATGGATGATGAATATCTTGTTAGAGTCACTCATATACAAGCTTCATGTGAGCATGTCAAAGGATAATGATTTGGTGTATTTGGAAAGCTAAATTCCACTAGCAACTGTGGAGTAGTTGACAATACACAATTTCAATTGGCAAGGAATGAGCTAGATCAGTTATACTATTATATTCAATAGTGGAATATTCACTTTAATAGCCTACCTATTATTTGAAATTACAACTAATTCTTGTAAGTTAATCAATCCATTGAGTGAATTACACATGATATGTCACATTTATTAGTACCCTTGGGATGGTTTTAAAACTTTTAGTACAAATGGAGTATGTTTCGATAAGCTCAAGTTATGCTCAGTTTTTGAAATTGTAAGAATATTTTTTTCAAGACTAAAAATGCATCTAGAATATATGTTATAATGATAAAAAGAAGCTGTGCTATCCTTTCATGGATATCAAAAAGAAAGCACTTCTATTCATATTCAAAAAGGTATCATCTTTAATCCCTTTCAAAGCAAAACAATACATTAATTTATGTGTTGAATATGTTTAAAGGTTTTACAAGCAATAAATCAATAGGCATGATATAATTGTAAATTTAAAACAAGCAAGGAAATGAGACAAAATAATAAATTAAGAAGACATGGACACAATATAAAAATCTTGCATATGTCCACACTCTAGAAGGGAATCAATCTATTAGTGTAATTCATAATATAACATAGTAATTGACTGCACATATCTATTTATACATTCACACAAACCATAAAAAAAGCCATGAGCAGTTGAACAACTAGTTTGACCATTAGGCTTCATATCCCAACAATCTCCCCCATGAAGTCTAACCGGTACAACCATACATTATATGGAATCCACTACTTCCTATTTCAGATGTCAAAGAACAATAAGACCTTAGAAGATCTTAAAGTTGCTAGACTCTATTCTAGCACACTCCTAATGAGTCTTTCCCACATCATATCATAATAATAAACATTTTCACTTACAAGAATCTCAGCCACATTTGTAATGGTATGATCCCATTGTTACATATAAATTTAATGTCGGATTTGAGTAGGAACACCCTCTGATCTCCATCCCAAACACTATTTTCCCTTCAAAGTTCTTGATGCAGTCCTCAAATCTATACTTATTTTTGAGGTTTGTATCATTGCATAAATTGAACCCATCTTTAACTTTTTTTGTGTTGGTTTGACTGATATACCTTGAACAAGACATCTTTCAAACTCCTCCATTTGGGCAAAGTATTGGATGTGAAGTCCAACTGTCATGTCTATTCATTTCAAATTCTTCTTATTTGTCTCTTTGTCTTCTCTTGAAGGCTAATGTATAAATATAAGGGCAAAGCCCTATGTATCTTAAGCTGTAAGCTACAATGACTGAATAATATATTTGCTCTACTCTTAGTGTGGCCATACCCACAGTTGCAGTGAACCATGGTATAAATCATGTGTCTCTTTCTCTATTTTTTGATTTGTAGTTTATCGTTTAAAATTAACAATTGGTATTAGAGCATGTTAAGATTCTAGAGAGTAGAGAAAAAGGCAAGGAAGTCTATTGAAAATAAGTCGAGGTCAGTCAATCTATACAGGCTATTACGAAAGTATGTGACAATGCACTACTCAAAGGTGAGAGGCACAAGAGAATCTGGAATGTGCAAAAGAGTTGTGGAACATGGTGGAAAAGGCATTGAGGGAGATCAAAATTTTTTTACCAAAAAATATGGGTACATAAGATACAGTCTGGAACTGTTGTTGTAAAACTCTGTGAAATGTAGTTGCACTTCCCAATCAGCACCGAGGACCATGAGTACAACATTATTTTCACCTCGTACGATGTCTTCAAGTAGAATAAGGTGGCCTGTTTGCATATCATCCACTTTGTGAAGGCCAAGGTAAAGACCATTTCAATTTCTGTATTATAATTTCAATCTACTGGAACCACAAAGAAGACAAGGTAAAATAAAAAATGTTTTCTCAACTAGTAAATCTTTTTAGCTGTATAAGGAGACAATAAAGGGAGACTTCTCAAAATTTTATTGGAAGATATCGATTTTCATTGTGCTTGTCCAAATTATGGAGAAATTGTAGCTTCAATGTGATATTTGGTATCATGGAAAGTTCACTGTCATTGTGTAGTGGGAGTTTTAAAAAAAAAAAAAAAATTGTTGTCATGAGATGTTTTTCCTCCACATGATTAGAGATGTATTGTCATGGTGAGCTCTTGATTCTAGATTAGAGCATTGACATGATATAGGTTCTCATGATAGGTTATGCTCTTTAGAGTATGAGGTTCTAATTTGTGGAGATCAAGTTGTCATGTTCTATTCCCTAGTTATGTAGATGTGTAGTGGGAGTTTTGACAGTTGATTTGTTAATGCTCTTGGTATCAGGTACTTTGGAAAATTGACCATGGAGGTGCTATTGAAAACTAAGAGGCCTGGGTGAGGCTACAGTTCTCTTGGTTTAGAGAATGTTTGTTGAGACGGTTTCTCTTTTGAGGTTTTAGCATGAAGTCTGAATAGTCTTCACCTATGGATGGGTGCAAGTTCATTATAAACCTAGTGTAGATTGTTCTTGGAGAAGAGTCATTGAGACTTGGTGTATCCTAAAGGAGCATTCTCACTCCCCACACTTGGTCTATTCGACAGATTCATCTCCTTGTGCATTTAGGAGATGGTTGATATTGTTCCTAATTTTGGAATGTTTGGATTTTGATCTTCTTGTTTATAGGAGCTTTCTTTCATGGTTTTTGGGTGTTGTAATTGCTCTCATATTGGGAGGTAAAGGAAATCATACTTGACACAAATAAGTACTTGGTGGTGTTGGTAGAAGGATGAATTATGATTTGTGTTGGTATTCCTTCCAAGAGTTTTTGAGTTCATCTATTTTTGTTGTAGTTCATTGTTTTTTAACAACATTACATGGTCTTTTCATGAGGACTTGGAAGATGTCATTTTGTAGCAGGTTGGTTGCGATTCACAAATCATTTCAAGTTAATGCCATGCCTTCTATGTGTTGATTGGTAGATTGAGTCAACTTATAGTTGGCATTGCTCATGCAATTTAAAAATCTCTATAATGGTCTTCTAGTTTTTTGCACATCAATGGTTTTTTGGTGTGTTTTGTTGGAAGATGGTATATTTGGTGAGTTATTGTATGGGTTGGTTATGTGGTTATAAATCTACTGATGTTGTATGGATAGTCAGATGTGATTAGTGATTTCTGTGGTTGCTATTCCAGCTATGAAGATTGTCTTTTTGCAATTGCTTACCATGGGATTTGGTAAGGGAAAATAGAGTTTAAGTGGGAGGATATTTAGATATGAGGTTGTAGCATGAATTCAACTTCAAGTGGGAGATTGTTGGATGTGAAGTCCAACTGTCATGTCTATTCATTTCACATTCTTCTTATTTGTCTCTTCATCTTCTCTTGAAGACTAATGTATAAATATAAGGACAAAGGCCTATGTATCTTAAGTTGTAAGCTGCAATGACTAAATAATATATTTTCTTTTCTCTTAGTGTGGGTGTAGCCAAAGTTGTGGTGAATTGTGATATAAATCATGTGTCTCTTTCTCTATTTTGTGATTTTTAGTTTATCTTTTAAAATTAACACAAAGCTCTTGGTTGGCTTTCTCATCATCAAAGATTCTTTAAACATTGTACCACTTGACTCAATGTAATTGTAGCCACTCAAGCAACAATACAGATTTGATATGGCATCTTGAGAATGCAAAGTTTGAAATATTCTTCTAGAAAAATAGCATAGCATCCAAACAAAATTAGAAATATCCCTTGCAAGATACATTTGCAGAGGCTTTCCAATGACAATGGTCTCCAAGAAATTTCTTTGATTCCCCCTTGCCAAAAGCACTCTATGTTTATTATTAACTAGATTCTTTGTATTTTTCATCCTTTGCATACCAAAACTACTACTAGTTTGAAACCTCTAGTTTCTACATGGAATAATGAGTTCTTAGTAATAATTATAGATATTTTTCATAAATTCTCTTTTCCCTTGTGCAGGCCTTGTGGACAATTTTCTCTTTGCTATCTTCTCATTGTCTCTATTCATTCCCTTATAAACTGTGCCAAAGCCTCCATCTCCAAGCTTGTTAGTGTCACTAAAATCCTCTATTACTTTGATCTAAACTTTTTGAGCTAAATTAAATTTTCTCTTTCTCAAAAGACATCAGTTATGGGGAATCTTCTTTCTCCTTCAAAAGAACTACTAGCTTCCTTGAATATACAGATTTAAATTTCCTTAGGATTGCAAAGAAACAAGCAACGCAGATGATTATTGAAACTGCAATAATCCTTAATATCATCCCTAACCTTCTAAATGACTTATTAGGAGTGGGGACTAAAGTTTAAGGTGTAGGTGAAACAAGAAAGTGTAAATATAATAACAAGCAAAAAAATGAATCAAAGAAGAAAAAACACACAATAACATAGATTTATCATGGTTCGGCAAAACTTTCCTACATCCACACTCGATCAAGGAATTACTTGTATTAATTAACCGATATGATACATGGGTTGCACACAACCATTATATAGAACTCTAAGGATACGAAGAGTCAAGAGGGAGAACAAAAAGACATATGACTATTGGGTTTCATATCTGAAAAATCTCCCCCATGAAGTCTAGCTAGCATAGCCATGCATCATGGAATTCCCTACTACCCTTTTAGAATCTCAAAGGAAAATGAGGCCTTGAGATGATCTCAATGTTGCTAGACTTTTCTCTAGCACACTCCTAATAAATATTCTCCACATGAGATCAAATTTATAAATATCTTCTTTCATCACAAAGCCGCATACTCCCCCTTTCTCTACAATCCTCAATAGAGCATGTAAAAGGCCAATGCTCTTAGTCATTTTAAATACAACTTGTTGCTCCCACATATTTTCTTTCCAATTCATATATGTGTAGTCTTGCATGAGTGCATCAAACCTCTGTTCCTCAAGCAACAATCTTCCTGACCAACTACCAAATATAGCAGTCTACATGGCACAAATTGGTGAATTATTAAAATCTTGTAGCAAGTCCATAATGGTTTGCACATTATAATGAGAATGGGGAACAATATTGTCCCCCTGACTATTAAGTGCCCTCCTTTCACACTGTTGAGGAAATTGCATGCTATTGGCATCCTCCCAATTTTGTTTGCCAGACTGATTATCATTGTGTGTTGACCTATCCAAATCGTTGGTGGGTGGATATTGAAACCTAGTCACTACTTTTTCAACAAGCCCTCCAAGTTCTAGTGTATTGAAATTATAACTCTCATGTGTGTTTGACCACTTCACATGCCTTTGAGCCATTTCTTGGTTTGGGTATTTATTATGACCCTGGTCCTACTCATATTCTTGACAATGTTTCTTTTTTTGGTGGTATTGTCTATACCTACATTGTCCCTTGGTGTTGTCACCCACACCATCCATTGTTCTCCTTTTGTAGCATTGAGGAAACTACATCTTGCTCGCATCCTCCCAATGTTCTTTTCTTAGCTATGGATAGTCAAAAATGTTATATTTATTGTCATTCCTAACAATTGAATCCCCAATATCATTAATAAAGAAATTGAGACTTGTCAGCAAACCCCTTATTGCCAAGCTCTATGATAGTATAGATTGTCCATCAGGGTCATGATCAGCATGGGACTGATGGGAAATGGCTTGGTCTGTGCAACCCAAGCTTGTGGTTTCTTTGGACATAGTATGTTGGTCTTTGGAATTTTTTTTTTGAGGATATAACGATTCAACATCAGAATCTTGCATGCAATAAGAAACCCACTACTGTCAGCCTTTGTAGTTGCTGAAGTATCTTCATTAGTCTTTCTCATGTCTTCATTAGTGTTCGCTTCCACCTCTATAGGAATATCACTTGAACCTATGGGAGACTCTACTCTTTGTCCTATGACCTCCATCTCAATTTAAAAAATCAACTCTTCCCTTTTAGCTTCTTCTATAGTGAACTTCTTGTTCATTGTTTTATCTTCTTTCACAATAGACTTCTCATCTGCCCTTTCATCTTCTTCTATTGGAAACTTCCTATGTTCTTCAAAGTATTCTAGTTGCAGCATCCTATGAACTCTAGATGCAAAATTATTTGTGTCATCAAGGTTGGAACTAGAAATAAGAGAATTCATTTTATAATATGTCAACACTAGACATTTTATAGACTCACTATTCTTATCTTCTCTTGTCTGCTTCCGTAATTCTTCCATGAAAATTTTCTTATAATGCATGCCTGTGCACTCAAGAATTACATCAAGCTCATATTTAAGAGATTTTAAATCTTCCCGTTCATCTTCAAGCTTTTTTTCCTAGCCATCCCACCAGTGCACATGGTGGATTCTTCTACTCTTAGTAGAAACAACCTCATTTTCTATGGAGCTCAAATTTCCAAGAAATTCATTAATGATAAAATCAACTTCATTGTTTTCCATCTCCACTCGAGCCTCACCTCGGCTCTAATACCAATTGTAAATATAATATCAAGCAAAGAAATTGAATCAAAGAAGATGAAACACAAAATAACACAGATTTATAATGGTCCAACAAAACTTGCCTATATCCACACTCTAGTAGGGAATTACTTGTATTAATTAATCGATACGATACATGGGCTGCATAGAACCATTATATAGAGCTCTACAAATATGAAGAGTCAAGAGGGAGAATGAAAAGACATATGACTATTAGGCTTCATATCCCAACAAAAAGGAGTAAATCTCATATCCTAGTATGTAGCTCGCTGACACTTCATGGCCACCTTGTCTAGCATAGAAATAGCTCCATATGTTTACCACCATCTAAAATTGTGAAGAGGTCACAATGAGGAGTGGAGAAACCCATTGACTTCCTTGAAAGTGAAAGAAATCACTACAACCATGAATAGTTTCCTCTACCTATTTTTTGACTCCATGAAATGTTGTACCTCATGAGTTTGTGTGGACAAATTCCACATCACCATCCAATATGTGGGGAGGAGTATAAGGCCTCAACATCTAGTTGTTGCAATTCCTGCCAATCTCACCACAATAACACCCAAATATTGGGCTTGAATGAATAGAAGAGGAGCCTCCAATCAATGCATTCCACTATGTTTCTACTCTTACAATTTGCAACAATAAAATTATCAGAAACCTTACTCTCAGAGTTGTAAAAGGCTTCTAGATCAAGCATATCCTTGAGATGAGGGCTCTCTCTTGCTTCCTAGAGCTTTGTAATTCCTACGGTCTTGAGATCTTCAATCACTAGGAACTATGGTTTCATTTCATCAAGTGGAAACTTTGCTAACAACAATCCATACACCTTTTTAAGGAAAGAGTTCTCGGTCAAGATCTGATGGCCCTCGCCATGATTTTTATCTTTGTAAAGTAGAGTTTGTTCAAAACTCTCCCATTCTTTGTCAATGTTATCTTTCCCAACAATCATTATGGGACACAAGACTTTCCACTTTTGGTCCATGAAAATGAGTTGGTCTCTAAGTAGGAAATTTTCCCTTAAACCTCACAAATTATTCTTGCTAGTAATAGTCCTTAAAATTAACTTCAACTTCATCCTTACTTTCTTTAATATCCTCCTCTTGAGTTGAATCCAATTTTTCAACCAATTTTTTAATAACAAAATCAACATCATCTTGTTCTTCATCCATCTCTACTCAAGCCAAACTTGGCTCTCATACTAAGAAGAAGAACACACTATTTATTGTGGTTAGAAAAATCTTGAAGTAGGGGATCAATCTATTAATACAATTCACACTATAATATAGTGCATGTATACATGCATAGATATTTATATATTCATGACAACCATTAAATGAAGAGCCATGAGAAGTTGAAGATCATATTCCTAAATTATGCACTGTTGATAAATGGATGATGTTTGGATTGAGAGAAGACTTAGTGGCTAATTTTTCAAAGATCAATTGCTAATCTATTTTTTTAAAAATGCATAAATTTCAAGATGTACTTTCATAAATAATGAATTTTGTCACTTCTTATCAAAGTTAATAAGTTGAATATTTTTGCACCAAGTTTGTAAAGTTAATAATTTTATTCAATTTGCACAAAAATGAGTTTGGTCATTAGCTTGGAAAGGAAGGTAGTTATCAAAGAGATGCCTACAAATGCAAGACTACTTGTGAATGTAAGGGGTGGAGGGCTTATGAATGAGAAATACTAGAGAAATTTCTTAAAACTTTTAGTCATTCTTATTATGTTTAGAAAGAGTTTTTGAATTTTCACATTTGTAAAGAGATAATGAAGAATGTAGAGGTTGTAGAGTGTGAAGTGGTAAAAAAAGTGTCATTTTAAAACACTCACCTGATACTCATTACATTCATCCCCTAATAGTCACCCACGAAAAATACCAAAAATCACTATTACTTGTGGCAAAATGTCACAATAGTTGTGTACAAATGATTGATTATTACTATTTGTGTGATCGGCTATTGGGAGGTATCTATGAAAATTAATCTATCACAGGCATTGGAACCCCTAACGACTACTAGGTCTCTACCCCTATTTTGATTTGAACATATTTAGGTAGACATGTTCCTTTTGTATGTAAAAATATGTTTTCCTTCTTTCATAACTATTTCATAGCAAATTAATTTTGTAACAAGTCTCTTTTGTAATCACTATCTATAACTAGCACTTGCACCTTTAAAGGGTGCAAGGGTAACGTCAATAGTCTTGTATACTTTTGATAATGTGCTTGAATAGTTATTATTTTTCTAATAAGAAATTTTTTTACCAAATATGTACATATTCATTTCTATATGCAGTCAAAATAGTGACACTTTGTATGAAGGGTAACATGATCTAGGAGAGCTTCCTCTTTTTTTCATATAATTGTGTATGAATTACTTTTCATTTTGGCGTACATGTCAAAGGTGAAAGTAGGTCAAATGCGAAACCCCTCTATTGATTTCACTCTAGACAGTGTTGTAAAATTAAGGCCATGCCTCTTGACTGAACCAATATCCATTGTTGCTTCTTATAGTGTTAGGCCTTGATATTTTTGTATAGTGATACCCCATGACATGGTGATTGGTAGCTATTGTAGTTACCTATAGTGACTAGCACTATATGCATACATTTATGATCCTCATGATTCCATGGTGGTCCATTATAATTCTCAAAATGTGCAACAACATAGATGGGCACATCTGGTGACTTACTACCTAGTCCATAAATGATATCAATAATCTCACCAAGAGCTACATTAACAAGGCATGCTTTTATCTATATGTTTGTGGTAAGCACTATCCATTATCCTTGAAAAATTAGGACATTTTTCTTTAAATTTTCATCATACATAAGGTTTTTATCTTTGTTCACATAATTTATTGTCATAGTTAATGCAATTGGCCAACTTAATGGTTTTAACATCTTTTTATTATGCAATTTTATTTCATTGTTAGTAGCAAGAAAATGTGTAGATCTCTTGAATTCTTTTTTGTCATCTTCATTTAAGTTTATGTATGTACGACTCACTAGAAACTCTCAATCATGTTGTATTGGGTTTGTATCTCTTATATTATACAAAAGTTGGTGGAACTTTTCTTGTGTGTTATTATCACCTTATTGTCAAAATATTGTTTGTAATGTAACAACTATTGTAAATGGCTCACAAAGTAGCTGAGAATTTGAATGTGATTCATAAATTGGCTTCTCCACAATAGGGGGAAGTTGTATTAGGTTTCCAAAAGGTATAATTGACACCCTGGGACCAAAGCATACATGTTGATTGGGAAGTGCCTCTTGTAGGCGGTTGCCAATTTTAAGGAGGAGCTTTGGACCTATGAAGCTCATCTCATCAATAAGGATATACTTGACATAATTTAATTCCTCTTGTAATTCTTTAAATTACTAGTGTTGTAATGGTAGCATTTCTTTGATAGGGATCCTGAGCATTGAATATATTGTTGTTGCATGTATGTTGAATGCAACAATGCCTTCAGGGGCGAGTATCACTAATTTCCATTTTTTGTTGAGGTCCTTTACTATTCAAAATTTCTTTAATGGTTACAATAAAATAAGATTTCCTTGTGCCTATTGTACAATGTACTATCATGTGTGACAATTCATGTGACTAAGACCAGCTATGTTCTATAATTATCTGCAGTAGTAGAATTTTCTTCGGGGATAATGTGTATTGGGGATAACTATAACACATCGGCACAATGCTAATACAATAACTACTTTTTCTAACATATATAAATTGTGTAGCATTTCCATGTATATATGGAAGAATTTAGTAATATTGTCCCATCTGTTGCTTGTGTCAAATTCATGCCTTCCAAGAATATCTAACTCATCAGGTACTATAGTACTTAATGGACCCATTTGTGATAAGAGTTCCCATTTATAGGTGCCTATCATGGCATCATTGACTTGACTAGTTGTAATTTATCTTCATTTTTATCCTCATCCTTAGTTTTATTTTCTTTATCAATATTGTGATTAACATGCCAAACATCATATCCATTGGTGCACATTTGTTTCCAATTATTGATTATTTGTTCTTTTGTGAGGCCTATCTTTGCTTCTCTATATGAAAAAAATATTTATATAAAAATAGTTTACTCCAACAAAGCATTACAATGTGTTCTAATTCTAGATCTAGGATTTTCTAAAATTTTGGATAGACATTGAGAATAGCTGCCTTTCATCATTCTTTCCATTTTCATCCTTTGCGATTTAGATAATATATATAAGACCTTGTAGATTGAAGTAAAGTCACTATTTCAAGTTTGGGAGGACAACTCATGTAAGCATGGAGATGACTAGGATGGATCTGAGTGTCACTAATTTTTCAATTATTCGATGGAGAACTTCCCATCCAACATTTAAAGATATAACATCTGACTACAAACAAAAAGTGGTAGTTTTTGTAATATATGACATGTTTCTTGGGTTACTATATCACGTTCAATAATTACTTTGTATAAGAATTTTTGATATGCTGATAGGGTTGGGCCATCTATTCTATGTGTAGTAGATACTTTTCAACATATCAATACATGTTTTTGATCATTTTTCCACATTTGTTGCATATTTAGCAATGTATTTCAAGACAACTATCTAGGAGAGAATAGGTTGTCAATCCATATTTTCCCTCCAAATTGAAAGCATCATTGGATTGTGTATATTTGACCTATCATCATTTATTGCAAGCTCATATTGTATTTTCCTAACATTATCACATGGCAACATAGATACTACCTATTCTTTCTAGGGGGCTTTATACCTACATGTTAACTTATTTCCTTTCTTATGTAGACATGTATGCTTAGTACATTTTGTGTGTCTTTGAACTTAGTTAACCAATTCTTCATAATCATGTGCAAGATTTGAAGTCAAGATATCTTGTGTACCCAAAAGGAAAGGATTGTCCAAGTGAGAATGATATATTCTATTGGCTTAATGATATGTATCATTGGGATTCCATTTACTAACACACATGTCAAATAATTTCCTAGTGCACTCAACATGGACACTATTTTTCTAGTTCAATGTATCCATATATGGTACATTTGAAATCCAAATGAACTCATGTATATGTACGGTTCCTTGATGTTTCCATTTAGTTTTATACCACCAATATATTGCACCAAGGATATTTTTAGTCACTTCCTTGTAGAATATTGTGAAACTTAGATGAAAATATAATGCCACAATATATGGACTACTAATGATATTATGTGATCATTGTTTATTTGTTTGCATGCCCATCTCTATATTGACTCTTAATAATACTTGTAAGTCCTCCCATTTCATATTTGCAACACTTAATGTGAAGATTATGGTAGATGTTCCAAGTTAGTTGATAATATTTTCCAGATCAACACAACATTTTTTCCAATATGGCCTTGTACCTTTTATTATAGATATGAAATTCATAAGCTCTCCAACTAGTTGTGTATCTAGCAGTTGTCTTAAATGTGCACAAAGATTTTTTGTAGTCACCTCACTATGTTCTCTTCAAAATTTTTATTTCAAAAAAAATGTCGCTAGACTATGGCTACAATGACGCATCATCATATTATAAATGAAATATCAAAATCTTGTCATGCCTGACCACTACTTCGGGTTTTTCTGCAAATTAGGACTTTGTTGTTTTAAGATTTCATTCCGAAGTTATGATTGATTTTCTATAGAACTTGGTTATAATACTGTTGTTGAATCATGAGACTGATGCTGAACGTATTTTTTGTGAAAAAAACTATGTTTTAGCAATAAATGTGATTTAGGATTTTATGAATTGAATTTGGCATATCTATGATTTCAAGTTGATAGATTATTGATTATGTTATTATGTTTTTGACTATTTGTTTACTGCATTCTGTTTCATGCTGTATGTAGACTTGATGTTGCAGATATATTTAAATGGTTATATGCTATATTTATTCAGAATCCTTCTTTGTACTTTCATATATGTAACTAAATAGGGATTAAATATTTAGATCATGTTAACTCTTAAGATGGTTTCGTTTCATGACTCATATTGAATGGTTAATTGAGGGAACCATGGTTTGCATTTATATATAGTTATATAAGTGTTTTCTTATGATTAAAGGTCTAACTCCTTAGTGGAGGTTGGCATATACATTTGTATTTGTTTTAAAAAAAAGAGTTAAATCACCTCTTAAGCAATTAGCATTGATGTAACCCTAAATGGGTATCGATTGCTATGAAGGAGGGTAACATTGTTATTTTGTTTGAGCCATATTCATGGCAGTGGACTTGGAACTGCCAAACTTATGGCACTAAAGTTGTAGTCGGCCATACCTTGATGTGAGTCAGGTTTTTGCTAATTATGGGCCAGTTTCTGAGCCACATTGCTCTGTTGATTTTACATCTGTGGTTTTGTGCTGAGATATCGGCATTTTAATGGGATTTGGTTGGAAGGTTAATTTTCTTATTGGGTATAATTCAATGGAGTTATTTCTCAATAGTTGGCTTTTGTTGTTTATGGGGTTTCTGCTTCACTCCATTGTGAAGTCTTCTGCGAATTGTGTGAGTGGACATTGTAGAGTTTGCTCACCGGTGTTGGATTCAGTTTTTGGGGTTTTGGCATTAGGTTGGATTGAGGAACAATCTTCCATCTTCAGTTGTTCAGGTAGGGGGAAATTTCTTACTCTACTCTTTCACTCTGTTTGTGAATGCCATGTAATATTCATTTTTCATAATGTAAAAGTTATCAGATTTGCATATTGTGAAATTTTACATTCAGAGATGAGTATATGCACTGTGTGCGATGCAAAGTTCTACATGTATTCACCTTTGAATGTGGAAGTTGTGGAGAGATATGACTGGAAGTTTCCTTATTTATGTTTATTTAGCTTCACCCTAAACACATGTTTCCCACCAAGTTGAGTTTTGTGAGAAACATATGGTTGCGGCAGTCAGATGCTGGCTATTGTGTTAATTTCAAGCAAGTTTTTGTGCTCCCTTTTTGTATGAGCTTTGTGAGAACCATACCTCCAGCTTACTTGGTAATATATAACAAATTTTGAGAGGCTCGGCCTCAGACTTGAGAATGTTTTAAAAAAAATTCGGCTCTTGTCTGCTGTCGAAGGTAGAGGCATTTTGTCAAATGGTTTGCATGAAACCATAACAATGTTAAATTGTCATGTTAATTGCATGGTGTTTTATGGGTAACGAAATGTTTGAAATATCTTCATGATACATGGTCGTTATATAGTCTAAACATTGCTAGTTTGAATTTCTTATGACAGTTATCTTGTATTATGATATTAATGAGTAATTCGAGGGTTTTGTCATTATTTTTCTTTAGAACTGTGTCGAATCCGATAATATGATTAAATTATATATTGAAAACAGTAACTTAGTTAACAATTGATAATGGTTTTGGAAATGACAATTTGTCAAATGTTTTTAAAAGGAAACTTGTTCCGAACAGAAACTCTGTGATAGTATAAATTTTCTTCATAATTTATGATGGAGATTAGAGTTATGAATAACTGTTGTTGTGGAATTGGTTGCAAATAAACAAGATATTATTTTGAGAGCATAGATATAGGAAGATGCTGTTGTATCACCAAGGTCATTATGTGAATAGCTTGTGAGCATCTTACTATTTTTGGGATTTTGCATCTTATTCATTTTTGGTCATTGATGTATTGAAAATTATATTACATATTTGTGAGTCGTATTTCAAATTTAATTTAGATAGTGTATTTTAAATGCTGATTGTGGTTATAACAGGGTGGTATCTCACCGTTAAACAGTGGTAAAACATCAGTAGACGCTTAGATATTCAATAACCTTGTAGGTTATCTTTTGTTCAGCATCGACTACACTTGGATTTAGTAATACTTGATTTTATTATGAAGTGTTTTAATAAGCATTTACAGATTGTTTTGAAATAAGATGTATTTCTGTTCTTTGATAAAATGGAAAGTCGTTTTAAGATATGAGACAGATTATGAAATATGTTGGTGTGATGAAACAAGGGTATCATATGTACATTGTATTAATATCTTGGCCAATTCGGAGGTTAAGCTTAGTTTGTTATAATAGTAGAGATAAGTAGTACAGTACTACGACTGGTAAATATCATTCAACTGATGTATCAGTTTAGTGATATTTACGAGATTGTAATATTGTAGTATTTACTTCTATTATTAAAATAACCTAAGTTTACTTTCAAATTGACAGTAGAAGATGAAAGTTTTAAAAGATGAAGAATGTAATATCATGAGAAAACTGTCTTGTTATTAGTTGCATGTGCATTCTTAGAATATCTGTTTGATGTGTATGTTAAGGATAGCTGTAATGAACGTATATCGAGGTGGCTGAATATCGATTTATTCTATTCAGTTAATTAAATTCAGTGATAATTTAAGATGAATTGGGAGGGTTAATTATAAATAAAAGATAATTGGCCTTACCTATGACTTAAACCGGTAAGGTTAAGTACATAGAACAAGGCAGGTCTCTATGGCATCATTTAACGAGTATTATAGAGAACCCCATTATGTGTTGTCTAAGGGCTTACCATATACGGATGTAGTATCTTAGCACCATAGTGATGACACCTCAGTATATATATGGTTCATTAACTAGTTATTCTTAGTGCGAGTTTAATTTTGCATTGTTTAGAAGGTGTTACTTCTTACATAGTAATATTAGAATTGCACTATGTTATGTGGTTAGATATCTACTTTAAGGTTTTATATATATATATATGTTAATTCTGACATGTATGCAGGTGGACTATGCTTTTTAACTCAGTGTGTACTGAGCCCTCTATGTGTTGTGTTGCATGTTTGTGTTATTTTCAGGTGTTCAAGTTGAATATCTAGTGTGAAGGAAGACTGTTGAAGTTACTTCATGAAACTGAATTTGATAATTGTAAATTTCATTTGTGGGACCTAGGCGTCTTGAATGATATTGTTCATTAATATTGTACTGAACTCATTATGTATAGACATCTTTATGGAAATATATTTTGATGATATATTCTTTTATGTTGAGGTTTATATTTCTGAGAATGATTCAATCTTTCTACTTGATCTTTAAATTTGATGATTAAATAAAAATTCCAAGGTTCTTTATGTTTGTTCATAGCTTAGTTTTATTTTTGTTTGTGGTGTGTTACAAATCTTGGGTGCCTTCCAAATCTCTAGTCATGACAACTTATTAAGTGGATTGCATATTCATGCATGTGTACTTCTTGTATTAGTGGTTGCATTGGTAACACAATTTCACTAGGGAAGAGGGTTGGAAATGCTAAATTTGGCAATCCTTTAGTATTATATTCATTTATCAGAGATGAATCTATGTTAGGCCAATCCATTGCTAGACTATGTAATTTCCCCCTCAAATGAAATGTAAAAGCATAATATAGGATTCTATAAATTTTAGCGGATCATTGAATAGGGTTAAGTCAAATTAATATTTAGGTTTGTAAAGTTCTAGAAGTTATTATGTTTAGATAGTTCTATAAAAGTCTATTTGTCTTATGTTGGCCAATTTAGATGTTTCTAGAAACAATCAAAGACCTCTATAAATAGAGACATCTTGTAATGTAATTGATATGAACAAAATGGTTGATGAAGTATATTAGTGTGCAACACATTGAGTATTTTTCCATTTTAGTTTATTTTGTCCATCCACCTTTTACAAGGTGTATTAGAGTTGTCTTGTGTTTTTACAAGGTGTATCAGAGTTGTCGTGGGTTTCTACAAGTGGTATCATAGCCAAGGTTAAGAAAATTTTGTCACCATTTGTGACAAATGAATCAAAGTCAAGTTAATTGGGAGAATCCTATCACCATTTTTTGATAGAAGCAACTAATCAATGGATAGATGAAGAAGGAAGGAATTTGTTTATCACCATTTGTGACAACAAAGAGATTTTTTATTTTGCAAAGAAAGGTTATTTGGAGAACCCTGTCACCATTTGTGACAGATGGATCTATCAAGGGGTAACTGAAAGAAGACATGAATTTTATCAAGGTTATTAGTGAATCCCATCATTGGCATTTGTGAAAGATGAGGCAAGATTATTAGTGGATCTTGTGAAAAGAGGAAATCATTGGCAGCTAATTGTTGACAAAATGTTTGCAAAAATTTTAAGGCCGCAACCTTGGAAGACAAAATGAGTCATACATCTTGGTAGATGAGGCAAACCTTAGTCATGTATTCACAAAGACACTAACAGATTTGAAGATTATTGAAAAATGAAATTTTGGCATCAGGAAAAAGAAAGGATTTAGATTTGTATGCAACAACATTTGAGGTTGAAATTAGGGGGAGTGTTGAAATGTGTAATTTCCCCCTTAAATGGAATGTAAAAGCATAATATAGGATTCTAAAAATTTTAGCGGATCACTAAATAGGGTTAGGTCAAATTAATATTTAGGTTTGTAAAGTTCTAGAATTCATTATGTTTAGATAGTTCTAGAAAAGTCTGTTTGTCTTATGTAAGCTAATTTAGATGTTTCTAGAAACAATCAAAGACCTCTATAAACAGATGCATCTTGTAATGTAATTGATATGGACAAAATGGTTAATGAAATATATTAGTGCACAACATATTGAGTATTTTTCCATTTTAGTTTATTTTGTCCATCCAACTTTCACAAGGTGTATTAGAGTTGTCCTTGATTTTTATAAGGTGTATCAGAGTTGTTGTGGGTTTCTACATCCATTATGTTCTTTGCAACATCTTATATATTGAGCTCTTTTTTAATAACATTGAGTTCTTGTTGCCTTCTTGGCAATATGGGTATGAGCAAAGAGGTCTTGATTATAATCAACTCATAATCATAATCACCCAACTCTAATTGGTTACTTGTCATGACCATCTCATCATCTATATCAATTGTGTGTGACAATGCTGAAATGTCTACATTTTCTTCAGGAAGTTGAGCCAAATTTCCAACACTCACTGCGATAACATGATAGTATGGATAATATTTGAATTTGTATTGTAGTGTATCTCTAACATGGCTCCTTTTTATGTAACAATTATAAATGTTTCCTTGTGTATGTACTATTCATGGAAATATATTTACAATCATTTGTATATCTTGTGGAAAATTGATTGTATGTCCACTATATTTCTATTGACATCCACTAGCATGTTTTTCTTGTAATATTGGGGCCACCCTAGTAATCAAAATTTCTTCTACTTTGGTTAACCTTTTCAGTACATTTGGTTGCTCAACTAGATCTATGTTGTTGAGGGTCAAAAATTTATGAATTCCCTTCTCATCAGAACACCTCTTACATGTAGCATTATAGTTTGATAGTTGAACATACATTTCTAGGTATTGTTCCTTACATATGGTACATGTGTTTTGTTGAGATAGGGCATCCAATCTCTGTAAAACATTTCTTCATTTCTATTATAAATTTATTATTATTACTGAATGAAATATTTGGTTTTGTACAATCTTGTACATGTTTTTCCACTTTCTATGTTTGGCTCTCTTGGTACCTTTTCTATTTTCTTGCATTGACTTCTTCTTTGTGGTGAATGTAGTAGTTACAAATGCTCTCACAATATCATAGCCTATGACCATCCTTTTCTTTGATATTTTTTGTATATTATCATTTGTTTGATCATTTGTGGAAGGGCTCAACTGATCCCCATGTATGAGATTAGTATGTTATTGTTGCTTTCTTTTTTCCTTTCTATGTGCTAATATATATTCTTTGTGTTAATCATAGTAAGATTGATTCCTTTCACAGGGTTTTTTTTATAGTGGATGGTTGACAGTTTGATCCGGCTTCACTACCCTTAACACTAGTGTTTCCCATCTACAAATTCCTTTTCTCCTATTTGTTAATATGTAATAACACATAATTTGACACCTTGAACATTTATCAATTTACATTTAAAATACAACATCATAACAATATATAAACCAACAACTATGAATCACACATTATATTATGAGGCTAACAATGCGCAATTGGTCTATGTTACTTGATTCTAATTTGAAAATAACTAAATAACGAAACTACTAGATGTTTTGCCAAGAATAGTTATGTTTGAACAATAGATGGTATAAAATGTGCCTAGTACCTTATCATAAATCAAGATTTATGATGGCATTTTATTCACAATCATTCAACACATTATATTTATGTATAGTTGTAGATCCAATGAGGTCAAGCTTTAATGATTGTAAAAGGTGCTCATAGCTTATACTTATTTCAAACCAGCCATTGGTACATTTACCATCTCGTATTTGGTTGGAAACAAATGATACATACATATAATCATTGAAGTACAACTTTGTACTTACCCTCTTTTGTTTTGCATGGTGCGATCTATTTATTATTCTTCGACCGAGGTCTTGAGAAGTAGACACATCCGTAGTCTATTGAAGCAATGCATTACGCTTATTGTTATATCTATTAGGTAGACCTTTTTAATATTTTCTTCATGTTCGGAACTATGCGGTAACACATATGTGATGCCTTGAATGTTTGTTAATTTACATTTT
This sequence comes from Cupressus sempervirens, assembly GCA_028749045.1. NCBI lineage: Eukaryota > Viridiplantae > Streptophyta > Pinopsida > Cupressales > Cupressaceae > Cupressus > Cupressus sempervirens. Next base: position 114,442,437 of record CM053786.1, read on the forward strand.
AAGAAATAGAATATTATAACAATATATAAACCAACAAGTCTTAATCACACGTAACATTTTGAGCTTGTAATGTGTATTGGGCCTATTCAGTTTAATGTTAATTTAAAAAAAACAAAAACTATTGGGTGCTTTTCCAAGAATAGGTGTGTTGAGTAATAGATGGTGTAATAGCTCTTTGGTGTATTATCATAAAATAATATGCACTATGAAGTTTTATTTGCAATCATCCAACACATCATATTGAATTCAGATTTTAACAATTGTAAAAGGTAATATTATTATATTCATTTCAAACCTACGCTCCATGTATTTATCATCTCATGTTTTTTGAGGAATGATTGATAAATACATATAAATATTGATGTACACATTTGTATTCTCCTTTTCATTTTTTTTAATGGTGTGATCCACTGACTTTCCCTCTTAAAGTTTTGAGAAGTGCACATGTCTATTACTCTCTATTGTGAAATCTATTAGAGAGACCTTTGTAAAATTTTCCTTTACATGTTCTTCACATTATATATTTCACGCACACATGTAATTGTGAACACATATTTCCTATGTTATATATCTCTTATGGCTTGTTTGGTACTCTTGTTAGCATTATCATCAAACTATAGGTAATACAATACTTCTACATCATCTTTATTGCAACCTCGCCAAATGCAATAACCCACATTGCACTTGTGTGGTCCTGTAATTTCAGCTGAGCTATGTATTTGTAATTGCATGTAGTAATAGGCTGGTTACATTTTGGGAAAAACCAACTCTTATCATTAACTCTTTCAAGTCAATTTTTTCACTAGTTGTTGTTAACTATCTTGGGACAAGTTGGGTAACAAAAAAACTTGTTGATTAAAGAATATTAGTGTTTCCTTTAGTGTGCATTAGAATTGTTTGGATGATGACAAACCACATTGATTTATATCACTAATTATCATTGTGTGGTTGACAAAGGCATGGGGAAAAGTTTTCCTGAAGTCATATGTAGAGGTTATTAACATTTTGCTCATACCAATGCTTTAGCTATTTAGTTTGCTGTATTGGAGGGTTTATTAGAAAACATGCATTACTTAAGGTAGTTATGAATCTTTAACTAAATTCAAGTATTCTTCCATTCTTAATAGCAAGAATTGTAGCTTCCTGGAGGTAATATTTTTGTTGAAGAACTACACCCTCTTTCTCAGTAGCTGCTCCCCATAGTGTAACATTGATCATAGTGTGGGACATGTCCAACATCTTGATTGTACGTCAGAGGACCTCTATTCCACATTTCTTTTAATTGTTGAGGTTTCTTGTATATGGGAGATAATTCTAAGAATATCAACATCCATATTATTTGACATCTTCATAATTGCATGAATTGGTGTGAAAATGAATCAATGTTGTGGGATAAATGGGTCATCCTCATAGGAGATAACCTTTGAATCTAGTGTTAACATTATATCTATCCCACTATTGAGCTTGTTAAAAAATTTATTTTCACTTTTCACCATGCCACACACTATCGTTTAGACATCTCTAATGTGTATATTAACATAATGGATTCTTTCTATTTCATTATAACAACTAATGTGGGTCTCCATTCCTTCATTATCAATGTCTTCAAAACTAAACACCTACCTAGGCCCATTATCTTTGACATACTGGTGCATATCCTTCTTCATTGTTACACAAGCCTTTATATGCCACATTGTCTAATATGGATTTAAGTTTTTAATAGGCATCAATATGATGGAAATTTTTGTTTCTATATTGGGTCTTGCTACCTCAAACATTATCTTCTATTTGGGTATAGTTTTAGCTATGGGAGGGATTCCTAATTATAACTCTAAAGATGAAGCATTGGTACATCTACATCTTTTTTATCCACACATTCTACATCCAAAGTAGTTGGACTTCCAAGAATGACATGTTATTTATGAACAATCCCAAGTTCCATTATTACTATCCACCTACATAATTAGACTATAAGTAGGTGTAACTAAGAGAGGTTAAATAACAAGTAAATAAAGAAATATTTGTTCAAAATAGGATACAAATCTATTCTCACCATTCTTGTTTTGGAGAAACTATATTTTGTCAACCATACAACTGTTACAACTTTGATGTCTTCAGATGCCACATTCTTGTTATATTTTTTTAGCAATGTTGATAGATGTTTGTGGATGTCGTCTAATATGTGCAACTCATATTGTAAATCATCTTCAGGGCTATCTCCAAATTTTTCTATTGAAAATATTTGTACTTCTGGTACAAGAGTTCCTTTACTATCATACAATAATTTTACATCATTTATCGTTAGTGGTTCCAATATTAAAGGCCCTTGATAATATTTGCAAAATGTGGCAATAACAACCTATGATTTAGGATAGCCTGGAGTGAAAAAGTACACTAATATTCTACATGTGAATTATTTTTCATAATTTTTTTAATATTTAAAATTATTTTTTAGAGGATACTTTAATATTTATCATAAATTTCCATTGCAATGGTTATTTTCTCCTATTCACCCAATCAATGTTAGTGTAAATAATTATTATTTACACTTTACTTAAGTTTACTTAGGATAAATGCATTATTTTATTATTTCTTAGGTTAGACACCTAGGAGTTTGTGTACTCACTATGAGTTGTAATGTTGACAACACAAGAGCTAGCAACTTTATTTTAGCACATGGTGTCTACAACACTGGAGTTTGCATAATCAATTAAGTTGTCATGTAGACAACATAGTTGTTTGCACTCCTAATTAAGCACATGGTGTCTACAACATAATTTTACATGACACACCTTTATAGGCTTATCCTCTCATTATTGCACTAACTCGTATGCTTAATGGAGGATAATCTACTCCTGGTGGACATGTGCTTAATTGTGAGGCTTATCATATTGCTAACTCCTAGACATTCTAGAAGCATTCTGGAGGATTTTATATATAGGCACTCCTACTATACTTTTACATCAAGTGAATTTCATATTGTTATTCTAATCATACTCTAATGGTCCATTTTGTGCTAGTTTTTAGCTTCTTGTTCCTGGGTGATTTTTCCCTAAGGCAAATTCGTACATGGTATCAAAGCCATAGAGGCATCATTTCATAGTCATTGGAGACCGTTCTTGCTTCACCTCTCTAAGGACACCTTGATTTAAATTTGGAGTATCTACAGCTATTGAGAGTATCTAGAGCCAAAGTAGACCTCACCATTACATCCAGAGCATCAATCTGATGAAATTTGACTATAAATTCACCTATGTTGGGCCATAGTCAAATTTGAGGCAATTTTTTTTTGTAGACTGGCACCCGAAGGCCCAATTTGGAAATTTGGTATGATCTATTAGATCTACGCATTTATTTTGTTTCAAATCTATCTATTTAATTTTATTTGCCATTATTTTACAATTTTTAGATTTTTTGAATTTGTATTTTCAAAAGAAATTCAACCTATCAGGCCTGTAGAGAATTTTTTTGTAGGAACCGGGTGGTCAAATCCTGACTCCCACAACTATGGAATATTCCATCATATTCCATCACTGGTGACCACTACACATTTCGGTGAGCTTAAACCTTGATCGATATCCTGCAGGCTTCAACAATATTTTTGGCCACTTCACAAATTGTGGCGGGCAACATAAAAACCCTCGACGACCTTCTTTGTTATTACCTCTGGCGGGCTTTGTTTTTAAGCCTTTTGGCATTTGTAAATAGGGTGCATGTGGGATAATTATCCCACATGACCCTATCACACTTTTTTTTTACGACCACTACAAAGATCCTTTCGCTGCCATTGCCCTGCTGTGGTCTCTCTTTCTGGAAGAATTTTTGATGACCACTGCTTTGACATGCAACCCAATCACTAGGTGCCAACAACTTACAAAGTGCCACGTGGACATTGCCTAGTCATCAGCTCACTCTGCTCCACATCGGCACCATGTCACCCCTCCACGCTATTCGAATAGTCCAACATGATGCCAACACAATAGCTAACTAAGCAGTTCGAGTCAGCAAAACCCCTCCACATGTCTAATACCTTAGCTACCACAAGGAGCCTCCATACAATCATACTATACCATGTCATCAGTCATATAATACAGCCCTACCACATCACCCAGGGTGACCTTTTTCACTAATGTTAGCCCAACACTGTATTAAATTTGATGATTGTATGACCATCATTCATAGGCCAAATTGCACTACTATGATGGCCATTTGGATGTCAAATTTAACCTCACATTTTTTTGGTTAGACCCCTGTCCAGATTCAGTTTTGATTTGATAGTCTGACTGTGGGAGGCCATATCTTAGTCATCTGGGCCCCAAATTAGGTGCATTTTTTTGATTTTGGCTAGAATTTTTTAAGTCTTTTAGTGGTGCTATTATTTTCTAGTTTTGGTGCATGGATTTGTTAGAAATTGTAGTTTTTGGTGACTATACCTATCCAATCCTATATTTTGAAACTTCAATTGTTCTGTACGGGCTCATCTAGACTCCAAATTAGGTTCCATTTTTTAAAAAGTGAATAATTCTTTGTCTATTGTCTAGATCTATAATCAGATTATAGGCTTGTGTGGACAAAAATACCACTTTTAGAAATAGGTTCTTTTTTGCATTGTATTACTTTGATAAACTTTAGAATTTTTGTATATTTAAGCTATAGTGCTTTGTACCAAATTTGAACTCTAAGAGGAGGTTGTAAATAGTAAATCAAAAGTCAACTAAGGCCAAAATTGGCAAGAGGCTATTGTAATCGCACTAAGTATAAAGTGCCAAAATATTTCATTGGGGGGATTTTTTGGTTGAGTGAATCAAGGGGTGTCTCTTGGTGTTGTGTTTCTCTTTTCCTGCTATTATCTTTTATTTCTTACATCATGGGAGATCTTAAGATTCCAAAATTAACACCACATAACTATGCCACATGGTCTATTAAAAATGGTGTGAATTGATGCATGATGAATTTTTTCAATATGTAGATAGTTCCTTTCCTAAACCAACAAGTGATTAGGTATCCAAAAGTGATATTGATGCTTGGATATAGGGACATAGGAAAGCCCTAAGTGATATTAGGTTTGGGGTTGAAGATAAGGTCCTCTATCATATCATGAAGTATGATATAGCCAAGTAAACTTAGAATGCCCTCAAAAACCTATATGGTAAAGTAATTGAGGAGGATGTTTACAAAATTGAAGATGAGCTCATCTCCCTAGATCCTAAGACCTTTGATTCAATATAGGATTTTATCATTAAGGTGAACGAATTAAAAACAAAACTTGATGATTGTGGTAGTCCTATTAAAGATGATAGGTTGATCTATCTCATTCATAATAAGCTGCCATCTGAGAACTCCACATTTGTCTCTTCTTTCAACACCACAAAGACTACCTTAGGAGCTTTCTATAAGAAAATAACTTTTGATGATTATGCTTAGTTGTTAGAAGATGAACAAACTAAGTTACAAAAAATGGGGATTCTCAAGTCTTCAAAGTCTAAGGCATTGGTGGCTAATTATGAGGGTTCTCAAATTTCAACTGGTCAAAGTTCAAACAGGAAAGGGAAAAAAGAAGAAGTGGAAGAATAACAAATAAGAGGATATAGAAAAGACAACACCAACATCAAATCAATAAGGAAAGTCTTCCTCAAATACAAACAGAAAGGGGGACACTAATTAGGATAAGAAAAAGTGTGCCTATTGTAAGAAGATGGGTCATGATGAACATCAGAGTTATCACAAGCAGATTGATGAGTTGAAGAGCATCATGAAGAAACACAATGTTCCAGTGCTTAATGCTTATAAAGAGAAAGGATCTTCATCTTTAGATTCTAAGGGAAAAGGACATGCTTTACTCACAAAAACTATTAGTTAGGGAGAATGGATCATTGATTCAGGTGCCTCACATCATATGGGTGCATTAATGTGAGATTTTTCTTCCATGACACATTTAGAGGTACCACACATCTTTGTAGGTGATGATACTAAGGTGGAAGTTGAAGGTAAACGTGAAGTTGAGATGAAAAATGGAGTGTTCAAGGATTCTCAATATGTTCCTAATCTTACCTCCAACCTTCTTTCAGTCTACCAAATGACTCACTATGGAGGTGGAAATAAAGTGGAATTTCTTCCAGATTCAGTGGTAGTGAAAAGCATCAAGGATGAATCTATGACTGCAATAGGTGAAGAAAATCATGATTTAAGGCTTTACACTTTCTCCTCCTTTGTGCCAAAATCAAATGCACAAGCCTTGTTATTACATTCAAATGCAGAAGGCAAATTGTGGCATGAGAGATTTGGACATCTCAACTACAGATATCTTTAGTAGCTTAGCAGCAAGAAAATGGTTAATGGTCTACCTCAAGTCTAGTTTTCAAAAGGTGTTTGTTCAGGTTGCTCACTTGGAAAACATCCAGAAAAAATATTCAAAAAAGGGAAGTCTTGGAGAGCACAATGTGTTCTTGAATTGGTTCATAGTGATGTGGCAGGACCATTTCCAATGCCATCATTTGGCAAGTCTTGCTATGTACTCACTTCATAGATGACTACTCTCACTTTACTTGGGTCTTTTTCATGGCTCATAAGAGTGAAGTGTTTGAAAAATTTCTTAGCTTCAAGGCTCAAGTGGAAAAGTAGTCAGGGAAAGCCATATAAGTTCTTTGAACAGATAATGGGGGGAGTATGTGAACAAAATACTAATAGACTTTTTCACTCAAGAGGGAATTGACCTTTAGCATTGAATACCATATACACCAATGCAAAATGGTGTTGCTAAAAGGAAAAATAGAACTCTCAAAGAGATGAGCACTTGCATGCTACAAAACAAGTCTCTTGATCAAGTCTTTTGGGCTAAAGAAATGAATTGTGCTAACTATATCTAGAATAGGAGTCCTCATAAAGCTTTGGATGGTGTAAGTCCTTTTGAAGCATGGATTGGATGGAAACCTATGATTAAGCACTTTAGAGTCTTTGGTTGTCCAACATGAGCACAAATACCTCCATGGAAACACAAGGTGTTGGAAGCACAAAGCAAACCTTGCATCTTTGTTGGATATGTAGACTCACATAAAGCCTACAAGTTAATGGATCTAGAGACACATGACATATTCTATGAGAGGAATGTTCATTTTGAAGAAAGTTGTCCAAGATTTACTTCTTCAACTCCTCCTTCTTCCTCCTTCATTAAAGAGAGTGATAGTGATAACAGTTACTTGGAAGATGTTCATCCCTGACCCAAAGAGAGGCATCAACTAGTTGAGGTTGAGGATATGCCTACTACATCTTCTTCTAATATACCTAGATGGGCTAAGTAGGCATTACATGAGGCAGGACCATCGGAAGGGAATCCTTCAGATACAAGGAGGACAAGGTCACACCACAACTCACTCCCATATGCTTATATTACAGTTGCTTCGGATCCATAATCATTTAAAGAAGCATTAGGTATTCTAGAGTGGGATAGAGTAGTGGATGATGAATATAATTCTCTCATGAGAAATGATACGTTGGACTTAGTCTCTTTTCCTAAGGGAAGAAATTTGGTTAAGTGTAAGTGGATCTATCAGACCAAATTCATAGTGGATGGAAGTATTGATAAACATAAGGCTTAACTTGTTGCAAAAGGTTTTTCTTAGGTACCTCACATTGATTACATTGATACCTTTGCACTAGTGGAAAAAATGAATTCTATTCATTTGACACTAGCTATAGCAGCAATTCAATGATGGGTTGTTCATTAGATGGATGTGAAAAGCACATTTCTGAATGGGGATCTTCATGAGGATATATATATGGAGCAACCACAAGGATTCATACAAATTTCTACCTTGGTTTACAAATTGAAGACTCTATTTATGGGCTTAAACAAGATCCAAGAGCTTGGTATGCCAAGATGTATTATTTTCTTCTCTCCAAAGGGTTCATCAGATGTCATTCCAATCCAAATTTCTACATTCTTCACAGGTATGATCCATATTTTCTTCTTGTGCTTCATGTTGATGACTTGATCATTATAGGGATCATAGCATCCATTATTGAAAGTGTCAAGGCTACTTTGCAGGATAGGTTTTCAATGATAGACTTGGGTCTACTATACTGTTTCCTTGTTATAGAGATACATCAGTCTTCATGAGGAATTACATTATCACAACCCAAGTATGCTCTTGATAAACTAGCTTGATTTCACATTAGTGGCTGCAAGGTTGCATCTACCCCATTCCTTTTAGGTGTTAAGTTAGAAACAAAGTGTTCCACTCCACTTATTGATGCAAATTTGTATCGATAGTTGGTTGAAAGCCTCATCTACTTGACACATACATGCTCTAACATCTCATTTGTAGTTGGCATGGTTTCTCACTTCATGTAAGAGCCACATGAAATTCATTGGAAGCTAGCCAAACAAATCTTGCACTATTTCTAGGGTACACATACACATGGGATACACTATGCATCTGGTACAGGACTTCAATTAGTGGGATATACAAACTTTGACTATGTATGGGACCTTAATTCTCACAAGTCTACTTTAGGATATATGTTTCATCTTTGTTTTGGCCCCTTTTTTCGACAGAGTAAAAAGTAGAACACTATTTCTCTTTCATCAACTAAGGTAGAGTATTAAGGAGCTATGAATGCAGTGACATAAGCTATTTGGTTGCAATAGATTTTGAAGGAGTTTGGTTTTGAATTACCTAGACCCACAATCATCCATTATGATAACTAGAGTGCTATTGAAATCTCAAAATATATAGTGCAACATTAGCACACCAAACATATTGAGGTTCATATGCACTACATCAGAGAGTTGATTCATGAGTAGGTCATCACATTGTAGTATTGTCCTACTGAGTAGTAGGTGGCCGATATCTTCACCAAGCCCTTCATGGAGGTCAAGTATATTCATTTGTGAGATCTCTTGGAGGTAAAGGATTTTTCACCAGGTGGGGTCACATGATCCTTCTCTTCTATATTGTACATATCTCTCTTTTTGGGGGAGGGTTTTTCCATGAGGTTTTGCCTCTTTCTTCATTTTTAGAGAGATTTCATTGCAGCATTGCACTTGTACTTGGGTACCTAACATGGCCTAGTAGCCAAGACCCATTATGCATTTCAACATAGCTTTTGTCAACTTAAGTGCATTCCTCTAAGTTGCACTCAAGTAGGGGTGTTAGTGTAAATAATTATTATTTACACTTTACTTAAGTTTATTTAGGATAAATGCATTATTTTATTATTTCTTAGGTTAGACACCTAGGAGTTTGCGTACTCATATGAGTTTTTATGTTGAGAATACAAGAGTTAGAAACTCTATTTTAGCACATAGTGTCTATAACACTGGAGTTTGTATAATCAACTGAGTTGTCATGTAGACAACATAGGTGTTCACACTCTTAATTAAGCACATGGTGTCTACAACATAATCTTATGTGACACACCTTTGTAGGCTTATCCTCTCATCATTACACTAACTCTTGTGCTTAATGGAGGATAATCTACTCCTAGTGGACATGTGCTTAGTTGTGAGGCTTATCATATTGCTAACTCCTAGACATTCTAGAAACATTCTAGAGGCCTTTATATATAGGCACTCCTAGTGTAATTGTACGTCAATTGAATTTCATATTGTCATTCTGATCGTCCTCTATTGGTCCATTTTTTGCTAGTTGTTGAGCTTCTTGGTCTTGGGTGATTTTTCCCTAAGGAAAATTCTTAAAATCGAGCCATGTGGGATTGTTGTATGCTGAATAAATCTAATCTTATTTTAAATTTAAGTTTTCCTATGAAAAATGGATTCAATGTGTTTTGAGTTTTCACACTTTCATTTTCTTTATTATTTTTGTTATTCTAAAATTTGATAAATAATTCATGTAAAATTAAATATTAAACATGTATCCATATAACTATTTGCATCTTGATCTATATTTATCCATATTTCTTCTTCCATACACCTCTTTGTCTCTATCTATTCTCTCTCTCTCTCTCTCTCTCTCTCTCTCTCTCTCTCTCTCTCTCTCTCTCTCTCTCTCTCCACTAGTACATTTGAGGGTCATTTTTGACCAAATTTTTTGACCAGAGGCCATATTGGCCTATCATTTCATGTTTTTTTAGATTTTATCCCCGTGTTGATCAAAATTTCGACCAAATCGGGTTCATAACCAAAAAAAAAAAAAAGGACCAAATTTTCATAGCTTTTAGAGGTAAAATGTTTGAACACTAAATTTTTGTAGTGCCTGAGTAGGAACAAAGATAATGCTTTAGAGAAGCTCGGTGTGCTTTTGTCTACATTCACCTGCCAAATCCTGGCCTCTGCACATTCACCCGCCCTCTGTGAGTGTTCGCTCTTATTGATCGGGGAATAGATTTATAGCAGGCTACAATTTAGGTGTTTGTCATTTTGGAGCAAAAATATCTTTAGCGAGTTCCATTTTGCATTTCTAGATCGATCTCCTTACTCTTTGTTTTATGTATTTTCCTCATATCTTGTGTCGTTGTGCTTATTTTATGAGATAACCTGAATAGACTGTAAGTAGATTATGTGCTATTGTGTTGTAGCTATGGATGGTACTTCACGTTTGTGCAAAACTTCATCTACTTAGATCTCATTTTATTGCAGGGATTCAAAATGAAATCAGTTGTAAATCCATGGGAAACATATGTGAAGCTTTTAGGCAGTCTTATGGGATCCCATGGACTAACCAAGGGTTCCCTCACTTTTCTAAACTATCCTGCTCAGCTCATGTTCAAATCAACCAAGGTACTTTGCATTTATAGTTCTTCCTCTTCCTAACAGGCTACATGGGCAGTCTGGATCTTATATTTATGGTCACATGTATGGTAGTAAATGTTTTGGATAAATAATTGAAAAACATTATAGAAATTCAAGTAGTGGCTCCTTACCCTATTTTTTTGGAGTGTTAGAATGTCTTCTTTTCTAATTATTTAATTAAATTAAACTCCCGATCGCTCCTTTCTCTAGTTGTACAATGGAAGCGTGATTGTCGAGCAGTAATTTTATTGTTGTTAATGGAAAGTTAGTAGAATTACTTGTTGGGGCCTGAGAATAGGGTGGTTTCTTTGATTTTGATTGAATAATGATCTCATATCTCTCTTAAAAATATGTGAGAACGTTATTCTAGTGATGGTGATGGGAGCTTTTATACCTGGCTTGAGGAGGAAATATCCCATCGATGAATACATATCTACGCTGCTACTTGTTGCGGGCTTAATCATGTTCACCCTTGTAGATGCTCATACTTCACCAAATTTCAGCATTGCGGGAGTGATAATGATCTATGGAGCTCTAATAATGGATTCCTTACAGGAAATATTTACTATCAATCCATCCGCTTCACAGGTGCGATGCTGTATAACCTTTTGCACATATTCAACAAGTGAAGACCCTCTTTTAGGGTGCTATACATTTTCACCCAATCACAATTAAGGGAGAAACAATTACGTATGATTCTATTGATTTAATTTTCCTTGCTAGTTTGAAATGAATAGATGGAAATGCTCTTCTGTTCAACAATGATTGGGCTCCCTATGCTAGCCATCCCCATCCAGTTGTTAGGAAAATATCAATTAATTCTGCATTAGCTTGTATATTTTTCCTCTAGGCTATTTAGATTTTGTGCATTATTGCTCAACCACCTATCTATTTGTGGGGTTATTTCACCTCGTCCAATGACCCTTGTTAAATTGGTGTCAGTGATTCTTGTCTTATCATTTTTGGTAATTAACCTTTTTGCAATGCTGCAAATCTTTGAGGAGTTCCATATTTGCATGGAACATTTGCCAATCATGACCTTGGTCACATTTATATGGGGCCCTATACTGTCGAGGACTTTATTTTGGAAGAAGGTAGTTGTAAGGGCCCATTGTTCTTCCTCAAAACCATGTTCTAGTTGGCTGTGTCCGAGTACAAAGGAAGATTCAGTATATTTTCAAGGTGTACAAAGGACCTAGTAGTTGTAATGTAGCACTTGAAGCTATGTTACCAAGTACAAAGGACCTATTATGAATGATAGTAAATATTGTTTAATATTTTTGTTTCCCTTAAATGACTTGGGCATAATTGAAGCCTATATTGAGGCATTCCTTTATTGTGTGTAGTTGTGTTTTTGGCAAGGCTCTGTAAGAATTGCTAGTGTAGAGTATTTCTCACAGTTTCTGGTGTTTAGTCTATTTGGAAGATTTCCTAGAAGACTTACTATTTACTTGGGCGATGTGTATTTGCATGCCCAGTCATCACTCTGAAAATGGTACAATTAAATTATGTTTCCTTTGAATGCATTGTGCATAGTTCATCTGAGATATTTTCTGAAAGAGCTCTGCCACTCGACATCTTGCTGCCAAGGAAAGTTTCCCTACATAAAAAATCAAACAGATGGCTATATACCAAAATTTATCACAGTGAAAAATAGGGCAAACTAAGAAAGAATAGGGCTTTTCCATAAAGGAGACCATTATATCAAATACCGGCTTAGAATTCCCTATCTGTATCCATGCTCATTGTACTAAATTTGTATTTCACCTTATTGCGATTGCTTGTGCTTGCTTCAAATAATTTTTAAAAAAAATTGATGTAATAATTTGTTCTTTTTATGAACCATTTTTCCTCCCTAGATTAATTCTATTTATTCCTCACTATTTGAACGAGTCAGATACAATTATTTATTTTTTATCTATCTAAATTCTTCAGTTGAAATGTCATGCCCAGACTTGACTTCCTATACCTCTCTCAACCTTTAATGCATGGATCGAATCATTGAAAATGATTAGATCACTAGCAAATATGAGAATGATCCACCAGCAAAATAAGGGCTTATTTCAGTGGCAAATGGACATGTGATTCATTGCCACAAAAGTGGGTTTTCTTCTCTCACCTATAGCCCAAACTTCAGGATTTCTTGCTTTCTAAGCTTGTTATTTATGCTTAGGACATGCCTTGGCTTAAAATGACAACCCCCAAATTAATTCTTATCCCTACTTCAATCTCAGGATATAGCTAGATGGATTTAATGAAAAGCTTTGTTAACTTGAAGTCATAGTTTTTGCCGCTGACCTCTCTATGTCCGTTGAGAAGATTGATTTCATCCATTTTTGAAAATTCAACTTTGCAGTACTATTTTAGACTTAAGATTTCTCACCAAACCGTGAAATTGTTCTATAAAAGTTTTGTTTTAGGCTAAATCATATATATCCTTTTTTAAGATACAAACATTTTTCCCCTTCAAGTTTGGTGCAAAACCTATGAGATTCTTAAACCTACAGGACCTAAATGGTCATCTTTTTTATGTCTTCCATATGTATGTTATACCAGTCTTTTGTTTTAGAGATCTACAATTTTTGATCTCTTCGTGCTCTGTCTCCTTTCCTTATTTCTCATGATTTATTATTTCTAGAGAGAACTGAGCTTGTAAGAGTTTTCCAGTTCCTTAGTATATTTACTAAATGGTGTAACATTCTAACATTTGTTAATTTATTTATTGTGTTTAGTAAACATGATGATCATCCTTGCTGTGGAATCAATTTTTTTAATGTTTTTTGGTTTGTTTATTTCCTTGAGTATGTATGTTTGTTGATTGTTCATTCTAATATTTTCTGGTTGTTAATTTATGATTAGTAAACATGGTGAATAGTCTTGCTATGGCACTTGAGTTTTCTAATTTTATTACTTTTGCCAATTTGTTTAGATTCGTGAGTATGTGTTGGTTGTTTTGCACCCCCGAAGGTCTTCATGTAACATGCAAATGTTTATGTAAAAACATGGTGATAATAACTAGTATCATGTTTCTATTCTTATTATAATTAAAGTATAATGAACACTTTGCTCACTTATGGAATTTTCAGAACATTAACTATCTGAACCATACATGTATAAAATTTGAGACAAAGAAGAGGGTGAATTTTAGAGTGGTTTGTTAATGTTCTATGTTCTGGGTCAGGTTCAATAAGTGGAAGCTAAAAGTTATAATGGGGCTTCGAATCCTTATTTCTATAGTCACTGGGTAAACAAAAATTTGTGAAATTGAGGCACATAAAGGCATTATCTTGTTATGCACAACAACGCCTCAACTTTTATATATATCTGAAAGATTGTCAGTTAATGTTTGAATAGGCTCCAAGTAACTCAATCAATAAAAAGAATACATAAAGCTAGAAAAAAAGTAGTCAGCATTGCTTCAGGTCTTGTACAAACAACTATGTCAGTAGTTGTTATCTATATATCCTCCATCGCATTTATGGCATTAAGAATCAAGAGAAATATTTAGTAGATCTAGTCCTGGGTTTGAGTATATTTCACTTTAATTTCTCCAATCCATCTACTACCCCATCTACAAAATTCACATGTTTTGTGGGTAGCAAGAAATATATTAATTTTACCTAAAAAAAAAGAGCTATATTAATTTTAAGTTAATATTCTCTCCCCTACAATTGTTTATTTTGCCATACATTGTTTGAATTTCTAGTTTCTATTCACTCTCTCAGTCAAATCCAACATTGTAGGCTGTAAGATGCAAGCTTGAAGTTGAGCATGAAGTATGATGCCTTGAGTTGACAAAAGATGATGTAACTGTGACTAGGAAGAGCCAAAGTTTATACTGGTGCATAGTGTCATTCAATTATTTAATATAAATTTCATGCTTGCCCTATTTTCATTATTTTGGATTATACTTTACCATGAGATTTTGGATTTAACTTTACCATGAGATTAGAATGTCAAGAAAATATTTAAAATGGTTCCAATAATAATTTCAAAATAGTATATGAATTTGTAGTAACATATTAATTGTATCAAAAAGACTTTTCATTACTGTATGCCTGAAATCTGATACTGATTCACCATTTCCTACAATTAATTTTGTGATTGCTTTAGTTAAATAAAACTTAAGTAGTGGAATAAGAGGCAAGATTTCTAATTTGAATTCCCTTCTCTCTCATTCGACCATAGAATCAATTCTTATACAATAGAACCGATTCTTACATTTTATCATATAACTCTAATAAAAATATCTATATGCCACCTTGTATGCTTCATACACCTTTCACTCTCCATATTTCACACTCTTAGTGTAATTCAGCTATGTAGAATTGTAAGATGCAAGCTTGAAGTTGAGTAAAAAATGATGCCACGAGTTGAGAAAAAAAATGTAACTATGCTACGAAAGAGTCGAAGCTCAGACCAGTGCATAGCTTCATTTTAATATTTAATATAACTTTCATGTTTCTTTTCTATTCTTCTTCCCTTGATTCCATCATTTTTGTTTTAACTTTATAATGGAATTAAATGTTAGAAAATATTTCAATTTTATAATAATGTCAGAATAGTTTATTTCTTTTTCTTGAACACATTCAAGAGAACACCAGACTTCGTTTACCTATATCCAATTTTAAGTTGCCTATATCTAATACCAATCTGCCATATATAGTTTAAGCCTTCTGCAAGCCTTAACATAGATCGCTTAATGTCATCCAGTTATAAAATTTCCATTTTGTGAGATTAATGTTATGATTTCTTCTATTGAGTGAAACTTTATTGGAATTAAGAGGCAAGCTCTCATAATGTTACTTCTCTTTATAAATTCATAGCTCTTTCAAACCACCATATAATTTATTATTATATTTCATCATAATTAAGTCTAATTACAATATCTATACACCTTGCATGCTTCTCAGTGATGTTAAATAGATAACATAAAATAATTCTAGAATTACTCTTTCAAGTTTAGCCACCAAATCAGTTTGTATTGAAAACTTAACACAAATACTGACTCAATTGCCTGGTTTCCTTTAGTGACATACTACATGACCCCAAACACTGTTAAAATACTATTTAGGGAGCCTTAACTCTAGTCCTCTAGGGTTCTCGGTTACCTTTATTTCAGTAGGCTAGCTAATTTAGAGATTCTCACACAGAACATCTTATTTTATAATGCTAGAATAAATGTTTCAGTTTGCAATGGCCTCATGGCTTAATGAAGTTAGAAGCTGTAGCTAAAAGTCACTAGATTGTTATTTGCAGAGATTCTTATTTAGAACATCTTTCTTTTAAATCTCAAATGAATTTATTTTTAATCTTTGATCAATTCAAAAGTTTTGGCTGCACAAATCCATGGGGAAACTATGCTTTATATTGTCTGCAAGAGAGTTGGGTATAGTTTGGAGAAGTGATGATCGATACTGGAAGTGGAATTCTGAAGATAACATTAGGTAATCTACTGCATAGTTGTTGAATTCTTTAAATGTTTTATATTTAGGTGAACATGAAAATAATGGTCAAGCAAAGCTAATGAAAAATTTTCATTCATTTTACAGCATTTTTTTTAGGAAGTAGCTAAACTAATTGATGTATGTTGGTTTGAAGTGGAAGGCAATTTTGACAGCACACTTTTGTCTCCTGGTATAGACTATACTTTCTTATTTAGACTGAAGTTCAAGGAATCAGATGATGGCCCATATGGTTGGTATTTTGAACCAGTCAAATTTCTATTTACAAATCCTTGAGAACAACAACAATGATCTGCTCAATTTTTGCAAAACACTGAGAATCCTGTTCATAGTGAAGGATATGATATGACTTCTTTTAGACATGCCGAGGATGGTTGGATGGAGTTTGAAGTAGGTTTGTTTTTTGTGTAAGAAGATGAGGATGGTCCAAAGAAAGTGACATTTAAGATGAAAGAAATGGTTGGTGGAGATGGGAAAGATGGACTTCTTATAGAAGGGGTTATAATTCAACCTAGCTTTCTGGTTCCAGGAAATGTTCAGTAAGAAAACATAGGATGTGACCTCAATTTTACAGTATGTGTTTGCATAAGTAATGATATATACAAAGATGCTCTGGACCTTTCTATGTATGTTTTTCAATTTATTTTGGCTCTATGTATGTCTTTTTTTTTGAAGCAGGACTATCAAACTGTCTAAAGCTTGGTTTGTAAGAAATTCTATTATGGATAAGTATACGGAGTAAAAGATTACACTTTTCTCATTTATTGTTGTTCAAATTATTTAGTTTTTTTAGTTTCATTTTATGTTTGTTCAAGATCTTTAACAGTTTGTTTTACTGGCGGTGAAACCTTTGCCAAAATAAATCATAAATTTTGGTGGGTAAACTGTTTGTGTACATACGCTTGTTTGCTTTGCATGTGTAACATTATTTTGGTTACAAGTAAAATATATGTGAATACATTAGGTTTGCATCATTTAAACTGTTCATAATGGTTTTCCTTTCTACAATTGTTTATTAGTGGCTCTTTCTTCCGAAATTTTACAATTTTTTAAATTTAATTGCTATTATTTTCTTTTTTTTGGGCCCTTTCTGGCTGATTTTTCCTAGAGGTGAGAAGGATGTAACTTCTTCCTTCAAGAAGATTGTTATGTGCTCCCTGATTCTGGAAAATTGATTGGTGTTGAACAAGATGATATGAATTGAAAAAATTGTCCTATGTCATCATTATGTTCTTGTAATTTCCTTGCCTGAAATAGATGCTGTGAACTGAGATAGTTCTCTAGTATGACTTGCGTGACATTCCTCCATGATATTTTTGTCTAATCCTTGTTGCCTTAAAGACTTTTATGAAAAATTTCATATCCAAATACTGAAAATATTTGTAGTATATCTAAGATAGTATGACATCAACACTGAATAGTAGTGCAAGTATCCAGGGTATTATGAATCACTCTAGATCTGGATTGGCTCCAAGGAAAATGTAATGCAATGTAGAAATGACAATGTAACAAAACATGAATATAGAGGAGGATTTCGTAAAAAAATTTAGTAGGTATTGCTGAGATGTTTTAAGTCATTTTAAAGCTGGTGGTGCTATAAATTTTGTATTGCAGTTCAAGCTTGTAAGAGTTGAAATGGGTGATAAAAAGCCTTAGCTGGTGGTGCAATTTATAGCCCCCACCTTTACCACCCTCTCAAATCTCCAGTCCTAAAAAGTAGGCACTATTATTCTTAAAAAAAATGTCGATTAACCCATAAAAAAATTATTTTTTCACTTTGTAAAACACCCAGCTAGTGAAGGGACTCAGTACTTGAATGTGAAAAACAACCAATAATGTGATGCCAGATCAGCGGTGCAAGTATGGGTACTCTTATTTCTAGTCCACCATAGTCCTAAGCTATTGACCATAAGATGCCTTCATTCCAATCCTCTTTAACATTTTACTGCAGTCACAAATATGCTACGACTATGCTGATAGATCAAGTATCTACCTAGCATGTGTATGGCTCGAGAATTGATCCCTTCTAAACATATTTCTTGCACTCTGCCCCATGCTACCTTCCCCATTTTATATTTTATTTTCATCCATCTACCATGTAGTTTCATAATTTGATTGATAGTTTCATATTTGAAAGATGAGATATCACACCACCCTACACTAAAACACTATAAGTGGATAGGCATGACACCTTGGAGAAAGTTGCTTCAAGTTTGGATGCTAACTCACACCTTTACTCATTTTATGAATGAGAGTTTGGTTTTGACTCTTCACTTTAAATGAAACAATCTCCAATCAAGTCCTCTTCTAGATGAAATCATTTCAAAGATTATTGATATTCATAAGATAACTGGCCAGTGTGCATATATTGTTGGTGTATGGCATTGAGCTTGCACTTTAGTAGCATCTTGCAAGAAATGTTTACATCCTAATATATAGTGATCAAGGCATCATACATCTTTGTTGTCTTCATCTCTAAAATGTGCAGTATCAAATGATTATTCACCAAATCCGAGGTGATTCTCTTCAGCTTTGGTTGACCTTTGTTATTGTCCAGCCAATTAAAGAAGGTTAGCATGAGACTTGAGTTGCCACCTTGTCTCCATGAAACTCAAAAATCAACCTCTAGCCCTCCCCCAATAGCATCTACAAATTGCATTTCCAAGGAGTAAATTTGGAAGCACCCTCTACACAAGCATGCTCTCCGAGTTTGAGAGTAGTCACACCTGCAAATCTTAGAATATGCTAGAACCAAATAGATTGGTTAGCTATAACACAGATTAGCAACCTATCACAAGTGCAGAAACACTTCAATACTAAAGTACTTTGGGCATCCTGCCCTATAACTTCTCACTCATATGGAGCTCTTCAAATACTGAAGAATCTTGAGCATAACACACCCTGAAAAGAATCAGCCACCTATGTAGGTGAAAATCAATCCTCCGATAACTAGTTCTTAAGCATCATGCTCAATAACATATCATGGGACCTAATGCCTCTTACATGCACATATTGGCTTCAATAACTAAATCTTGGGCATCACAACTGTTGAAACCACTAAAAACTCTTCCTCACAAACAACATCCCTTTACATACTCTGATACCATGTTACATTTCCCGACCATGGTAAGTAGATTGTAAACTAAAAATGTTAAAAGTTAGAATGCCAGGAATGTTGAACATGATAACTCCTAAAAAATGAAAATTTTTGATTCTAAATACAAGAATCTGAAAGTACATCTCATTGAAAAGCAAACAGCGAATACCTAGTATTCAACTCTCAAACCTTTAACTTTCTTCTCATTAAATTTGAAAAATAATGTTGCACCAGCTCAACATTAAGAAAATAAATTAGCAGAGGAGACATGGGGAAAAAGAAAAGATGTGAGTCAATCTTGTTTTGAAATTCTCTCTTGTAGATGTTTAAGCAGACTGTAGAGCCAATCATTCTTATTTTTTGATGATTTTGTTCCTTGTCTTTTTAGGCTGAAAAGGCAGCATTTGAAGAGACTGAGAAGAAGAAAGAGGAAGAGGTGATGTATCTTATAGTTCTGTCTGTTCATGATGCACATTGCTTATCTTCTAGTAAATTGTTGGGCTTCTTGTTTGGCTATGATTACAGACACATTATTTAGGACCATGCAAATACGATCTTAAAAATTATTTAGTTTGTTGATGTTAAATCTTAGTCTAAAATTCTTGCAGGAGAAAGATAGGTCTAGGGATGCAAACCCTTACAACAATAGTAGAATAGTGATGTAAACCCTTACAAAAAAACTATATGTAAACCCTTAAAATTCAACTCAGACACCAAGACTAAAATGTAGAAAAATTCTTCTTAGTCACCATCTAGATACCATGCCTATTGAAAAATATGTGAGAACACTAGCATCACCCACTTTATGAGATGGTTGTCAAATCCTGCAATTGTAAAATTGAAATTTACAAAATACATCATGAAATTGGTCCAACATTATATGTATAGAAAGCTATGTCCAAATGAAATGTTGAGCAAGACCTATAAAATCTCATGGTATCAGTATCCAAGATTCAAATGTGATTATTATTAGAAATAAAAAACCTCTCCCAAAGTTTGAACTAGAATAGGGAAGAAGATGTCAAACATTGTAATATTCAATTTATGAACTACACTGAATCATGATGATGCTCAAGGGCAATGATCATAAATTCATTTTCAGGTGTTAGCTTACTATAATATTAAGATCCTACAGGAGGATGCAATTTCGTACTTAATTTGTAATCAAATCAATTAAATTAAATAGAAACACTCGTTGGATAAGTTATTTTTTAAAATGCTGAGTTCTTGCCAAGCTGAGTATTCCAACTATGGTACAACACAACCATGCCACACACTGCTGGAGTTATGGGTTGACTTATTGTAGTAGTAGGATATTGTCCTGAGTTACATTCCCATGTGTCCTCCAATGGTAGCATTGCAACCCTTTGGACCATTTCAGTAAAGTTGTGAACCCTTGTTACAGTTAGTTGAAGTAGATGAAAAGAAAGCAAATAACAGTATTAAAGGAGTGTCAAACTACTAGTAAGATGCCTATTGCCAAGATGTGAGAAGTTTTTGTAAAGAGAACTAAGCCCACGTTAGCATTTCCAACTCCTCTATTGGTTCAATTTTAGTTGCAGAAAAACTCGTGTTTGCTATTGCTAATATATTTCACTTTTTATAAGTGCATCTATCACAGAGACTCGATAGAGTTAGAACATTGATGTATTTGGAAGATATCAATCTGTTGACCATGAAACAGTCACATTTCATTTTTATTCTACTTGATGTTTGATTATCTAACACTATAGAGAATTCTTTATATGCATTTATTTTCTATAATATTTTGTATTGTAGTCTCAGCTTGTCAAAGCTGTGTCTTTTATAGCAACTATTCATGTACATGTCAATTTATCAAACCCAGAGAGAATAGCATTGCATACAGTTTGGATGGTCTTGTGCCTAGGGTATTAATATTGGATTATTATTTTCTTCTTCCACCAAATATTATGGCATATGACATAGAACAAATACCATTATCATTTCTCAAACATGACTGACTTTATTACTTTCTGAACTTATTGGTCTTTGCAAGATCACACCTGCAAAGAGGAATAATACTTCATCAAAATCTACAGAAGTCAAGGCAAATAGCAATGTGCAAGTGATTTTTCTACTCTATAAAATCTATTATATTGCAGTTGTTAGGAGAAGCACATCTTTATTTCCCTTAAAGTCCTAATTTTAAAATGCAACTGAAAATAGAAACTTTTGGTGCTATCCACTAAACTTAAGTATAAAAGAGAGAGTGTGATTACTAATGTTATAAGATTGTTAGAAAATTATCTTAGCATGAACATCACTTACCTAGTTTGAATTTATGAAGCCATGCACCAATACTGGCACAACCATGAATTGACTTTTGTTTTAACTGCAAGGAAAATATTAGGGTGGGTTACTCAAAATACATGAGGGAACTTATTAACTACTTGCTTAATTAAGGTTTATATGTCATTTAGGAAAGAATTCTTTGCATTGTAATAATGTTTTTGGTATTTGCAAGTGTAAGGTCAATGAGAAAATTTACTTCTAATTCAAGTTCTGAAGGTCAATGTCAAAATTTACTTCTATTTCAAGTTGTGCATGGCCAAGCTTTTCCTTTTGCATGAAAATTGATGTTTCAATGATGAATAAGTACCATGTCACTTTAAAACAGAAAAGCTGGGAACTCCCTTGCCCCTCCTCATGCTTGCATGTCCCTATATCTATATCAGATACAGATACAATATGGCATGGATAGACATTGGATTCCCTACCCATGCGTGGTAAAAAACACTTAATTTTCCAATTGTGCCAAATAATATGTGATTTGATCTTTAAAACTCTGACATAAATCATCCTTAATTAAGAAAATCTTTAATTATGCAACTTTGTTTTGTTGTTGGCATAAACAAAAACCTACACCAAATGAGGAAGACGATAATTATTTTCTTGTTTCAGCTATCCATTTTTCTAAATTATCTTCCAAAGAACAACTCTATCAGTTTTAGAATATTGTAATAGTTAAATCAACTTATAATTATGTAGATAGCAATTGCATGTCTATGTTGCTTTTGAAATAATGAAAATATCTTGTAAGAAGTTAGAAACTCGTGTCAAATATATGTGTATATGTTCTATTATGAATGTTGTATTCAACCATATCCATATTGAGGGTCTTAAAAAATGGCCTTATCAATATCTGCTATCATACCTATATTGTATATGTATCTGTATCCATTCAACTTTGGTTAATGTATTGATATATAAATGATTTGAATGGCTCATTCTGTTTTGCAGAGCCAAATTATTCAATCAACTGTACAGTCTGCCACCCAGTTGGTAGGCATAATTGCATGCACATCTGAGAAAAATGAGGTTGCAAGTTCAGACAGTTCTGAAAGCCAAGCCCCAAATGATCTACTTATGTTAACTACATTTGTTGAATATATCACTCCTAAAAAGAAAGATAGGCCAATAAGTATTGATGCAGCTGATTCTGTATTAGCAACCCTTAAAGGCATTAAGGCATTGACATAATTATGCTAAGAGAATCAGAGTTACCAAAAAAGAATAATTGAATCTCTTGGACTTTGTTTATTGCAGCGTTTTATGCTTAGTGATGATTATGAGCAACTAGCTACAACTGAAGTATATGATGCATCTAGTTTGCACAAGGGACAAGATCAAGTTTCTACTTCTGTAGATAAAGGTGCCATTCCAAAAGAAAATATCTCATCTAGTGTGAGGGTGCCACCTACTGCACACATTAGAAAGCATGCATCTAGGCTCCTAACCATTCTTTCACTACATTCTGAAGCATCAAAAATAATTTCAGAAGATGAAGCTTGGTGCAGATGGCTTCAAGACTGTGCAAATGGAAAAATCTCCAGGTGCAATGATCCAAAAATTTGTAGTTATTCTCGAGCAACTCTATTAAACATATGAAATGCAAATTACAATGGGAAAAACCACACATTTGGCATCAGGCAGGCAAGAAACATGGATATTCAGAGAAATATGTGCTCTTGGTACGAGGATATGGTTTTTATCATAAATCTTGAGGCATCTTACTATAAATGTCAAACTTTCCAGGCCCACAACATTCCTCAAAATAGTTCAATAGATATGACTAATGTGGAGTATTCAGCAAACAATCTTGATGAGAGAATTGGTAGATTTGAAGAAGATTCAAATCCTGACATTCATTCGAGGATTCCTTAGGACACATCTCAAGAGATGCATGAAGAAGCAGATCCATATGTTAATTATAGAACTAATTTTACAAAAGGTAACCAAATTTGATATATCACATCTCAAAGATGAGTTTCCAATAGGTCACTTCGATGTCAAAGTGTCATGTCCTACCAAAGAGGCAGCTAGATCACAACTTTGATAGAAATAATATTTCAGAAATTACAAGAAAACACAGTCTATATTGAATCATGGTTGCAAAGGATACAAACTAATCAATTTATTTAAATTGAAAACATAAAACTTCTAGCTTTGCAAAGTCAAACACAAAATTGAGATAAGTTGTGGAAATGGAGAAATGGATTAACAATGTAAAATCATAAACAACATATTGGAAGGAAGCTTATTTAAACATGGAAACCTCTATTACATAAGCTACGAAAAACTCAACTGCTTTTCCAAAGTTTTGAATTCTTCTCCTCTTGTTTGCTGTGTTCTTTGGTTATTTTAATTATATAGTGTCTTTGTATTGGTTATAACTTATTATTATTATTATAAAGACAATGAGACTTCTATTTCCCACTGAATATTGGGATGAGGGGATGAAGGGCCTAGATTTGTGTATAGAAGTGGTAGATGGACATAGAGTCCCCACTGATATTTGTTTGATTTTTCGGGCAGGTTGTTGAATTGTAGGTGAGATTGTTTGATGAATTCACTTGGGGAGCCGGCTTGGGAATCTAACATGGTGAGTGGACTTAAAGTGGAAACTTGGTGGAGCAAGTTGCCGAGCTGACTTAGTGAGGCCACTTAGAGGCGCAACATGGTGAGCTGACTTGGTGAGCAAGCTCGATGAGCGGACCTAAAGATTGACCTTGATGAGTGGGGTGACTTGGCGAGCTGACCTGGAGAATTGACCTAGGGGATGGGCTTGGTGAGAAAACTTAAAGAGTCAACTTGGTGAGCGCACTTGAATTGTCGGCTTGGTGAGTGGACTTGGGGACTTGGTGGGACATGTGGGCGAGCTGACTTAGTGAGGCAACTTGGCGAGATGACTTGGTGAGTGGATTTAAGGACTGACCTTGATGAGGCGCTTTGGTGGGGTGACTTGATGAATGAACTCAGACTCAACTTGGCGAGCGCACTTGAACAGTTGACTTGGTGGGGTGACTTAGCCAGCCCACCTGGCAAGCATACTTGAATAGTCAACTTGGTGAACCGACGAAGTGAGCTGACATGGTGAGTGGGCTTAGAGAAGAAACTCAATGGGGCAACTTGGCAAGAACACATAGCAAGCCAACTTGCTAAGGCAAGGTGGTATAACCACTGGGTGAGTTGACATGGTGAGCTGACTTAAAGAGTCAACTCGTTGAGGTGACTCGGTGGGGGTGACTTGGTGGGCTGACCTAGAGAGTTGACCTAGGGGGCAGACTTGGTTAGTGAATAAAAAAGAGTCCACTTGGTAAGCGTACTTGAATTGTTGGCTTGGCAAGCTAACTATGGGAGTTAGCCTGGCGAGCTAATATTGCGAGTCGACTTAAAGTGGCAACTTGATGGTCCAAGTTGGCGAGCTGACTTATTGAGGCCACTTGGTGAGGTGACTTCACGAAGTAACTTGGTGAGCCGACCTGCTGAGTGTACTTAAAGAATGACCTTGATGAGGCACTTTGGTTGGGTGACTTGATGAGAAAACTTAAAGAGTCAACTTGATGAGCATACTTGAACAGACAACTTGGTGAATCTGGTCTGTGGAAATGGGTCTTTAGGAATGTGCCAACACTCCCATAAGAATCTGGTACTTGAGGGGAATCAATGGTGGAGAAAAGACAAGAGTGAGCATTGCCTTAGAAATTCTAATGAGGCCAAGGTTGTTGTCCAAGGTTGTTGTTTTTGGATAAACCAACAAGTGGCTTAGACAGGTATGAATCTTTCTAAATTGGTGGCAGATACTAAATCCATCATCAAGGTTTTGTTTGTTAGAAGTTTTGTGGATGTTCCTCAGATGATACCATTGGTTCAAATTCATCTAACAAGGAACCTTTCAACCCAATAGCAGTTGGTTGAATTGGTTATATTGTGAAGTCTTATATATGTTAGAGGGAGTTACTATTATAGATATATAAGAGGGAGTCAGGTGTACTTGAAGAGAATGTTTCAAGACTTGTTCATGCAAGAAAGTAATAATAATTTACACTATAGTCAGCTTCAGTTTTATCTTTCCATTGAAGCTTTTAGTCCAAGGTAAAACTAACAACACATAACAACTAGATGCTTAATTGAGAGTATACCATTTAAGCAAAACATTTTCAGATTTTGTTCAACAGTTACACACTTTTTATGGCTTGATAAACCTTAGATGTGAGGATGAAGATGGTCATGTCTAGTCTTGCAAGTTGTAATGGACTGTTCCTAAGGTTTTCCAAGCTCCTAAATAGCTATGTTTTAGTGATTTTTCATTCTCAGCACCTGAATCTACTTTGAAAATCTTGGGTGCAGCCTTCATTAAGGTGGATTCTCCTAAATGATTTTCTTTTAGCGTATAACTTGTTGTGCATAGTTGCCAAGTTTTCTTATTGTATCAGGCATATTAATGAAGAAGCATATTAGTTACTGTCGGTGTTTATGACAGTTTGATTAGTTATTGTCGATATTTTTCAGGCATTCTATAAAACAGTTCACATGCCTTCCATATGATATGACATTTTGCATGCATCTTGCACTCCCTCATCCAACTGATGATGGATTACAGAGAGTGATATGAAACGATGACGCTAAAAAACACACAATCAAACCCAAAATGAACTTGCATTACAAATGGATTGCAGAAATCTGATATTGTTGATTTTGCATGCATGTCTACCAGGACAATGACAACTTAAACATATAAATATATGTTTAAGTTGTCATTGTCCTGGTAGACATGCATGCAAAATCAACAATATCAAATTTCCGCAATCCATTTGTAATGCAAGTTCATTTTGGATTTGATTGTGTGTTTTTTAGCGTCATCATTTCATATCACTCTCCGTAATCCATCATCAGCCAGATGAGAGAGTGCAAGATGCATGAAAAATGTCATATCATATGCAAAGCATGTGAACTGTTTTATAGAATGCTTGAAATTTTTTTTTTGACCTTTATTGGTCAAAATTTCTACCTTCATTGGTCAAAATTTTTTACCTTTATTGGTCGAAATTTCTACCTTCATTGGTCAAAATTTTTGACCTTTATTGGTCGAAATTTCTATCTTCATTGGTCAAAATTTCTACCTTCATTGGTCAAACTTTTTGACCTTTATTGGTCAAAATTTCTACCTTCATTGGTTGAAATTTTGACCAATTCTAGGCAAAACTTGCACTATGGCTATGAGAGTTTTTCAACCAAAGTATTGGTCGAAATTTTGACCAACTAGAAGGTTGGTCAAAATTTTGACGAAAACAATTCTGACCAATGAGTTGGTCAAAGTTGGTCAAATTTTGGTCGAAAAATGGGTCAAAATTTTGACCAATAATGGTCGAAAAATGACCTCAGATGTAGTAGTGCTCTCTTTCTTCCTATATAACTTGACCAAGGACTTTCTTTTCCAAGTATTGACCAAGTACCTTATTTTTCAAATATTCATCTCTAATTTATATAAAAATATATACAATGACATTTAAATTATTATCTCTTAAAATACAAATAAACGAATTTTCAAATTCAATATATTATAAACAAATTTCATTTTAATTAATTATCAAACTTTTCCTTCTCACTCAATTTTTTTAAAATGCATAAAAATATCATATCATAAAGATATTATTACATCTAATATTATTTACAATGAAACACAACAAAATACTTTTGATATTACATATGATTTTTTAACATTAAAATATTAGCAAGAGTAAGAAGTCAATGTTAATAAGAATTACAATGAGCAAAAGAAAGGAATCAAATTATGATGTCACTTTTGATAATCTTGGAGCAACTATCAAAAATGATCCAAGAACATAACTTATCAATATGGAATATAAATAACTAAATTTCTCCAAAGATGGCTGCTACAACCTCATCTCCTGTAGATAATAATGATTTTGATAACAAATTGAAAATAAAAAAAAACTAATTTCTAGTTTTATTTATAATAAAATCATATATTTATAAGAATTATTGAACAACCTTATGTAAAGATATTCATACAATTAGAAAAAAAAAAGTCAACTTTGACTATTTAACACTTTTAGTTTATGAATTAAGCTTAGTGTGAGATGTTTAAGCCATCTGTATGATAATGAGATTAACTATTGCACTTAAGAAAGTAACTACACTAGAGTATAAATTATATCAAGACTAGGTTTTCAATAATTGTTCACACTTTTCTAAGTGCCTTGGTGAGAGAGGCTATAACTTGTTTCTAGCTAAATAGACATTAATTTGGTCTTGGTGAATTTGAAAAATTAGGGTATTCATGGTTTGAGAGTTGAAATAGTCTTGTAATTGGTTCATATTGTAGCCAATAAAAATACAATTCTAGGAGATATTTCTATGATGGGTCCCAGTGGAATTCGTAAGAGAATACAAGATCTCACATCTAGAGGCTTTGCAGAGGATGATTTTGAAAAATTAGAAGATTTTTTTAATAGTCCTACTCGATTAGCAATAAAAGTCAAGTATGAAACAATCAGTGGTATAATTCTTAAGGACTTTAATACCACAAACCAAATAAACTTCCATTTCCAAGGTAAAGTTTCAAGTCTTTGACATAATGTTGAAGAATATGCAAGGAGCTTTCCTACACTTGGTTTTGAAATGATAGCCCTACTATACAAAGATTGAGAGCTTGTATCAAAACCCATGCTAGCTATTATCCTAGCTACTTCATCGGACATGTAGATCTATTGTCTTTTCTATCATGATAGATTTTCTTTATTAACCATCATTACATCCTATACTATTATATAATCTGCAGATGATATGTGAGTCACAAAGCAATTTTAATATTACCCTTTTAAATAGAAGCAATCAAGATTCTATTATGAAAAGATTTTTGTGAATTTTTTTTTATGAAGATGATTTTCTCTTAAATAAAAGGTCATTATTGTCATCTTTAAATGCATTTATAATTTAAAATTAGAAATGCATTCTATTAACTATTAACCAAGTTGATTATTTATTTATAATTTAATAGTACAATCAAGCCAACAAGAGTTTTAACCACCTGATACCATTGTTTATTTTCTCTCTGATTGGTAATAAATATTATTATATTTTCAAAAATATAGTGGGAAAGGGATCATTGATTTTTTGTAGAAAAAAAAAGTTTAAAAGGCAATATTTTCAATCTAATTTTGTGATGTAGACAATAAGATGAATAACTAGGGCCAAAGGCTCACCCAGCTATCCAATCCACCCTACAAGAGTTAACACAATGGAAGCAGACACAAGGAACAACAACCAAAGGAGGAAGAAGAGTGAAATACTTTTATTGATTCATCAAAATATCTTCATACATGCCCAACTATAAGGCCTTTTGGGTTACAACCAAATACAAATACATTTAGATTCAAAGATCCAACTGCAAATTCACACTTTTAGTTCTGCTCTCCCATCTACTCTCCCCAAAAAATTTTCTAACTCTAATCCTAAACACTCTATTTATACTTGCCAAAATGGCTTACAGATCATTCTAGAACATTACATAAGAGGAAGGTCAACCCAACAATGGTCTGGACTCATCCCAAGAAAAGATCTTAACATAAATGTCATGAACAAAATAAATCTTGCAAGTTGGCCTGCAGAAATCACATCCAAATACTGACACTCAACATACACTGGGTAATTCGGCACATGAAGAAACACTTAGCATACATTGGGTAACTCAGCACATGAAGAGTCACTTGGCATACACTAGGTAACTCAGCACATGAAAGAATTGCTACAGTAACTTGACACATAAAGGAATTGCTACAGTAACTCAGCACATGAAGGAATTGCTATAGTAACTCGGCACATGAAAAAAACTACACTACTAGACACATGAAGGAAACTGCACTACTAGGCACATGAAGAACTGCTAGGCACATGAAGGACTACTAGGCACATGAAGGAACTACTAGGCACATGAAGAAATTTCTAGGCACATGAAGGATTACTTGGTACATGAAGGAATTGCTAGGAAAATAAAGGATTACTAGGCACATGAAGGAATTGCAGAATGAAAAAAATAAGTAGAATAACAAGGCAACCCAAGATGCTCCTGCATTAGACAACTAGGGTTGAAAGAAATGATTCTCTTGAATCATTGAGATGTCCCAACCTGAGCTAAATCCAACTCAAATTGGGGAATTCATGAAGCATCTTCAATAAGTTTGTTATTCCACTTCACCAAATATTCATAGTAATATTTTCCTCTTGTAGTCTTGCCAGCTCTCTGATCTAATATTTGTTCAACTTCCTCAATCTACTTCTTAGGATAATCATCTGATACAAAAACTTCATCCTCTGACTCATGATACTTATACAAATCAGCAATATTGAATATAGGAGATATATCCCTGTCATCAGGTAACTCAACTTCAAAAGCATTACCACTATCAAACTTCTTCAAGATCTTACAAGGTCCAAATTTCTTCATCTTTAGCTTACTATATGTTCCAATCGGGAATCTTCCTTTCCTCAGATGAACCATCACCTCATCACCAACTTGAAAATCATGGTGTCTTCTAGACTGATCAACATTCTCCTTATACTTCTGATTAGTTTGTTCCAATCTCAACTTCACTTTCTTATACAAAGACTCCATAAAATAAGAAAATTCTTTTCCTGTAGTGCTTCTCTTTTCTTCACCAGCAACATCTCTCAAATCTGATATACCTCTAGGATGCATTCCAATAAAAATCTCAAAAGGTGTCTTCCCTATACTCCTATTCACAAAATTATTATATGCAAATTTAGCTTGTGCCAATACCATCTCCCAATTACTCGGCTTATTCCCAACCAAACATCTTAGTAAATTTCCTAAGCTTCTATTCACCACCTCTGTCTATCCATCTATTTGTGGATGGAATGTAGAACTAAACTTCAATTCAGTACCCATCTTCTTCGACAAAGTCTTCCAAAAGTATCCAAAAAACTTACTGTCTTTGTCAGAAATAATACTTATTGGTAATCCATGCAATCTTACAATCTCTTTAAAGAAACGTTCAACAACATGCTTAGCATCTGATGTCTTCTTACATGGTATGAAATAAGCCATCTTAGAAAATTTGTCCACTACAACAAATATGGAATCATACCCTTTCACTTTTTTAGGCAATCCAAGAACAAAATCCATACTAAAGTTAGTCTAAGGTTTCTCAAAAATAGTAATAGGTGTATACAAACTAGTATTTTGAATCACTCCCTTTACAACTTGACAAACACCAAAACTCTTTACAAATTTTTGAACATCCTTATACATTTGTGGCCAATAATACTTCTCTTTCAGCAAAAATAATGTCTTATCAATTCTAAAATGTCTAGCTAATCCAGGGTATGTGCAGGATCATGGTGTGTCAAAAAGTGGCAATGTGAAAAAAATAGAGTTTGAACACGTCTAAAAGCACTTCAAAATCTGCTTTGACTTTTTTTCACCTATCTAGGTACCAAACCTGAAAAGTAAGGCCCAAGCCTTATCGGATATCTGATTTGAGATCGGATATCCGATATGAGATCGAATATTCAGATCTCATATCGGATATCCAATATGAGATCCGATATCTGATATCGGCGACATAAAAATTGGAGGAAAAATGCACCAAAATTAGAGGGAAAAACAAATTTGTAAGTGATATAACTAATTTGAGTTATGAAATATGTAAAGATATAATATATAATCTATAAATATATAATATAATAACATAACTATTATATATAAAATAATATATAATCTATATATTATATAATAATATAATATTATATATATCTATTAATATATAATAATATATTATGTTATTATCATTATTATTATCTATAAATATAATAACGTAATATATTATATATATGTTATTAATACATATTATTATTATTATTATCATATATAAATTATAATCTATAATATATTATTATTATTATCATATGTAAATTATAATCTATAATATATTATTAATATTATGACTTATGTTATTAATATATAATAATATATTATGTTATTATTATAATCTATAAATATTATATATATATAGATAATTATTATTTTTACTATATTATTTCTATTGGAGTCGTTTATATGGGTCGAAAGGGCTCACAAGATGACCTATGACCCCTTTCGACATATTCCATGATGACATATGTCCCTAAGGGATCTTAAGACCCTTATGGACATATTAGAATAGTTTATATGGGTTGAAGGGGGTCACAAGATGACCTATGAACCCTTTCGACATATTACAAGATGACATATGTCCCTAGGACCCCTAGGGACATATTAGAATCATTCATATGGGTCGAAGGGGGTCATAGGGTGACCTATGACCACCTTTGACACATTCCATGATGACATATGTCCTTAGGGGTCCTAAGACCCCCAGGGATATATTAAAATCATTCATATGGGTCAAAGGGGATCGTAGGGTGACATATGACCCCCTCGACACATTCCATGATGATATATGTCCCTAAGAATCCTAAGACCCCTAGGGACATATTAGAATCTTTCATATGGTTTGAAGGGGGTCATAGGGTGAACTATGACCCCCTTTGACAACTTACATGATGAAATATGTCCCTAGGGGTCCTAGAACCCCTAAGGACATATTAGAATGCTTCATATGGGTCAAAGAGGGTCATAGGTTGACCTATGACCCCCTTTGACCCATTAAATGATGACATATGTCCCTTGTCCCTAGAGACATATCAAAATCATTCTTATGGGTCAAAAGCGCTCATAGGGTGACCTATGACCCCCTTTGACCCATTACATGACAACATATCTACCTAGGGGTCCTAGGACCCCTAGGGACATATTAGAATCATTCTTATGGGTCAACGGGGGTCATAGGTTGACTTATGACTCACTTCGACACATTACATGGCGACATATGTCCATAGGGGTACTAGGACCCCTAGGGACATATTAGAATGCTTCATATGGGTCAAAGGGTGTCATAGGTTGACCTATGACCCCCTTTGACCCATTAAATGATGACATATGTACCTAGGGGTCCTAGGACCCCTACAGACATATTAGAAATGTTCTTATGGGTCAAAGGGGTTCATAGGTTGACCTATCAACCCCTTTGACCCATTACATGACGGCATATGTCCCTAGGGGTCCTAGGACCCCTAAGGACATATTTGAATGCTTCATATGGGTCGAAGGGGGTCATAGGTTGACCTATGACCCCCTTCGATCCATTAAATGATGACATATATCACTACAGGTCCTAGGATCCCTAAGGACATATTAGGATCGTTCATATGGGTCAAAGGGGGTCCTAGGTTGACCTATGACCCCATTCGACCCATTACATGATGACATATGTCCCTAGGGGTCCTAAGATCCTTAAGGACATATTAAAATTATTCATATGGGTCAAAGGAGGTCATAGGTTGACCAATGACCCCCTTTGACCTATTAAATGATGACATATGTCGCTACAAGTCCTAAGACACCTATGAACATATTAGAATCGTTCTTTTGAGTCAAAAGGGGTCATAGGTTGACCAATGACCCCCTTCAAGCTATTAAATGACGACATATGTCCCTAGAGATCTTAAGACCCCTACAAACATATTAGAATCGTTCTTATCGGTCAAAAGGGGTCATATGACACCCATTACATGGCGACATATGTCCCTAGGGGTCCTAAGACCCCTAGAGACATATTAGAATCTTTCTAATGGGTAAAAGGGGGTCATAGGATGACCTATGACCCCCTTTGACCCATTACCTGATGACATATGTCCATAGGGGTCCTAAGACCCCTAAGGACATATTAGAATGCTTCATATGAGTCAAAGGGGGTCATAGGTTGACCTATAACCCCATTCAACACATTAAATGATGACATATCTCCCTAGGGGTCTTAGAACTCCTAGGGACATATTAGAATCATTCTTATGGCTCAAAGGGGGTCATAGGTCAACATATTACATGATGACACATGTCCTTAGGGGTCCTAGGACCCCTAGGAACATATTCAATTTATTTATATGGGGTCAAAGGGGGTCATAGGTTGACCTATGACCCCTTTCGACCCATTAAATGATATTAGAATCATTCTTATGAGTCAAAGGGAGTCATTGGTTGACCTATGAACCCCTTGGACCCATTACATAACAACATATGTCCTTAGGGGTCCTAGGACCCCTAGGGACATCTTAGAATCGTTCATGACTCATTACATGATGACATATGTCCCTAGGGGTCCTAGGACACCTAGGGACATATTAGAATCATTCATATGGGTCAAAGGGGGTCATATGTTGACCTATGACCCCCTTTGACCCATTACATGATGAAATATGTCCCTAAGGGTCCTAGGACCCCTACAGACATATTAGAATTGTTCATATGAGTCAAAGGGGGTCATAGGTAGACCTATGACCCCCTTCGACCAATTACATGACGACATATGTCCTTAGGGGTCTTAGGACCCCTAGGGACATATTCGAATCGTTCTTATGCATCAAAGGGGGTTATAGGGTGACCTATGACCCTCTTTGACCCATTAAATGATGACATATGTCCGTAGGTGTCCTAGGACCCGTAGGGACATATTAGAATCATTTTTATGGGTCAAATGGGGTCATAGGTTGACCTATGACCCCCTTTGACCTATTAAATGATGACATATATCCCTAAAGGTCCTAAGACCCTTAGGGACATATTAGAATCATTCATATGGATCAAAAGGGGTCATAGGTTCGACCCATTACATGACAACATATGTCCTCAGGTGTCCTAGGATCCTTAGGGACATATTAGAATCATTTCTATGGGTCAAAAGGGGTCATAGGTTGCCCTATGACCCCGTTCAACCCATTATATGATGACGTATGTCCCCAAGGGTCATAGGATCCCTAGAGACATATTAGAATCATTCATATGTGTCAAAGGGGGTCATAGGTCAACTTCGATCTATTACATCATGGCATATGTCCCTATGGGTCCTAGGACCCCTAGGGACATATAAGAATGCTTCATATTGGTCAAAGGGGGTCATATGTTGACCTATGACCCCCTTCGAGCTATTAAATGACAACATATCTCCCTAGGGGTCCTAGGGCCCCTAGGGACATATTAGAATCTTTCTTATGGCACAAAGGGGGTCATAGGTTGAGTTATTACTCCCTTCGACATATTACATGACGACATATGTCCCTAGGGGTCCTAACACCCCTAGGAACATATTAGATTCATTCATATGGGTCAAAGGTGTTCATAGGTTGACCTATGACCCCCTTTGACCCATTAAATGATGACATATGTCTCTAGGGGTCCTAGGTACCCCAGGGACATATTAGAATCTTTCTTATGGGTCATAGGGGGTCAACCTTCGACCCATTACATGATGACATATGTCCCTAGGGGTCTAAGGACCCCTAAGAACATATTAGAATTGTTCATATAGTTCAAAGGGGTTCATAGGTTGACCTATGATGCGCTTCGACCCATTACATGATGACATATGTACCTAGGGGTCCTAAGACCCTGATGGACATATTAGAATGCTTCATATGGGTCAAACGGGGTCTTAAGTTGACATATGACCACCTTTGACCCATTAAATGACAACATATGTCTTGAGGGGTCCTAGGACCCCTACGGACATATTAGAATGCTTCATATGGGTCAAAGGGGGTCATGGGTTGACCTATGACCCCCTTCGACCCATTAAAAGATGACATATGTCCCTAGGGGTCCTAGGACGCCTAAGGAAATATTAGAATCGTTATTATGGGTCAAAGAGAGTCATAGGTTGACTTATGACCCACTTCGACAAATTACATGATGACATATGTCCATAGGGGTCCTAAGACCCCTAGGGACACCCCTAGGGACTTATTAGAATGCTTCATATGGGTCAAAGGGTTTC
Source organism: Cupressus sempervirens (assembly GCA_028749045.1). Lineage (NCBI taxonomy): Eukaryota > Viridiplantae > Streptophyta > Pinopsida > Cupressales > Cupressaceae > Cupressus > Cupressus sempervirens. The sequence goes on from CM053786.1 coordinate 114,477,963, forward strand.
ATAGGTTGACCTATGACCCCCTTCGACCGATTAAATGATGACATATATTCCTACGGATCCTAGGACCCCTAGAAACATATTAGAATCATTCATATGGGTCAATGGGGGTCATAGGTTGACCTATGACCCCCCTCAACCAATTACATGATGACATATGTTCTTAGGGGTCCTAGGACCCCTAAGGACATAGTAGAATCATTCTTATGGGTCAAAGGGGGTTATAGGGTGATCTATGACCCCCTTTGACCCATTAAATGATGAAATATGTCCTTAGTGGTCTTAGGACCCTTAGGGACATATTAGAATCATTCTTATGGGTCAAAAGGGGTCATAGGTTGACCTATGACCCCTTTCAACTTATTAAATGATGACATATATCCATAGGGGTCCTAGGACCCCTAAGGACATATTAGAATCATTCTTATGGGTCAAAGGGGGTCATAGGTCAAAACCCTCTTCCACCCATTAAATGATGACATATGTCCCTAGGGGTTCTAGGACCCCTACGAATATATTAGAATCGTTCTTAATTATCAAAGGGGTCCTAGGACCCCTAGGGACATATGCCATTATGTAATGTGTCGAAGGGGGTCATAGGTCAACCTATAACCCCATTTGACCCATAGGAATGATTCTCATATGTCTTTAGGGGTCCTAGGGAGATATCTCATCACGTAATGGTTCAAAGGGGCTCATAGGTCAACCTATGACCACCTTTGACCCATATGAACAATTATAATATGTCCCTAGGGGTCCTAAGACCCCTAGAAATATATGTCATCATTTAATGGGTCAAAGGGGGTCATAGGTCAACCTATGACCCCTTTTGACCTAGACGAACAATTCTAATATGTCTCCAGTGGTCCAAGGACTCCTAGGGACATATGTTATCATTTAATAGGTCAAAGGGGGTCATAGGTCAACCTATGACCCCCTTTGACCCATATGAACAATTCTAATATGTCCTTAGGTGTCTTATAACCCCTAGGGACATATGTCGTCATGTGATGGGTTGAAGTGGGTCATAGGTTGACTTATGACTCACTTCGATCGATAAGAATGATTTTAATATGTCCCTAGGGGTCCTAGGACCCCTAGGGACATATGTCATCATGTAATAGGTCGAAGGTGGTCATAGGTCATCCTATGACACCCTTTGACCCATAAAATTGATTCTAATATGTCCCTAGAGGTCCTAGGACCCTTAGGGACATATGTCATCATGTAAATGGTCAAAGGGGCTCGTAGGTCAACCTACGATCCCCTTTGACCCATAAAAATGATTCTAATATGTCCCTAGGAGTCCTAGGACCCCTTTGGACATATGTCATCATGTAATGGGTTGAAGGAGGTCATAGGTCAACCTATGACCCGTTTTGACCCATAAGAAGCATTTGAATATGTCTTTAGGAGTTCTAAGACCCCTAGGGACATATGTCATCATGTAATGGGTCAAAGGGGGTCATATTATAATAAGAATAACATAATATATTATTATATATTAATATAATATATGTTATATCTTTACATTACATTATAATATATATATATATATATATATAAAATATTATAATACATATTTACATAGTAATATAAAAAAATTAATTTATAAATCATAACCTATAACTCTTAAATCTAATTTTCTCTCCAAAATGGGTTGGGATTTCAAATTTTCCACCAAAATTGATCGAGCCATATCGGATATCTGATTTCAAATCGGATATCCGATTTCAAATCGAATATTCGATTTGAAATTAGATATTCGATTTGAAATCCGATATTCGATTAGGCTTGGTATTTACCAAGCCTACCCGGTCAACCCAAAAGACGTGTTTGAAGAGGGTTTTAGTGATACTCAGACTTCAAGTAGCCGTCTGACAATGTTATTTTGATCGAAATTGAATGAAATGAAAAGAGTTTTTTAACATCGCTCTTGAGATTCCATCAATATAATTTCTATCAAATTCTAAGTTCGATAAGTATTTATTAGTTAATTATCAATGAAGATTATTGTAAAGTGATGATTGACATTTTGATTGAAAAATAGCTATAACTTTCAAATGGTATAACATTTTTTAAATCTAAAAGTTGCGTCACATTCTATACTTTGCCTAGTATAAGAAAAAATAAATTTAAATTAAATTTGATAAAATTTTCTATTAGTTAAGGTGGTCAGACACGAGACTTTTTTTTTTTCAAAAAATTTTTGGTAGAAAATTCATATTTAATTATTTATTTGGAATTATAATATCAAAAAATTTGTGTCACATCCGGGCATGAGTCTACTTTTCATATCTATAATTATATTAAAAAAATATTATCATTTGATTTTGATTAAGGTGGTCAGACATACACCTACTTTTTATTTTTGTCCTAAAATTTTTGTAGTACTACATTAAAATTCAAACTTTTGACCAATCAATTATTTTTCTCTCCTGATAAGGCCTAGTGGTTTAGAAACTACATTCAATTTCCTACAGATTATTTTCTTACAAGTTTTTGATATAAAGTCTATAACCATTTCAAAATTATCTGTCAAGTTGGCATAACCTTGATTTGCTAATTTTTCACTGCCACTTAAGGCCATAGTTTGGTACACCATGATCCTACACATGCCCTCCACAACTATGCTTTGCCTTAATCAGATTCAACCTCATAGTGTAGACACCTAAAAACCTTTAGCCTATAAATTGGATCCTTCCCCTTTGCAAAACAACACAATCCATGAAGTAAAGTTATAATGCTATTTTGAGAGCCAAATCCATACTAAAGCCATCTATCCACACCAAAAATCCACAATCATCCATTGAAGCCTTTGAAAGCATATTGAGCATACATCCTATCCATTTAGATAAAGCTACTCAACAAGAGAGCTTCTTATTGAGAGAGTCCATTAATGGCTCATATTCTCAATTGAGAGCTCATCTTAGTCTATCTTGAAGTTTATGAATTTTGTTTAGTTTGTAGAAGCTTTATTTAAATTTGGTTTCTATTAGCATACTAACATTGCTCATATACTTTCTCTCCCTGCTGCCTTCTTTAGGGGGCATCTCACAGTCCATTCTCTCCTCTTCTGCTCTAGCTTTGGGCATCTTATTTTCTTATCTTTGATGCCATACCACTTGCGGCATCACATCAAAGAGGGGCAAAATGTAGACACCTAAAAACCTTTAGAAAATAAAGTATTTTTATTTTTTGAAAAAGTCCTGATGACATCATCATTTATTAATTAATTATTTAATTAATTAATTAATTAATTTTTATGCCATTAAATCCTTTTATCTTAATTAAAAATATTTAATTAAGGAATCCCTCCCAAAAATGTTTAAATCTTATTTAAACATTATTTCCTTATTTATTAATTATTTAATTAATAAATTGACCAAAAAACTCAAAATAAATAAAAAATTTATTTTTTGCCCAAAACTTGGCCAATTTCCTTAAGACCACTAACCTCTTCCAAAATCTTCTAATCCTTCTTTAATTTTGATTAAAGGCTAATCCCATCATTTCCTACCCCTAATCCCAACTCAAAATATTTAATTAAGATTAAATATTAATCCTCATGTTTATTAAAAAAGTTTTAATAAATATCTCCTTAACCCAAACCCTTGAAATAAATAAAACTTTATTTATTTCCTAAAAATCTAATTTATCCTCATCTTAAGAAGTTCGAGACTCTTCTAGAAAGTCTTCATCCTCATCCTAGGAAATTCTAGACTATTCTAGAAAGTCTTTATCCTCATCTAAAGTCTAGACTCTTCTAGAAGATGTCTTTAAACCTAATCCTAATCCCCTCCTAACCTTGTCACATTCCCTAAACATGGGTTAAGAATTACTAACCCAAGCCAAAGTTAACAAATATCTCCTCCTTCACCCACCCTCATTAAATGCCATCCACTTGCCTATCCCTAAGCTAATCCTAAACCATCCTAATCCATCCTCTAATCATTTGCACAAGCTTAAACAAGCTTAAAACCTTCCTAATCAAGTCCAAGTCGAAATTGCTCTCATCTCCCTCAAAATATCTCAACCATAAAACTTTATGAAGCCCACTAGGCCATAAATGACTCTTCCAAGCCCTTTTATTGCTCTTACAAGCCATTATAAGGGTCTTTATGAAGATTTTATCCCTTGAGCCTCTTTTGTTGACTCATCCTTCCCCTTTCCTCCATCCTCTCACCATGTGACATGTGCCACTCCTTGATTGGCTGTAAGGAAGCACAATCCATGTGCTCTCTTCTCATGCAATCAGAGCCTCCATGAGCTTTTTCCCATCCTTGCATCTTAGCCCTCTATCCCTCAAGCCTCTTGCCTATAAATTGGATCCTTCCCCTTTGCAAAACAACACAATCCATCAAGTAAAGTCATAATGCCATTTTGAGAAGCCATTTTACATCAAAACCATACACTCACACCCAAATTCCAACTCCATTTGAAACCCTTTTTGAAGCATAAAGCTTGAGCATACATCCTATCTATTTAGACAAAGCTACTCAACAAGAGAGCTTCTCATTGAGAGAGCCCATTAATGGCTCATATTCTCAATTGAGAGCTCATCTTAGTCTATCTTGAAGTTTATGAATTTTGTTTAGTTTGTAGAAGTTTTATTTAAATTTGGTTTCTATTAGCATATTAACATTGCTCATATACATTTTGGCACGCTCGGTGGGATCCCGCATGGGTCATCTTTATTAGCTTTTTTAGTCAAGTTTTGTATGTCATTTGCTGATTTTGGCTAATTTTGCTTATTTTTGTGATTGGTAGGATTGTATAAATTGGTTTTGTAGGTCCACATGAGCATGAAGAAGACAAAGGAACTCATAGTCTATCTCATAGTATTTGTAAATTTTTCAAGCTTATAGGTGGACAAAGTACTTGGAATTCTTCTTCCTCTTCTTGTCTATATTCTTCTTATTCCATCTACTTCTTCTTCTTCTTCTTCTTGTGGGAGATCTTGGCCATTTTTTTTTTAAGGAAGCAAAATCATACACACTTCTTTTTAGTGCTTAAAATGAACCCCCAAATCATACTTAAATCCATTAAAAACTAAAAATTTGCAAAAAAGAAAAAATCTTTTAACAAGTGAAACTAAACCAATCTAATCATTTGCATCCTTGCAACATCAAGGTTTTAGATGCATTCATGCAAAATTAAGAACACTTCATTTTTGGGAATTTAAAAAGAACTTCAAGTTTCCATTTCAAAAGGTTCAAAATCAACACTAAGTGCACACTAAAATCTAAATCAAACTCAAAGCATCAATCAAGGATAAAATGAACCTCATTTGCAAATATTTTAAAGTTCTTTTAAAAATCTCATGAAAACTAAGAGTCCTAAATGGTTGCCAAAAATTGTCCTAAAAGATTTTTTATTTGTTCCAAACAAATGTCTTGTTGCAAAATCTTGAATGTTTCTTAAGTTTTTCATGCATCAAAACAATCTAGGAATATCATTTTTGGGCTTAAAATATGCAAACTAGAACACAAAATCTTGAATGAAAACCAAAGTCCAAAGATTCATTTTCACTTTTGAGTCCAAAACAATCTTGAATGATCTAAGGTTAAAACAAAGCACTTCAAAGTTCTTCAAACAACACACAAAATCTCAATCTTGAATGCTCAAAGGTAAAAAACTTGAATGTTTAATCACTTGTCTTTGAATGCATGTTGCTAAAAACACTCTTGAATGCCATGGATTAAAATCAAATTTTTTTTGAATGCATGATTAAAACAACAAATCCAATCTTGAATTCCAAGGATCAATTAACCATTGCAATATCAAACACTTCATTTGAAGCTTCTAAAATTGAACAAAACAAATCTCTTTTCCACATGCAATCTAGGTAAAGTTTGATTTTTGGACATTTAAGAAACTTTGTTAAGTTAAATAAAAATTTGCAAAAATCAATTTGAGTAGTTCCTTAGACTCACCTCTTTTCTAATCACCCATCAATTCAACCATTGGTTGAAATCTCAGCACCATTTATGGGGATGAGTCTACTTGAAAAGGTGTTAAATGTTCCACAATCTAACTCACTCACTTGGTCTTTGAACGTTTGCTTTAACTTTATCAAAATTCTTAAATGATCAAAACTCTAGATTAAATCGATCACACTTCAAGTTTGGGCAATAAAATTGAACAACTATTGACGTGGAGGGCCTTCGAGCACGCGCTTGACAAATCGAGTCTCACACATCTTTGCTTTGGGCTTTAAAACAAAATCACACCATCTCTTGAATGCTTTAAAAGGAAATTAATCGATACTTGACATGGAGGGCCTCCGGGTGCGCGAGTTTACTTTTTTGTTGACCCTAACTCTTCTTCTTGTATTCATTCTTCACTCGATTTTATTTTGTTTGCGCTTCAAGTTGGAATTGAACATTATCTCTTAAACATGAGTGCTTGCAAAGTCTAGATCAGCACACATAAGAGTAGTTGGTAAAAGAACAAGCATGTTTTTTAGCCCAAGGTCATCCAAGTCTTCTCTCCCCTTGTCATCTTTCGAGGCCATCTTGGGTGCATAAGATTAGGATCCAAAACCTTGTTTCTTTTTAGGAGGCCTGCTTGGAGATTTCATCACCCCTTGGATGACCTCAACTCCTGCGTTCTGACGAAGTATAAGAGCCGGGAGGTGAATCGAAAGACACCTCTCTTGGAATCAAGATTTTGTCACTCGGGCTAAGCCTCAAGGAACTTTATACCCTTGAGAAGTGAAAGAGGAGAAGTGGGTTACCGCTCCTCTCGACTGTGTGACATCTTTTTGGTTTCATCTACGGATTTTGGTCTCACGTACTTTGCGTATATCGAGGACTCCCTAGCTAAACCATATTTCACCCTTGTAGAAAGCTTCCTAGGATGTTGGTGTGTTTGACGTGCTTGCTGAAAACTTTTGTTTGCTTGTTTGTTCGTAGCTTTTGAATGAATGTTTGCCAATTTTGGTCGAAATCCCAGAAAAGTAGAAATCTCCCAGCTAAAGGCATACTTAGCGTAGTCACTGCCTTATCAAAAAATTATCCAAGCTCCCCCACTGCAACCGAATCTATCTAGTTCTTTGCTTTAGAACAATCCCAAATCCAAAGTCTCTCCAAATCATCCCCCCCTAGCCAGCTAGAAACCCAATCCAAAATCACACCCAAGCCTTTAGAGAGTTGTTGTCATTCTGCTAGAATTTTTTATCCAATCAATCCGACCAATCCACCAGCCTCACCAAGGTTATCCCTTTGACAGAGCTTTGTTTAGGGTAATCTAGCTTTGTCACTTGTTATCCCTCATCACGTTGAGCTAAAGGTTGGGATCCACAAGTGGTCAATCTTGTGTCATGCCCATAGCATCATTAGTCTATCCTTAAGTTGACACAATCTCCACCAATCCAGCACATAGGAAAGCAAAACTCACTTTTTGACAGCATGCCCTTGAAGTCTTCCATCCACAGGAAAACCAAAAATCTTTAGCCAATCCTCCTTATGTCTATCATACGGCTTTGACTCTCCCTAGGAAATCCTTCATTAGCCAATCCAAAATTTGCGCTTAATCCAAATCCAACCATGAGCTTCCGTGTTCATCCATATGCAAGACCCCATCCCCATCAAACTCATCATCAAAGCATGAAGTACCAATCCTATCATGATGTGTTTGGTTGCATTTTCCTTGCTCCCACCACCTCCTATTCCAATGATGATGAAAATCTTGTTGACTATGACAGGTATATTGAAAGCCTTAGAAACATTCCCCCAAGCATCCCCCAAAATTCAAGAGTTATTCCAAACTATCTAGTCATGCCATCTGATATTCCAGCTTCCCCTCCATCACCCCATCAACCAAGCTTCCAATCTTCCACCCCCATCACACTAGCTATTCTTGTCAATCCACCTCCACCTTCGACACACGAGTCTCCAAGGAATCTCCTAGAGGAAATACAAGAAAAGTTACCTCCAACAGTCGATAAGTCATGTCATCTAATCCAACCATGTGAAGTAGTCAGTGATGAAGCTTCCCCATCTATAATATCACCTCCATCTCCCATAGCTATCATCCCCATACCATCCATCAAATTGCTTAAAATCCTTCCACTTCTCGCAAGCATCAAAATCCCACCACCTATCAAATCCCTCCAAATCCTATCCACATCGCCTCCAAGCATTTCCCAAATCTCTCGTAATGACCCTTATGCATCCATCTTCTACTCACCCATCTCCACTACTGAATCTCCCATCTATCCATCTGCTGCCTTTGAAGAATCCATCCCTTCACCTCCTATCGCACCATCCACTCCAAACCAATCCTATCAAGATCCTGCCCAAAAGAATGTTGACATCCCCCAAAGCATAAATGAAGATATCATCATACCATGTCTTCTATCCATAGTGCAGTCACCATCTCCTCCATCTCCAAAACCTCAAGCCATATCTCCTCCACTACAAGATATCTTGTCATCCCACCAGCTACATCAAGATCCTATCCCTCCATCTCCCCCACTCCATGCTTCCATCTTACCACCTATCCAAGCTATTCCACCATCTATAATATACCCTCTTGGTTCACTTACATTCAGCCACGGTGGCCCTCTCTCAGCAGAAGAATTAAGAACAGTATCTCCCCATTGAAATACACCTAATAAATCACTTCTACCATTTTCTGCAAGCAAAAAGTTTCCTTAGCTTGTTCAAATGCTCAATCGATGGCATTATCAAGGTCAAGGTTTAGGACCACAAGAGCAAAGAATCAGAGAGCCTATTATTGTACAAAAAAATCTAGGATTTCATTGTTATAGATATGTATCCAAAGGCTCACCATCTAAAGGTGTTGGTACACCACACCCCCAAACCAAGCCTATCTCCAAGCCCACCATGCCAGCCTCCCATCAATCCTTCAAGAAATGTTATGTCATCCCCCCTCCACCATCTTTGCAACCCAAAACAACCTACCATATCCCCCCTTCATCCGCTAAATCCATTTTGGGTCCCTATGTCCCAAAATCTACCATCCTCCATCCTCCTATCAACCATCATAAAAATCCTATTCCATCCATTTCTATGCAAGATCAACAAAGGCACATATCAGGGCACATCATCCATCATCATCCCCCTACATGCTCTTTCATATCCTCTCCATCTCACAAAGCTTGTCCTAACCATCTTTCCAAAGCTTACCACAGCAATGTGAATGCCAACTTCAAAATGCATAAAGCTAAAAATCCACATCCTAGGCAATCATATGTCTATTCTAAAAGACATACTCCAAAAAGGCAAAATCCAATCAAAGAATGCAAAACAATGCAAAAGCCTATGAAAAGAAAATCCAAAACCATGTAGATCCCCAAGAAAAAAGTTGAAACCCAATGCATAATGGCATCCACCATTGCTAATCCCCCATCTAGTGACTCATGTCCCCCGTCTCCTAACTCCATCTTGGGTGCCTATATCCCCAAGCACGCTTCCACAAATCCTCCATCACACCCGCATCTACCATCTATCCCCCATATGCTCTTTTCACACCCGTTCCAACATGTGACAATGTTGCTCTTGCAAGCATCCCCATCTCATGCTCCTTTCCAACATTTTCATCCCTCCATCTCCTGCCATCAATCCCATCTAATCTGATCTATTGCATAAATCACACATCCAGTGTACCAACAACTAGCAACAAAATTGAACATTCCAACAGCTAGTGAAAAATCCCAAAAAAGCCAAAATAGCTGAAGAAAGCCAAAATCATTCCAGCTAAGTCCAAAGTCAAAAAGTCAAAAAAGAAAAGAAAAATAAAGCGTCCACTGGTGAAAACTTGGCAATTCAAGTTCCTTGGACAAGTACCATGATGAAAACTTGGCAAACAAGCGTCATGCGTAATCCCGCCATCCCCAGCTTAGCCTATCACCCTCATGCTTTTGGTCATCTCTTGACATCCAACTCCATCTTCCAATCTATCCACCTATCCTCCATCCTCCAGCTTCCATCTCACACCATCCACTAATCTTATGCAACTTTAGCCAATCATCTTAGCTATCATCCATCTCCCTAGCCCCTTCAGCTTTTTCCATCCTAGCTTCAATCCTATCACATCCATCATAAGACCTCCTTCCACATGTTATCTTCTGATTGGGGGCACTATATTCCTTGGAGATCTTGTCTTGTCCATCCTCCCTTGTCATTGGTATCTAGCTCTAGGCTATCCTCATGCAAACCCAATGTCATCTCTTTATATCCATCATAATCCTAGCTATCTACCATCCTATCCAGCCATCTCATCCTGCTCCTCTAGCTATCCTTGGTCACAAAATCTCTCATCATCATTGGATGCATCCTGCCAAATCCATATCTTTCACTATCACCCCACCCTTAGCTTTCGCATCTTGCACAACATCGAACCATCCCGCTATCCTATCATCTTGAGCTTTTGCCTACTTGTAACTATCTTGGTCCGTTAGCTTGTACCATATCTTGATTAGCTCACTTGTAAATATCTTGGTCTGTCAGCTTGTACATCCTCTTTAGCTTAGTACCATTGCATCTATCCAGTGTTCATGTCAATTCGTCCTTGATCAGCATCTTGCACCAATCACACATCTTGGTTAGCTATTCCAATGCATCCTTTAGCTAGATTTCCTATCACCAAAGTGTTATCTTTCTTAGTTCAGCTTGCCAGACGCATCACTCATCCAAATCCACCATCTTAGGTGCTCTCCGATAGGTCCTTGCAGGATATAGCTTTCCTCATGTCTGATCTTGGTCTGTTAGTACCTCGTCCTACCCATCTCGTTGGCAAACAGTTCTTTTTTGGATTTTTTCTTTCTTTTGATTTGGAATCTTCCCTTTTGGGTCTTGAAGTATCTTTTCCAAACAATCTTTTTGTTCCCTCCTCAAAGTTTCCACGATCTTCCATATCATGGTATGCTGCGAATGGGGCAATCAAAGCGTAAGGTCTTGATCATATCTTTTGCTTGTTTTTCTTTTCTGTTTGTGGGTTACCCAGTGTCAGTTCAACGCTGCTTCCTCTGGGATTCATGTGTGATGCTGGGGCAATCCTTGCGTGTTTGTTTTGAGTCAGTTCGTCAGTCCTTTGGACGGTTGGTGAAAAGGCCTTAATGTTCTTGGTAACTTTGGCAATTAACCAATAGTCCTATAGCAAATCTAGTGCTCAACTACATGGTGGTACTTCTCTTTGAAGTATCTCCTCGCTCAAAAACCTTCAATGGTTTTCCTTCATCTCCATTATCCCCCATCCATATCCAGCATCCATCTCTCCTACCCCAGCTTATGCATCAGTATCTCTTTGAATCACTCATCACTCTTAGCTTTAGGGATCCACAATCTTAGTCTTAGGGATCCACCAATCCAAATCAATCCACCAAGCCTCATCTTTCGAGATCCACAATCCTAGTCCTAGGGATCTCCAAAACCCATCTTCCACCAATCTGACTCTTTGAAATCCTATTGCATCCGCTTTTTAATCCCCTCATCCATCTCCCTATCCTGGATTCCTTTTTATAGCACTCCGCTCCTTCATCCTCCACCTTCCCTAAAGTCTTAAGCTTGCTTCCTCTTGTGCATCTGATTCTCCTTTATCATTCTCCCATAGTGAGAGTTTGAGCTAATTCAGCCCCTTCTCTTTGCCAATCTGAGTTTCCTTGCTCATCCGAGATTCTTGTACTTTTCAAGAAGCCATCGAGCCTCACTTTCTCTCCCCGCTGCCTTCTTGAGGGGGCATCTCACAGTCCATTCTCTCCTTTTCTGCTCTAGCCTTGGGCATCTTATTTTCTTATCTTTGATGCCATGCCACTTGCGGCATCACATCAAAGAGGGGCAAAATGTAGACACCTAAAAACCTTTAGAAAATAAAGTATTTTTATTTTCTGAAAAAGTCCTGATGACATCATCATTTATTAATTAATTATTTAATTAATTAATTAATTAATTTTTATGCCATTAAATCCCTTTATCTTAATTAAAAATATTTAATTAAGGAATCCCTCCCAAAAATGTTTAAATCTTATTTAAACATTATTTCCATATTTATTAATTATTTAATTAATAAATTGACCAAAAAACCCAAAATAAATAAAAAATTTATTTTTTGCCCAAAACTTGGCCAATTTCCTTAAGACCACTAACCTCTTCCAAAATCTTCTAATCCTTCTTTAATTTTGATTAAAGGCTAATCCCATCATTTCCTACCCCTAATCCCAACTCAAAATATTTAATTAAGATTAGATATTAATCCTCATGTTTATTAAAAAAGTTTTAATAAATATCTCCTCAACCCAAACCCTTGAAATAAATAAAACTTTATTTATTTCCTAAAAATCTAATTTATCCTCATCCTAATAAGTTCGAGACTCTTCTAGAAAGTCTTCATCCTCATCCTAGGAAATTCTAGACTATTCTAGAAAGTCTTTATCCTCATCCAAAGTCTAGACTCTTCTAGAAGATGTCTTTAAACCTAATCCTAATCCCCTCCTAACCTTTTCACATTCCCTAAACATGGGTTAAGAATTACTAACCCAAGCCAAAGTTAACAATATCTCCTCCTTCACCCACCCTCATTAAATGCCATCCACTTACCTATCCCTAAGCTAATCCTGAACCATCCTAATCCATCCTCTAATCATTTGCACAAGCCTAAACAAGCTTAAAACCTTCCTAATCAAGTCCAAGTCAAAATTTCTCTCATCTCCCTCAAAATATCTCAACCATAAAACTTTATGAAGCCCACTAGGCCATAAATGACTCTTCCAAGCCCTTTTATCTCTTACAAGCCATTATGAGGGTCTTTATGAAGATTTTATCCCTTGAGCCTCTTTTGTTGACTCATCCTTCCCCTTTCCTCCATCCTCTCACCATGTGACATGTGTCACTCCTTGATTGGCTGTAAAGAAGCACAATCCATGTGCTCTCTTCTCATGCAATCTGAGCCCTCCATGAGCTTTTTCCCATCCTTGCATCTTAGCCCTCAATCCCTCAAGCCTCTTGCCTATAAATTGGATCCTTCCCCTTTGCAAAACAACACAATCCATGAAGTAAAGTCATAATGCCATTTTGAGAAGCCATTTAACATCAAAACCACACACTCACACCCAAATTCCAACTCCATTTGAAGCCCTTTTTGAAGCATAAAGCTTGAGCATGCATCCTATCTATTTAGACAAAGCTACTCAACAAGAGAGCTTCTCATTGAGAGAGCCCATTAATGGCTCATATTCTCAATTGAGAGCTCATCTTAGTCTATCTTAAAGTTTATGAATTTTGTTTAGTTTGTAGAAGCTTTATTTAAATTTGGTTTCTATTAGCATACTAACATTGCTCATATACACATAGAAATTTTAAGAATACACAACTGAATACCTTTGAATAACATACTTTCTTGAATGAAATATTCATCATACTTACTTATTTGATCTGTTAGATTTGGTGCTCTGCACTCTCTCCATGCCTCAAAAAAATCAAGATCAACATCATACAGTTTGTACAATTCTTTCATTTCATCAAAACCAAGAACTTCAACCTTCATTTCAATCAACAAAGAATGTCTTCTACTCAATGCATCAACAACTCTATTAGTAACTCCACTCTTATGCTTGATCACAAATGTAAAACTCTGCAAGTACTCAACCCACTTCATATGTCTTTGATTCAATTTATGTTGACTTCCTAGGTATTATAAAGCTTTATGATCAGTATACAACACAAACTCTTGAGGAATAAAATAATGCCTCCACTTCTTCAATGCTTGAACAATAGCATAAAACTCTTGATCATATACATAATACTTCCTTTTAGCATCATTCAACTTTTCACTAAAGAAAGCAATGGGTTTACCTTCTTGACTTAGGACAACTCCTATTGCATTACCACTTGCATCACATTCAACTTGAAATACTTTGCTGAAATCAAGAAAAAGTGAATATAGGTAATTCACCAACCTTTTGTTTCAAAGTCTCAAAACTCTTATCAGCTCCATGTGTCCAATTGAATTTATTTTTATCTCCCCTCATTGTCTTAGTCATAGCATTACAAATAGCACTGGAATTCTTTAGAAACTTTCTGTAAAAACTAGCCAAACCATAAAATGATCTTATCTCACCCACATTCTTGGGTGTAGGCCATTCCAAAATTACTTTAACCTTCTTAGGATCCATCTTCAATCCATCAACTGAAATTACAAATCTCAAATACATAATCTCCTCTTGCATAAAAGAACACTTTTTCAGATTAATCAACAACTTTTCCTCTTTCAACCTCTGCAATACTTGTCTAATATGCTCAAGATGTTCTTCCTTAGTCTTGCTAAATATTAGAATATCATCCAAATAAACAATCACAAACTTACCCAAAAATCTTTTTAGAACTTCATTCATCAACCTCATGAAAGTACTAGGTGCATTACTCAAATGAAAAGGCATAACAAACCATTCATACAAAACATCTTTTGTCTTAAAAGTAGTCTTCCATTCATCACCTTATCTAATTCTAATATAATGATAGCCACTCTTCAAATCAATCTTGGTAATATACTTTTCTCTACTCAAACAATCCATTATGTCATCCATCCTTGGCATAGGAAACCTATATTTCATTGTTATCTTGTTAATGGCTCTAGAATTAGTACATAGTCTCCATTCTCTATTCTTTTTGGGTGCCAATACAATAGGTACATTACATGGACTCAAGCTTTCTCTAATCAAACCTTTCTGCAAAAACTCATGCACTTGTCTATTAATTTCTTCATTCTCTGTAGGTGTAAATCTATATGGTGCTTTGTTTGGCAAACTAGCTCTAGGAGTTAGATCCATACAATGACTTATACTTCTTACTGGAGGTAAACCATCAGGAATATCATCAACAATAATGTCTTTATACTCATTTAACAATTTTGTAATTTCTATTGGTACATGGCTACCACTATTTGTTGTCACTCCGTCATTACTAGCTTCTACTACTCGGCCATTACTACCAACACTTGGTCCTCTAGGAACTATGACAAAATAGACTTGATTCTTTTTCATTTCCTTTTCAAAAATTTTCCCATTAACCATGCAAATTTTTACAATAGTACAATTAACCTCATCTGGACTTTCAATCAAAGGCAACGATGTTTGTTTCTTCCCATTTATCCAAAGAGTATATTGATTCAATCTTCCATCATGTACATCATATCTATCATATTGAAAAGGTCTATCCAAAAAAATATGACAACAATCCATGGGCATAATATCACACAAAACTTCATCAAAGTAATGTCCAATTTTGAATTTCACAAGGCATTGCTCACTTACCAATATCTTATGCTCATCTTTGATCCATGAAACATGATAAGGTTTGGGATGTTTCAACCTCTAAAACTAAAACTTGGTAACTAGCACTTCTGATGCCATATTTGTAGAACTTCCACTGTCAATGATCACTTTGCAGCATTTTTTAGCCATCTTACATCTTGTCTTGAAAAGAATTCTCCTTAAAATAGGTTCCTCATCACTTCCTTTATTACATAAGGTTCTTCTTACCATCAAATTTTCTCCAGCCTAAAGTCCACTTCGTGAACTCTCAATGTCTTCTTGAATCACATCATTTCTGTTATTTTGTCCACTTTCAGAAGATCTACATTCAAAAGATCTATGCCCTTCTTTGCCACATCTAAAAAAATTACCATGAAATCCACCTCTAGAATAAGAATTACTCTTCCTTAGTAAGAATTAGTGCCTCCTTGATAAGAATTATCACTTTTCCATTTGGTCTTGCCTTTGTCATCATTCTTCCATTCAGATTTGCCTTTATCCTGCATAGAACTATCAGATTTACCACTTTCTCTATAATATCTACCTCTACCTTTCTGGAATCTACCACCTCTACATCTTTTTATTTATTCATGCTTCTTTGTCAAGATCTCCTCAACTTTCAAGCCATATTGATATGCTTCTTATACACTTTCCAGCTTCACAAAACTTATTTCATCTTGTATTCCAGATCTCAATCCATTAATGTACCTTGCAATTTTCTCAACATCATCACCCACATGTCTAGATTTGATGTCCAATCTATAGAATTCCTTGGTATATTCTTTCACAGTCATGTCCTTTTGTTTCAAATTTTGCATCTTTCTCAACAAGCTAACTTGGTAATCAGTAGGAAAGAATTTTTTCTTTACCTTGTTCACCATCTTTGGCCAAGTTCTAATCTTCTCCTTTCCTCTCCTTTGTCTATCAGTTTGTAAGTGCTTCCACCATAGTGATTCATGACCTTTCAGCCTAGTGATTGCAATCATCACCTTTCTATTATTAGGAGTGTTTTCATACTCAAAGAACTTCTCCATATCAGAGATCCAATCCAACACAACATTGGTATCCAATTTTCCATCACAGGGAAGAACTTCTACAATAGGCTTTGAATTTTCCCTAGAAAAAACTTGTAACAATCTTTCCTCATCTTGATCTTCTTTAGGTTCTAGATTATGGTTTGGTGCTACTACTTCATCATCACTTACATCATCAAGATGTGCTCCTCTCCTCTAGGCTGTCTCCACAACATCTAATTTGGCTGAAATTTGTCTCAACTAATCCAATATAGCATTATCAACATTATTTCCTCTACCACGAACCATCTTTACAAATCAGGTTCTTGCAAGATGATAACCCTCTACAAGTTATAGGTCAAATCCATAGATCTGCCACCTATAACCAAATCTAAATCAGGGTTCTACATGATCCAACCTCCACAAGGATAAACCTCAAGCTTTGATACCAACTAACATAGACAACATGATGAATAACTAGGTCTAAAGGCTCACCCAACTATCCAAACCACCCTGCAAGAGTTAACACAATGGAACATACACAAGGAACAAAAACCAAAGGAGGAAGAAGAGTGAAATAATTTTATTGATTCATCAAAATATCTTCATACATGCCCAGCTGTAAGGCCTTCTTTGTTATGACCAAATACAAATATATTTAGATTCAAAGATCCAACTGCAAATTCACACTTTCTGTTCTACTCTCCGATCTACTCTCCCCAAAAAAAATTCTAACTCTAAGCCTAAACACTTTATTTATACTTGTCAAAATGGCTTACAAATAATTTTAGAACATTACATAAGAGGAAGGCTAACCCAACTATAGTTTGGACTCATCCCAAGAAAAGATCTTAACATAAATGTTGTGAAAAAATAAATTCTGCAAGTTGGCCTATAGAAATCACATCCAATTATTGACACTCGGCATACACTGGGTAACTTGACACATGAAGAAACACTCAGTATACACTGGGTATCTTGGTACATGAAGAGTCACTCGACATACACTAGGTAACTCAACACATGAAAGAATTGCTGCAGTAACTTGACGCATGAAAGAATTGCTACAGTAACTCGGCACATGAAGAAATTGCTACAATAACTTGACACATGAAGAAAATTGCACTGCTAGGCACATGAAGGAAACTACACTACTAGGCACATGAAGGAAACTACACTGCTAGGCACATGAAGGAAATTGCACTACTAGGCACATGAAGGAACTACTAGGCACATGAAGGGACTACTAGGAACATGAAGGAACTTCTAGGCACATGAAGGACTACTAGGCACATGAAGGAACTACTAGGCACATGAAGGATTACTAGGCACATGAAGAAACTACTAGGCACATGAAGGAACTACAAAATAAAAAAAATGAGCAAGATAAAATGGCAACCAAGGATGCTCTTGCATTATTTTGGGGCACCAATCTCTAAAAAATCAATAGAATTTTTTTCCAAAATAAATGATCAAGCATTACAAGCCTACCTTTCTGTTACTCCCAATAGCCTTGCTCCTGAGAAATATGCCTTTTGTGAGCAAAAGCTAACATTTTTTGACTTAAAGGAAGCTATCCTTTCCATGGCTGATGACAAAACCCTTGGATGTGATGGTTTCCCTTGTGAATTTTACAAGATGCTTTAGGATGACATTGGCCCCAATTTACTTCATGTTTACCATGAAGAACACAACTCTAATTCTTTGGGAAACATCATTAATAAAGGGAATATTAAATTCATACCTAAAGCTAGCAATCATAAATAAATTTGCAATTGGAGGCCCATCACTTTGTTGAATGTCTCCTACAAGATCATTGCTAGAGCCCTCTCTCTTAAAATTTGGCATTTGCTCCCTCAGATTGTTCAGCTTGAACAAATTGGTTTTATCAAGTCTCACTATATCTTGGATAACATCATTGTTGTCTATGAAGTTATGGAATGGGACAGGCAATCCAAGAAGTAGGCCTTATTCCTCAAGATTGATTTCCCCAAAGCATATGACTGAATTGAATGGCCTTTTATTTTAGCTATGGTACAAGCTTTGGGTTTTGGCCTAGTCTTTCAATAGTTAGTGTAGATACTTTTTAGGGATACCTCTAATTGCATCACCATCAATGGTCAGTTGTATAAAGATTTTGGGCACTTAAATCTATTCAACAATGTTTTCCTCTTCCACATTCTCTCTATGTTTTGGTGGTTGAGGGCTTTGGCTATCTTCTTGCCAATGCTATTTCACAGGTCTGGTGTGTGGCATATCTCTACTAGAGTCAACCACTTAGTTGGTTAATGGTCATGTTGTAGATGAATCTTTCCTCACTTTGATTGAGGATGAGTAGAATATTGCCAATGCCTTGCAGTGCTTGGATACTTTTTGCCTTACTTCAAGATCTTCTATTCAATGGCGAACAACCCTTTGTTACCAATAATCCTTCTTGCCAACCCCTTAGTGGTTGCAAAAATATGGGTGGAAATGGGTCCAATATGGTCAAAATTTTAAATTCTTGGGCATTCCCTTTTTTTCTCAACCCTCTCCTATGGAGTTGTAGAATATTGTTCTTGTTTAGATTGAGAAGAAGCTGGAATATTGAATCACTAATCCCCTTTCACTTGTGGAGAAGTTCCAAATTTGTTCCAAAGTACTTTCTACTAAACATGTGTACTATTCTTCTTGTTGGGCTCCATCCAAAGCCTCGTAACTTAATCTTGAATGTCTCCTCCATGACTTTCTCTAGTCCTTTGATGCTATGCATCATGGCTTTCACAAAGTTTCCTAGGATTTCTATTGTTTTCCCAAAGATTCTCATGGCCTTAGACTACTTTCCACTCACAAATAGGGGATTAACCTCTATTCCAAGTGGGTTCATACAGGTTCTCACTTGAGATGAGGCCTACAAAATTTTGTTATGGAACTGCATTTCTTCAGGCTTTCCAGTTAATTGACCAGCCTATAAGGGGATTGGCTTTCAAACCCTTCTTGTGACTTCTAAACCTATTCAGATTTAGGTGACTTCTAAACTTATTTAGATTTAGGTGACTTCTAAACCTATTCAAATTTAGGGCACTTTTTTTGCTAAGAGCATTTGGAAATCCTAGGAAGCCATCAAGCCATGGCTTCACTGGATTGGTTATGGGTTCAGAGATGGGCTCTTAATGAACCAACAAAACATTTTGTGGTCACCCTTGTTTTCCACTCAAGGTGTGCCTTTAGGAAAGATTCAAGGATCCAATGCTTTGCATTTATTTTATAGGGGTATTAAAATGCCCAAAGATTTATTCTCTAGTGTTATTATGAGCCTTCACTCATGGGAGGATCTGCATATGTAGTATAATCTTACCCATTCAGATTAGCAACCAATTGATCTTCTAGTTTTTGTGACCCCTCCCAATTTGTTACAAAAGATTAGAATTCACTCATCCCACCCTTGGTAGAAAGATTGGATGTGACATCTTGCTACTCCAATGACTAGTTACAAGCCTAGGGTGGGGTATTGATGGTTGGTGCCCCATCTTTTGATGGATGATACTCAACCAATGGTGACATTTGCATTCTTCTCATAAGACTTGTAGTAATAAATTTTCCATTTTCTGGCATACCATAATAGAGCCAAATATTTTTCACTTTTCTTGGTGTCTCCTTTTCTAGGGCTTGCCTTTGGGTCCTCAGATCTAACATCTAGGAGTTAGTGATCCTAGATGCCCTTTTTGTGGTCAAACTGAAAGCTTCTTGCATATATTTTGGTTCTATAGATGAGGCCAAAATTATTGGCTCTAGATTTTGTTTTACACCTTTTTATCCTAAGGCTTTCACTTGGAATTTGGTGGTTTTACTTGATGCTCATAGAGTCCCTTTTAGATATGCCCAGATTTGGCATACTTTTAGAATGGAGATTTTTTTTACTATTTGGAAAGATTGCAATGCTATTTGATTCTCTAACAACTTTCTTAATATTCATGTTGCTATGTACTCTAAAGCACATATATGTAATAATGTCATGTTCCAGATACAAGTACAAATTGATAAAGTTGCACTAGAGGTGGCTCACCTGTAGGAGCTACTTTCTCACTAGGGAAATGCCCCTTGTATGATTGTCCACATGCCTCTAGATGTTTTGTCTAGTGACCACACTCATCCTCATAGTCACTAGAAAGACTAGAGTAGATCTAATTACTACTCATAGACCCCCAAGTTGTAGCCTCATCACTACTCTCCCACTTGTTCTTTTCATGGTTGTTGCCACTCTGCCTCACCTCCTCAAAGGCTAGACTTAGGTTGGTCCCCATTGGCTCCCCCTACTACCACTACTATGTGTTGGCCATCTACTCACCATGACCCCAAGTGGGATTTCACTTGGCTAGATTCAGCCATTTCTCCTCCTAGGGCTGAGGAAGATAAAGAAAATATGTTTCTTTCCCATGACCCAACCACTAACCTCAAGGATTTTTGGAATTCTAATGATAAAGATCCTCCTTCTCCTGACATTGCTCTTACAACCTAAAGGCTTTATGCTTTTTTGATGAATAGGTTGATATCCAACCTTGGGTTGTTTGAACTCGCAGGGTGATCTTGTATCCCCCGGCCCCTTTTTTGTGAATATGTATCTTTAAATTATAATTAATGGAAAAGGTCTACTCATCAAAACAAATAAAAAAAACTAATGTAGCCTTCTCATATTGTGACTCTCTAGTACTAACAAAGTAGCCTATACAAGTACAAAATTTCAAATCTTCAATATTCCTCATTTTTCTTCTTGATATTAATTAACCCAAGCTAATGCACTCAGTCAATGCATTTTCATCTATGTGAATCTAGAGATGGGACTCATAGTTTCCATAGTAATAAAATATGTTGTGCCCCTGCATGGGAGAATACTCACTGCATATGTTTGTGCAATTGAGTGTTTTGGTGCAACCAAGATTGAGTCTAGAGGACTTCCTCAGAATGGTTCCCACTCGAAGTTGGAGATACAAGGGCTTCTCTATTAGGTTTTGAACCTTGGTCTTTGGGATCCCAATCCCATTGAAACCAACAAAGAAGATAATAATAAATGCACATATGCACAACACATTATTTCTTCCTTATCATAGTAGATAATTTCTTTGATCACAAAAAATATCGAAGCATTTGAAATGGGGAAAATATTTTTTTTTCAATCCATGATCGGGTCTTTAATATATCTTGACTCATTATTGGTGTTCTTTAGTTGAAAATGAATCTTATATATGATAAATAATCTTTATCAATTGATGTAATAGGTTGTACATTGTAAAGGAAATCTACTAAATGAAAGTGGACTTGTATATAATTCAATTTTAGAGTCCGGAGGGGGAACTTATAACTTAATTTTATGTGCATTAGAAGGTTATTAAGCATGATCAAATTAGATGCCCCCATTATTCTCCTTTTTTTGGACTATGCCTTAATTCCAGTGATACCTTGAATTATGCCAAAAATACACCTCAACCATTTTGCAACAACTCCTGTAATAATTGTGGATGTATCAAAGAAATAATTTACTAGTGCATTTAGATCCAATTTGAAATTTATTACACTTAATAACCCTTTAATAAAACTATCTACTCAAATATTGCACTCTAAAATTATACAACTGCACTCGACATCCTTATTATGTTGATTCAATATTAAAATTCTAAATAATTTATTGCATGGTTTTTTAATTTAAAATAATTTTCATTAAATTTTCTAAAAAATTTGATGTTTAATATATTTATTATATGTACTACATATATGACTGAGTATATTGGTTAAAAAAATTGAATTAAAAATAATTACTAATTAGAAAATTATAAATTTTAGAAAGACTACACAATATATTTCTAGAAATATAAAATGAAACCGATTAAGATGATCAAAGATGTTATAAACCAATTCATACTTTTTTGAGGCTAACATCATAGATAGGAACAATAAAATGTAAGAAATGGTTTTTTCCCAATAATTGGCATTATATAGAGATAGTATGTACATTCTCTAAAGAGTGCATGCATGATTCCATGGTAGTATATATATGAGAACACTTTACAAGCTCACCTAAAGAGTATGAAGATCACAAAATATTTTGAATAGGTATTATATGTACATTATAACATGACTAAATTATCATTTGGATAAACTAGTATATGGTGACAATGGATGCTACACTTCATCCAAGTAGATAAGAAATGGTTGCTTCAAATACTCCATAGAGCTTCACGTAGTAGACTTCTTTGGCATTATCAAAATATGCATTCATTATTGCACACGGTAATTTTTGCATGTGCTTTACATCATGAAAATTTTCTATATCTTTCTCTTCTAGGCATTGAAGATTCTCACATTACTTCTTTAGTTTTTCAGCAATATTAGTACAATCTTCTAATACTTCAGCTACAAGGTCCTCCATGCTTTTCTCTATAAATGTGGAAGATTTGATTGGAGTAGATCTAGTTGAACTCTCAGACGATGCACTATGGTTGGGGGATTTTGATAAATTCTTAGATGTTGAATTTGGAATGGTGAAGACATCATCAGAATTTTGATTGAGAGCCATTTTTTTTCCTACATAAAAAGCAATGGTAATGATTAATATAATTTCAACTTAAAATATTATACAAGCCCATGAATCATTCATTGATCACTCTTCAATTGAATGTAGAGTAAAATGTAGTACAAGCCCAATTGACCACTCTTCAATCCAATGTGGAGTAAAAATTAAGTATTTACCAATTTACCAATTATATATGAATTTCAAATCATCTAAGTTGGATAGAACAAGATAGGTGAATTTGTATAAATCTGATTAACATAAATTATTTGAATCAAAAGGTTCATTTTTTTTGGATGGTTTAAAATAAGTAAATTGAATAATTTTGAATATTATAAATTATTGAAGTGAAAAGTTCAATTTTTTTTAAGGTTTTAAAATTATTCACTAGAAAAACTAAAATTTATGCAGCTTTATGTTACAATTAACTTTGACTTTTTCATATTTTACTTGATGCACTTGACACACAATCATATTATTGTCTTTCGTGTAGATTGGTAGTTTGCTCAAAATTTGAATCCATATTTACTCTTTTTTTTTTTTTGAAAATTTTATTCTAAAGTGGCGTTCTAAAATATTGTCATCTTAGTATATATATAAATAATAATTAAAAAATCGCTACATGCACTTAATTTTCAAATTTTTTATTTTAATCAGATTTTTACTTTAAATTTGATAATATTTTAAAATAATAATTATTCTAAAACATAAAATTTTGATATATGTACATAAATAGTTTAAAATGGTTTCAATAAATGTAAATTTATGGTATGTCTGATATAAACTTTTAGTAGCTAAAAAAAATTAAAGGCATAGATTGATAGGTTTATTTACTATACTATTCTAAAAACAATGTTTACCTAAATGTTATTAAATTTATACTTATATAATTAGCATTTATTAGTTATATCTCCTAACTCTTAAAAAAAATATAGTTAAGAAATCATTGCATATACTTAACTTTAAAAAATGCTATTTTAATCGAGTTTTCACTTAAAATGTGACCATTTTTTAAAATAATAATTATTCTAAAACACATAATTTTGATGTATGGAGATAAATAGTTTTAAATGGTTTCAATGTATGCAAATTTATAGTAGGTTTTATATAGACTTTTAGTATATTAAAATTATGAAGTAAGGCATAACTTTATATAGGTTTATTTAATTTACTATTCTGAAAAAAAACTTTACCTAAATGTTATTAAATTTATACTTATATAATTAGCATTTATTAATTATATGGACCCTAACCCTAAAAAAAATATAATTCAACAAATGATAACCTAGGCAGAGCTGCACATATGTCTATTTATTAAGCTTAATACACATATATACATGAATAAAAAAGTAGAGGGTGAGATTACAATGGAAATGTGCCTAATTAACTATACAAAATTTGAAGTAGAAATCATGAATATTGTGAACAAAAACATATTGGAAATATCCCATCTCCTTTTGCACAAGTGAAATGTTTAGGAATCATAGATTTCACACATGTACTTTTGACTTTAAAAGGTCTTCATGAAAATTTATATCATGTATAACCAATTGCATAATTCTTTACACTAGATATTCAAGTTCATGTAACTGGTAGATAGTCATAAGTAAAGGTGATGTCTGAAGGCATGTGTTCACCATGCACAGATGCATAGCTCATGAAGCTTTAGTTCCACTACTCATGAGCAGAATGCACTCACAATGCATTACCATCATTTATTTTTAAAGTTCAAGTTCTATGCTCAATTTCACCACATGAGTCTACCCCATCAGTCTTAATTTAAATTGTCATGCTTAATCAAAGTACATGTTGTAGTTAGCTTTGTAGGCATTGTTTTTAATTAGTTTGCATAGTATGCAAAACTTTTATTATCATGCAACCTCTGTGCATGTTATTGTTTAAGATTTTTAATTGTAGTTTTCACTATCTTCCCTGATCAACATTCAAGGTTAAGTTTTTAAGTTTTTCTATATAATGTACTCTTTAATTTCATAATAGATACAATCAATAAAATAAACTTTTATTTCAATCTTTGGTTCATGCTCTCATCTTTTATTTCTTTGATTAATAGTATAGCATAAGAGATTTTATTTTAGATCTTCAATTGGTGTTAGAGTAGGTTGTAGAATGTGTTCTCTTACAGGCAAGGCAACAATTCTTCTCTAAGGTCTTTCAGAATGACAAATGGTGGCAATTTTCCATTCTAGCTTCCGTTGTTTTATGGAGACAATTACAAATATTGGAGTATCAAGATGAAGACCCTACTATTATCTCAAGATCTTTGGGAATTAGTAAAAGGAGGATACAATGAGCTTGTAGACCCAAGTGCTTTAAATGTATTAATATAGGCTCAAAAAAATTAGTTGAAAGAAAACAAGAAGAAGGATAATCAAGCTCTTTTCCTCATTCAAATTGCATTGGATATCTCTATTTTCCCTAGTTTAGTTGGTATAAAAAGGTCAAAGGATTCATGGGAAGCTCTTTGAGCAACATACCAAGGATTTAACAAGATAAGATTGGTTCAAACCCTTCGAAGAGATTTTGAAAATTTAAGGATGAGAGAAGTTGAGCCCACTCATGAGTTTATTATGAGGGCTCAAACTATTAAAAATCATCTTAAAACTCAAGGGAAACTATTATAGAGAAAAAAGGTTGTAGAAAGGAATCTAAAATGTCTTCCTGCAAACTTTAATCCAATGGTCATATCCATTGAAAAAAGTAAAGATACATCTACCTTCAAAATTGAAGAGTTAACAAGTTCTTTGCAATCAAATGAATAGTGCATGCAATGTTCAATATAGAATCGAGTGCAAGCCTTCTAGTCTTTAGTAGAAATTGAAGGAAATCCCGCAGCCCCTTTTCAATCAAACAAAACTCAAGGGGATTCTTCAACATCAAGAGGAAAAGGAAGAGGAAATAACTGAGGAAGAGGACCAAAGAAGCACCCAATGTAGATATTGTGAAAGGTATTGACACTATGAATCTAAATGTAGAAAGAAAAAATTTGATTTGAATAAGTTAAGAGCCAACTATACTAAAGAATCTCTGGAAGATGCAAAGAACTCCATGTTCTTTACATGCAATTTGGAAAAATATCCTTAGAAGGATGTATAGTTTCTTTATAGCAAGTGCACAAATCATATGATACGTGATTTTGATCTCTTTATTAAATTAGATGAATCTGTGAGAAGTCAAGTAAAATTTGGAGATGATAAAGAGGTTTATGTTATGGGAAAAGGTACCCTTGCAGTGAAAACTAAGCAAGCAAAAATTAATTATATTCATGATACCTTGCATGTGCCCAAGTTACAACATAATCTTTTGAGTATTGGACAATTTGTAGCAAAAAAATATAAGGTTATTTTTGAGGATAATTGTTGCAAAGTTTTTGATAAGTTTGCTAACCACCATCTTGTAGAAAAGACTTGTATCACAAAGAATATATTATTTCCTCTCACTTTGGTTTTTGCTAATAGGTATTCTCTCAAGGAAACCACAAATGATTCATGGTTATGGCATCAAAGGTATGGTCATTTGCATTTTCAAGGCTTAATTTTACTTCATAAAAAGGACATAGTGAGACAACTTCCTACCATTCAAGAAAAACAAGAAGTTTTTTCAAGGTGTGCTCTTTGTAAGCAACATCAAGAATTTTTTTCAGTGAACAAGTCATTGTGGGAAAAATCTCCTCTAGATCTTGTGCATTTTGAAATTTGTGGTGCTATGCAAGAGGAAACCTTGGGTAACAATATATATATATATATATATATATATATATATATATTTGACCTTTATTGATGATTTCTCATGCCACACATGGGTTTATTTTTGTAAGTAGAAATATGAAGCACTTTGATGCTTCAAACATTTTACAGCTATAGCAAAAAAGTAAAGTGAGTATTCCATTAAAATACTTAGAATAGATAGAGAGGGAGAATTCATCTCCAAAAAGTTTGCTGATTTTTGTGACATGCATGGCATTCAAAGAAAACTTACAACAACCTTTACCCCCTAGTAGAATGGTATTGCAAAAAGAAAGAAATGTACCATTATGGAGATGCCACAAAGTTTGTTAAAGTTTAAGAACCTTCCAAATTATTTTTGAGGAGCTGCAATGACAACCACAACTTATATTTTGAATTGAAGCCCAACAAAAGTGCTTTAGAATAACACTCCAAAGGAATCCTGGAGTGGACACAAGCCCTTAGTAGCTCACTTTCATGTATTTGGTTGTCTTGCATATGCTCATGTTCCTGTTCAAAAGAGGAAAAATTTGGATGCCAAATCCCAAATTTGTATCTTTGTGGGATATTTTGATTCCACCAAAGGATATAAGTTTTATGAACCTGACACAAAGCAATGGATAATTAGTCGAGATGCCATTTTTGATGAAGGGGGAGTATGGAAATGGAAGAAAGGAGATCAACAATCTACACCATTCATCATGGGTAATTTAGATGTTCAAGTCCCTCCTCTCCCCTCAAGCTCAAGTGAAACTCAAGTCCACCAAGTTCACTAAGTTCCTCTTTAGGTAAAAGTTCAAACTCACTATTCAGCCAAAGTTCCTCACAAAAGGAATGAATTTTAAATGAAATATATCAAAGGAGTTCTAATATGGACCCGATTGCTAACTTTGTATTGTTAAATTCCATTCAAGTTGAACCTTCTGTATATGAAGAAGTTGTAATAGAATCAATGTGGATTGATGCTATGAATGAAGAGATGCATGCTATTGAGAAAAATGATACATGGGAATTAGTGTTGAAAATAGATTGATACAAGTATGAGAATGTGTTTGAATCATTGTTTTTTCACTAATGTCAAACCTGCTACTTGCTGGTAAGACAATTGTTTAGTTAATTTGAGTACTATAATTTTTTTGATGAGATTAATGAGGAGGTTTTGATAAAATGAGATAACAAAAGCACCAAGGAAAGGATGAATTGTGGTATGAAAAAAGAGTACAAAGATTAGTTAAGACAATGATGATATAGTGTATTGATTACCTACTTAAGGTTGCAAAGGATGGATATGTTGATTAAGTCTAGAAGAACAAGTAAGAAGAATTGAATCTACCAAGCTTGACCAAGTGGACAGTAGGTGTCGAGCAAGGTTAGTGCAAGCCAAGAAGAAAATTAGTTGGAGCTAAGAAAAGTCAAAGTTTAGTGTATACCAAGTGATACAATGTGACCTGAGAAAATTTTAGATGATGTAGAGTACCAGTAAAATTTAGTATTTTTTGAGTTATCTAGTTGATGTCGAGTGAAGGAACAATATGGAAGTTGCATGGTAGCATATTGATGGTAAGTGCTAGTATTCATGTTAAATCATGGATTTGACAAATTTGAGCTGACTATTTTATTTTCTTGAATTTTTTGAAGCATGTGGAAGATAACTATGATGAGATGGTGGTACAAAATTCAAGGTAAACTATTTTGAGGTGAATTCAAAGAGGATTGAAGGAGAATTTTCTAGAAGGGACTAAAATGAAAAGATAGGTAGATCCATTGAATCCTACCTAATCCTACCTAACCCTAAAATGGACAATAGAGGATAAAAATAAAAGATCTTAATTTTTTATTTATAGAGATGGCTAGTCAGAAGAAATGGTTGTCATATGCAAGAACCTAAGGAAGACAAGGAGTCTAGGGTCTTGCTTCATTTAGAGACTGAATAGAAGAGACTTCCATTGACAAGAAAATCAAGAAGGCTTAAGGGTATGGATGCTTGAAGGGTGAACAAGCTATTAGAGATGAAGTGTGTGAAAGCTAAGTAGAATGGAGGACAAAAATTGAGATCTTTAATCTGCAAGTGTGTTGTAATTTGTTATTAGATCAAGCCTTATTGTTACTTTCTAATAATTGTACCAGTCTAGGATAAATCCTTTGGATTAAGGTTCACCTAATAGTCATTTGTAAATCTTTTAATAAGGTGACATTCCATGTGAATGAACTAAAGTCCTCTATCAAGCCTCACTCCTAATAGGGTGATTGAAATCCTCTAAACAGGCCACATTTAATAGTGTGCATTATAACCTTTAACAGGGTTGGGCTTTCACATGACATTATTTTAAAAGAGTGAGAATGAGTAGCATGTTACTAGTGGTTTTTTAAAAATTGGATTTTTACATAAAATCATTGTGTCAAATGTGTTATTGAATCTATTATGTTTCATGCTTACATTTTAACAAAATTGATTTGACAATAACCTACAAAGTTTAAGTGATTTGCATGATCTAATGGATGCATGCATGAATATGTTTTTTGAATATTGGTTCACTAAGCTGTGAAAAGTTTTATTTGTACATCTAGAATTCAAAAGAATTCCAACAATTAGTTCCACTTCCAAAAGACAAAAAGGGGATTGGTGTCAAATGAATTTATAAGGTGACATATCATGTTAATGGTTATGTGAAAAGACACAAAGCTAGACTAGTTGCCAAGAGATTTAGAAAAACACTTGGAGTAGATTATTCAGACTTTTGCTCTAGTTGCTAGGTTTAATATAGTTAAAATAATATTGTCTATTGCTGCTCAAAACAAGTGGTCAATCTATTATATGGATGTTAAATCAACTTTCCTAAATGGTTATAATGATAAAGATATTTATTGTGGATTAGCCTATTGGCTATGAAATTTTAGGAAAAGAACACTTGGTTTACAAGATGAAAAAAAACACTCTATAGGTTGAAGCAAGGACAATGTGCTTGATATATGCATGAATTGATAGTTATTTTTGGAAGAAAGGATTCATTCGAAGTCTTTCAAAGCCAACCCTCTATATCTAACATGTTGATAATGATATTCTGATTATTTGCATTTATGTTGATGATTTCATTTTTATAGGTAATATCCCATCTCTCATGGAGAGATTCAAAGAAGAAATGAAACAAGCATTTGAGATGTCATATTTGGGACTTGTGCATTATATTCTTGGGGTAGAGGTTCAAAAAAAATCTAATGGTATATCCATATCTTAAACCAAGTATGTTGCTGATTTATTAAAGTAGTTTAGAATGATGTCATGCACAAAAATTTCTAACCTTGTAGCCCTTGGTGAAAATTTAATAAGGATGATCCAAGTCCCCATGTTGATCCTACATTATAGAAAAGTTTGGTTGGGAGCCTAATGTACCTTATTACAATGAGACTTGAGATTATGTATGTTGTGAGCCCCACCTCTTGATTCAGGAAAGATCCACATGAGTCTCATTGGCGAGCTACAAAATGAATCTTAAGGTATGTGAGTGGTACACACAATTTTGGTATTTGCTATTCTCCCAATGATAAATTTGAGCTAGTTGGTTACATGGATTCTGATTGGGCTAGTTTAATGGATGATCAAAATTAACCTCTAGTTATGTTTTCTCACTTGTTTCTAGAGTAGTAAAATGTAGACAACAGTGGCTCTCTCTTCAGCAGAAGTAGAGTATATTTTAGTAATAGTACCTAGTTGTCAAGTGATATGGATTTGAAGGATTTTGGAAGATTTGTGTTTGGTTCAAGAACATTGTATAAATTTTTTTTTGTGATAATAGTAGTGTCATTGTAATGACCAAGAATCTAGTGTTTCATTCTAGATCGAAGAAAATTGATATCTGTCATCACTTCATTCAAGACTTGGTTTAGAATGGTATAGTAGAGTTACAATTTTGCCCAACTTCTGAGAAAGTTGTTGATATCTTCACCAAAGCTTTCACTACTACCAGTTTTACTAATTTGAGGAATAAACTCAGTCTCATCCCATTGTTCATGCAGGGGGAGATTGAAGGCATGCGTTCACCATGTACACATGCACTGCTCATAAAGCTTTAGTTCCACCACTCATGAGTGGAATGTACTCATAATGCATTACTGCCATTTAAAAAAAAAGTATAAGTTCTACTCTCAATTTCACCGCACGAGTCCACCTTATCGGTCTTAATTTAGATTGTTTTATTTATTTCATGCTTAATAAAATTGCATGTTGCATTTAACTTCATAGGCATCATTTATTATTATTATTTAATTAGTTTGCATAGTATGCAAAACTGTTATTATCATGCAATCTCTTTTCATGTTATTGTTTATGATTTTTTATTGTAGTTTTCACTATCTTGCTTGACCAAAATTCAAGATTAAGTTTTTAAGTTTTTCTATATAATGTACTCTTTAATTTTAGAATAGATATCATCAATATAACATGGTTTTATTTCAATCTTTGATTCATGCTCTATTTTTTTATTTCCTTGAATATCAGTATAGCATAAGAACTTTTATTTTAGATCTTCAATGTCTATCACCTAACTTTCATCTACTTCATCACAATCTTCTTTTTTTAACAAATTTAAAACTATAATCCAATGACAATATTAACACTATTCTAGCCTTGATGACATCCAAAGGACTCAACGCTCACCAATATGCCATCACTAGCCTCACCTAGGTTGTGCCATCGCTCAAGTGGGTTTTTCTATTGGTTTGCCAGCTTTCCAAAAATTGGCTCTCTCCCATTTTTTATAGTGGTTTTTCAAATACAACAATGTTTTTTTTGACATGTCTAATGGGATTGCATCTTTTACGACTATTTTTTGTTTGATTTCATTAGAAGCAATCATTTATTTTCTAGGAAGGAGTTTGACAATTATCATAGATGAAATGGATGATAAATGTAGCAAGTAATATTTATATAATTTGATTTAGGTAGGAACACATACAAGAATATACAAACATCTTTTGAAAATTAACTAATCAAATTTATAATCGAAATTCATTGACTGACCTATGTTGTATAAAGTAACTCAATTGATTGAAGAAAATATTTGCAAGGTCAAACCTTGGTGATTGTAAAATATTTTAGAAATGAAAATTAGATATCACAACTAAAATCTAGATAACCATATCCAACTATGCGAAGGGATGTGAAAGAACTATTCTTAAATTGTAGGGCCTTTTTTATATAAACAAAAAGAAACAAAGAGAAACTGGAGATATGTGAAAACATGCCAAAGGACTCACTTGTTTAAATTACATGGTGTGGGACAATTTATATGTTTGGAGTGTATATTTGGATGCTATATAAAGTGAATTTATGGGAAAGGGGAGAAATTCTATGCAATCGTGTAGCTGTGCATGTTTCACTTTATTATGATGTTGCCACCTCTATTTAGATTCAACTATTATTAATGAAGGCTAGAAGTTTTTAAAACTAAAATCATTTTGGAAAATTAAAAAAAATTCTTACCCTAATTTCATAATATGCTATCGCTTTTGAATCCTCCTTTTGTATTGAGCTCGTATACAACCAACATGCTTTCTGTTGTCCCTTTGTAATCATAAGCATGTCACTTCCAAAAAATCTAGACACAAGAAATTAATGGTAAAGCATAGTAACATCTAAGATTTTAAAAATGAACTATATTCGATTATAATTACTAATGATTAATACAAATAAAATACAAATGACAAGTATTAATACTAAACTATATACTAAAACTATGTATCATTAATTTATCAAATACTACTACAATGATTAAATCATGCTCAACTACTGAACAAATTTATAATAATAGGGATCTACCAATGAAGGAGAGAAATTTTAAGTGTGTTCTATGGTCAACATTGTATGGGAAAAGCTTTGAAATGATTGTTTTCCTCTTCCATATCATTTGAATTTACTATTGGTTTCTTTTTGTGTGCTACATATCATTTTTATTTACATATTGTATTTGTGATGGCCCTTACATGCAATCCAATGAAGTAAATGATTGAACAATAGAAACAAAAACTTTGCCCATTTTTTCACGTTGGAAGGTCTTATAGGTATATACAATTATTTAGCTTGCATGGAAAAGTGAACATCTGTTGAAAAATGAGATAAAATATTTTATTACTAGCAATCACATCTTGGTGTGCAATAGGTGTGCCAAAGATATATTAAAGATCAATAAAATATATAAGGAGGAGACAAGTAGGAAAAATGGCATTACTCTTTGTGAAAAACTCTGTGTCTCTCTCCAACTCTTTCTACAACTCTATCTTCCTCTTTATACCTCTTTACCTCTCTCTATTCTTCTAGCTCTAGCTACATCTCTCTATCTCTTTCTACTATTTTTTGTTCATCTCCATCGCTTACATCTCTACATATTTATGTCATCATGTAATATACATATTCTTGTTAGACTTCTCTATTAGAATATCACTCTCATGTCTCTCCTCTCCATCTCTAGAAATATCTCCCTCCCTTTAATCATCCATTTCTCTTCATCATCCCCTTTCAATACCTTTAAGTATCTACATCTTTATTTGACTTCCCTCATCTCTCCCTCTATCTTCCCCTTTCCCTTCTCTCATAATATATCCCTTTTCTTCTCCACATATCCCCCCACTCTATACTCATATTTATTCTGTTGGAAATGAGAATGGAGTAGCTGAGAGGGGGAGGGGGTGAATCAGTTACTACAAAAACATTTCACAGTCCCTTAGATGTCTAAAATCTTGATCTTGTTTACAGATTACTGAAACTTGATAATGCAGCAAATACTAATAATTATTAAGAACTGGTAACCAAAACAATTCAGCAATCATGAACACTAAAGACACCAGATTTAACGTGGAAACCCAATATGGGAAAAACCACCAATGTAACTAGTTACTATTTTTTTCACTCTTCTGAAGTGAGCCCTATTAGGAGCCAACCCTGTTAAAGGTTACAAAACACACTGTTAGGTGTGACCCTATTAGAGGATTTAATCACCCTGTTAGGAGTGGCCTTGCTAGAGGTCTTTAGAACAATTCAACTGAACTGTTACCTTGTTAGAGGATTTACAATAAGGCTGTTAAACCCACTCTGTTAAGAGATTTTGAGTTCATTGTTACAATGGTTAGAAAACAACAATGAAGTGACCTGATATAATGTGCAACTTATCTTTGCTGATTTCATATCTCTGTTATGCTTGACTGGATCCTTACTGATCACATATAACTTTGCAGCTCCTTCAACATGTTTGATCCTTCATCACACTTCTTCAATATTCGCTTATTCCATATCCATACATTCGCACTCTTATGCATCCAAACTCTATCTTCATACGAATTCACAACTTGATCTTTCATATATACCTTACAGATTATCTTAGTCGGCTCTAATCACTGATCAATAATCAAACAAATACAATAGTTGGCTAAAAAAAAATTACAAACCAACAAATCCCTTTATTGGCCCACACTGCTTGGTTAATACTGTTCAGAAAATAATTCCTATGTTAACTGACTGAGCTTGGTTAATACAGCGAACTCTGTGACATCTCTTCAATCGCTGGGAGAACTCGGTAAGTATAGATGACCGAGTGAGCTCGGTAGAAACTATTTTTTCCAAATTCCCTTTGGACACCGAGTGAACTCGGTAAGCACTGACTTTCCTTTGCTTACCTTCCTAGCTCGGTAAAAACTAACTTTTCTTTGCTTATCTTCCCAGCTTGGTAAACACTTTGTCATAGTTTCCTTCAATCACTGAGTGGGCTCGGTAAGTACTGAACTTCCTTCGTTAACCAAGTTAGCTCGGTAGAAGCTATCTTTACAATGTAATATACAGCAATGCTCGGTAGACTCTGTAAACGACTATGCTTACCTTCTGAGCTCGGTAGACTCTGTCTGATGACTGATATGACATTTATGTAACATCAAAGGCAACACTCAATTAACCAATTGTATCCAACAATCTCCCTCTTTGGCATTGATGGCAACACAACATGTCATAGCAGAATGAAATTTGAAAACAAGTCCTTCTCTTAGTGCAGCATTTTATGTCAACATAATACTTTTCCTTCTTAGATAGAAACTTCTCCCTCTTTTAGTAATCTCCCTCTATGAAGGAATTATATAACAAAAAGATATGACAGTTTTATCTTCCCTTTACAAATGCTTACAAATTTTAGAATAGGTATTACAGGATTTAATCTCCCTCTTTGACAACACATGCCAAAGACAATATAACACAGTAAACGCCTTTTATTTTATTTTATGCCAAAAGTATTTCTCAACTAGATTACAGTGTACCTCATGTATAGATTCATATGCAATGACTTCAATACTCTGCTGCATCAACTTGATTGATTTTCAACTTATCATAGGTTGATGCATCACTTCAAACTTTATTTTAGTGAACTTCAGATAGGGGAGTGATCCCTAACTTACCTCTGAGATACAAGAATGTATCCTTAGGTGATGGCTTTGTAAATATGTTAGCAATTTGTTCCTTTGTATGCACATATTCTAGTCTGATCTCCTTGTCCTGCACCAATTCTCTGATAAAATAATATTTTATTGCTATGTGCTTGGTCTTGAAATGCATTACTGGATTCTTGGATATGTTGATTGCACTAGTATTGTCATAGAACATAACAACTGGTTCTTTGATTTCCATCTTCATTCCTTTTAATAACTGTTTAAACCAAACAATATTGGAACAGTTTACTGCTGCAACAACATACTCTGCCTCTGCTGTGGATTGGGATGTACAATTCTACTTTTTGCTTGTCCAAGAAACCAATCTCTTTCCAAGAAAGAATGCTCCTCCACTTGTGCTTTTTCTGTCATTAAGATTCCCTGCCCAATCAACATCAGTAAAAACTTTCAAATCCAAATTACCTCCAAATTTGTACCATAGCCCATAATCTTCAGTTCCTTTCAAATATCTCATTATTCTCTTGATCGCCATCAGGCGAGTTTCTCTTGGTTTTGCTGAAAATCTTGCAACAATACCAACTGCGAGAGCAATATCTGGCCTGGTATGAACTACATACTGCAATTTTCCAATCATAGATCTATACAATGTTTGATCTACCTCTTTGGATTCATCATCTTTTGTAAGTTTCAATCCAGTACACATTGGAGTACCAACAGGTTTACAGTCCTCCATACCAAACTTTTTCAATATCTCCTTGATGTATTTTGACTGAGTGATGAAGATGCCATTTTTATTCTGTTGGATTTGAAGACCAACAAAGAATTTTATCTCACCAAACATAGACATTTCAAACTCCTTGTTCATTTGTTCTGAAAATTCTTTGCAAAGATCATCATGCCCTGTGAAAATAGTATCATCTACAAATATTTCTGCCAAGACAATCTTATTATCTGGACCTTCCTTTATATACAAGCTACTATTATCATTAGCTCTTTGAAAACCAATCTGAATAAGATAATTATGCAATCTTTCATACCATGCTCTAGGAGCTTGTTTCAGACCATACAGTGCCTTGTGTAATTTGCAGACCATGTTCCTTTTATCTGGATCAACAAAACCTTCAGGTTGTTCAATGTAAACTTCTTCATCCAGTATTCCATTGAGGAATGCTGACTTGACATCCATCTGATAAACTTTGAATCCTTTGTGAGCAGCATATGCAAGTAAGGTTCTAACTCCTTCCAATCTTGCAGCAGGAGCAAAAGTTTCTCCATAATCTATACCTTCTTCTTGTGAGTATCCTTTGCATACCAATCTAGCTTTGTTTCTGGATACCTTACCATCTTCAGTCAACTTGTTTCTGAATACCCACTTGGTTCCAATTATATTCTTGTCTTTGGGCCTGGGTACAAGAGTCCATGTCTTGTTTTTCTCTATCTATTCTATTTCCTCATTCATTGCCTCAATCCAACTATCATTTTCCAGTGCAACCTTAATACTTATAGGTTCAAAATCAGCAAGTAAACAAGTATTTTTCAACTTACTTCTTGTCAAGGTTCCTTCAGATTTGTCTCCAATGATCTGATCTGGTGCATGATGTCTTCTGACATATTTTGCTAATACAGGTTCCTTGCCTCTTGAATGAATTTCATTATTATCCTTCTATTCTTCAGATTCTTGTTGTTCTGGCTCGGTAGATATTGGCTCGGTAGACACTTGCTCAGTAGTGTCTGAAAGTTGTTGAGGCTTGGTTTGAACTATTTGCAACTCAGTTACTGAAGACTCAGGAGTTGAGGATTCTTGAGTGAACAGTATACTTGGTATAGTATCTGGTTCAATGTAAACAAATATTTTGTAGTCTTCAGGTACCTTTTTGCTTTCTTCTTCTGATTTGTTTGCAAACTCATCAATTTTCACATGTGCACTTTCTATGACCTTTTGAGTGGATAGATTTAAAAATCTATATGCTTTGCTTTTGCAAGAATATCCCAAAAATATTCCTTCATCACCTTTTACATCAAATTTTCCTTTTCTAGATTCTTTCAAAATATAACATTTGCTTCCAAATACTTTCAGATAACTTACATTGGGTTTGTGGCCATACCATAATTCATAGGGAGTCTTGAATGAGTCATTTTTCAGCTGTACTCAGTTTAATGTATGAACTACAGTGCTGATGGCTTCCTTCCAGTATTTGATAGCAATGTTCTTTTCTATCATCAGGGTTCTTGCACAATCCATAATGGATCTATTTCTTCTTTCAGCTATTCCATTTTTTTCTGGAGTTCCTGGTGTTGAAACCTGTCTTTTAATACCTCTTTCAATGCAGAAGTTATTGAATTCATGTGAAATGAATTCACCACCTCTGTCTAACCTTAAACATTTCAGTCTTTTCCCTGTTTCTTTTTCTACTCTTGCCAAATACCATTTAAATTTTTCAAATGCTTCTGATTTATTTCTTAGATACATGACAGTCATCATTCTTGAGTAATCATCAACAAAGAGAATGAAAAATTTCTCTCCAGTATAGCTTTCTATTCCAATAGGTCCACATAAATCAGTATGCACAATTTCTAATATATCTTCAGATTGATAGTTTTTACTTTTAAAACTAATCCTTCCCATTTTACCAATCTGACAGTTCTTGCATAGACCAACCTCAGGTTTCTTAATATTAGGAATGCTTCTTACTTTCTTGAATTTGCTTATTTTTATCAAATTATCAAAATTAACATGACACAACCTTTTATGCCATAACCAACTCTCTTCAATTTGAGCAATAAACAATGAGCATTCACCAAGTTCTAGATAGAATAAGTTACCTTTAGTTTGGGTGCCAGATCCTATTAGTTTTCCTTGCCCATTCAACAGTCTTGCCTTTCCATGCATGAATTCCACCTTGAATCTAGTATTGAGTAACTGTGCCACACTTAGCAAATTATGTTTGAGACCTTCAACCCAATAGGCATTGTTACAAACAAGTTCTTTGGTTAGACAGATTCTTCCTCTTCCTTTTATGAAACAAGGTTCATTATTACCAAACGTTACACTGCCACCATCATAATCTTCAAACTAATCAAACTTAGTTTTATCACCAGTCATATGATGTGAGAAACCACTGTCTATAATCCATGTATCATTCTTACTTATATGAGAGATAAGAGCAATTTTATCTTCCTCATCATTGTCAGAATCATCTTTAACAACAATATAAACAATGTCATCTTCACTATTATCAGAATCTTCATAATTTTCAGCCATGAAATATGATTTCTTACCTTTTTTCTTGAATGATTTGAAATCTTTCTTGCTATTCCATTTATGATCCTTCTTTTCATCATTATTCTGCTTGTTCGGGCACCTAGCTGCAATATGACCAATTTCTTCACATGAAAAACATATTAGAGGAACTTTACCTTTATATTTTCCTCTGCCTCTAGAGTATTTTCTTGCTAGAAGAGCTTCAATTACTTCAAGATCACTGTCTGAGCTTAGATCTGATTCATCTTCACTTTCTGGCTGAAGTTTCTTTTTGTTTTTCTCCTTGAGTGAAAGTTTGGCCTCAAATGCTAATTCCATGTTCTTGGAAGCTAGAACATAGTTGTCAAAGTTATCTAGTTCAAATGCAGTTAATCTCCCAACTATGGCCTCAAGATTTATCTGATGATTTTCTTCACATCTTCTCTCCTGAATTGCAGACACTCTGATTGCATAAACGGGAAGCAAGGTTCTGAGAACTTTGCTTACAACTGTTTCTCCTTTGATGTCACCACCAGCTGCCCTGATTGCACTTACACATGCTTTAACTCTTTCAACATACTTTGCAATGTTTTCATCCTCTCTCATCTTCATTTGATCAAATTATCCTCTTAGACTTTCTACTTTTGCTCTTCTCACATTGTCATCCCCTCCATAGATTTCTTTTAGCTTGTTCCACATGTCAAAGGCAGTTTTGCAATCCTTAATGTCATCAAATTCTTCATAGCTGAGACCAGATGCTATGTCTATCATCATGTTGTTGTGAGTTTTCTTTTCAGCAATATCATTGGCTGACAGTGTGCCAGAAGGTTCTTCATATTCTTCTTCAAGGTATTTCAGTCTAGTATCACCAACAGTAGCTAGATGAAGTTTCATCAATCCTTGCCATGCTCAGAAGTTATCTCTATTAAGTTTTGGAATTTCTCTTTTGTAAGACATCCTGATCTTTTGCTTAGATCCTTGAAATCTTCTCCTGCAAGTACCAAAAGCTCTGATACCAATTGTTGGAAATGAGAATGGAGTAATTGAGAGGGGGAGGGGGTGAATCAGTTACTACAAAAACATTTCATAGTCCCTTAGATGTCTAAAATCTTGATCTTGTTTACAGATTACTGAAACTTGATAATGCAGCAAATACTAATAATTATTAAGAACTGGTAACCAAAACAATTCAGCAATCATGAACACTAAAGACACCAGATTTAACGTGGAAACCCAATATGGGAAAAACCACCAATGTAACTAGTTACTGTTTTTTTCCCTCTTCTGAAGTGAGCCCTGTTAGGAGCCAACCCTATTAAAGGTTACAAAACACACTGTTAGGTGTGACTCTATTAGAGGATTTAATCACCCTGTTAGGAGTGTCCTTGCTAGAGGTCTTTAGAACAATTCAACTGAACTGTTACCTTGTTAGAGGATTTACAATGAGGCTTTTAAACCCACTCTGTTAAGAGATTTTGAGTTCATTGTTACAATGGTTAGAAAGCAACAATGAAGTGACCTGATATAATGTGCAACTTATCTTTACTGATTGTAGATCTCTGTTATGCTTGACTGGATCCTTACTGATCACATATAACTTTGCAGCTCCTTCAACATGTTTGATCCTTCATCACACTTCTTCAATATTCGCTTATTCCATATCCATACATTCACACTCTTATGCATCCAAACTCTTTCTTCATATGAATTCACAACTTGATCTTTCATATATACCTTACAGATTATCTTAGTCGGCTCTAATCACTGATCAATAATCAAACAAATACAATAGTCGGCTAAAAAAAAATTTACAAACCAACAAATCCCTTTACTGGCCGACACTGCTTGGTTAATACTGTTCAAAAAATAATTCCTGTGTTAACCGACTGAGCTTGGTTAATACAGCGAACTCCGTGACATCCCTTCAATCACCGGGAGAACTCGGTAAGTATAGATGACCGAGTGAGCTCGGTAGAAACTATTTTTGCCAAATTCCCTTTGGACACCGAGTGAACTCGGTAAGCACTAACTTTCCTTTGCTTACCTTCCCAGCTCAATAAACACTAACTTTTCTTTGCTTATCTTCCCAGCTTGGTAAACACTTTGTCACAGTTTCCTTCAATCACTGAGTGGGCTCGATAAGTACTGAACTTCCTTCGTTAACCAAGTTAGCTTGGTAGAAGCTATCTTTACAATGTAATATACAACAATGCTCGGTAGACTCTGTAAACGACTATGCTTATCTTCTGAGCTCGGTATACTCTGTCTGATAACTGATATGACATTTGTGTAACATCAAAGACAACACTCAATTAACCAATTGTATCCAACATATTCTCCATCTCTCCCACTACTTGTTTATGTCCCTCTCTATCCCTATATATATCCCTTTCTACAATCTTTTCTTTAAATATTTCATTGCCACTCTTTTTTAATCTCTTTCTCTCATTCCATACCCCTTTTCTTATAAATTTCCATCCCCATACCTCACTCCATCTTCTTACTCTCTCTTGATCTTCCCTTTGTACATCTCTCCCTCTATCTCCATCTCCCCTTGTCAACCATATCTATCTTCTTTGCAATATCTCTCTCTCTACCCATCTCCTCTTTCTCTCTCTCAAATTAATATATATTTCTTTATTTCAAGAATAACATGTCAATTAACTATAAATATTTAAATTTTAAAAACTACAAATCAAATAAATTTATTTGTTTAAGTTTCCTAAATACCATTTTTCAAATATTATTTTAAATAGTGATCTATATAGAATCAATTAAGTGGTCATTGGTGAGGATGCGCTTTGAACTATTCTAAAACTTCCCTGACCGACCACATTCGTATCACTAAAAGTGATAGTGGTGTTCATGATCTATTGAATGTTGAACCAAATGACACCTGTATTGGGTTTCATAGTCCCCTCTAAAAGATTCTTGTCATTTTACACAACATACTTGTGCTTTGCCTTGCCCTTCATTTTGACTCACAAGCAGTACCCAAGGCATAAACTAGGGCACACAAGCAATCCAATGGCATTTCCTGTAAAACCATAGAACCAAATCCATCAATTGGGCTTCTTTTGAAGAAATAAAACACAAAAAATGCAAGAAGTGGTCTAGGTAGTCATGGGCCCAAATTCATTTGCCACTTTTGCAACATATCAACAAGTGAAGTAGTAACATTTTTTACTTGTTTATTGTGAAATATTCTTGATCATGTATGTTAACTACCTATGAATTACTTCCCCACTAGAAAAATAGTACAAGTAGAGGCACCATAGAGATCCTCTACCACTACAACCAATCATGCTAGATGTATCTTTGAAAATAATGAAGATTTGGAAAAAGTGAAACATGAATAATTTTCTCAAATCCTTTAACAATATAGAAGAGAAACATGAACCAAGCTATTTCAATGATTCAAAATAGCCCAAAAAATATTAACTAAAAACAATTACTAGAAATTGGCTATGCAAATCAATAGATTGTGACCACCACACAAATAGGGCCATGTGATATTTTCAGATAGAAGGCTTTTCAATACTTTCAAAATAAAATTAATAGTCTCTTATAATAATTATCAACTCTAGAATACCACACACAAATTATCCAAGTAGATAACTACAAACAAGCTAGACAAGTAAATAATTATAATCAGCTATGCAAATCAATAGATTGTGACCACCACGCAAATAGGGCCATGCAATATTTTTAGATAGAAGGATTTTTAATACTTTCAAAATAAAATTAATAGTCTCTTATAACAATTGTCAACTCCAGAATACCACACACAAATTATCTAGTAGCTAATTGCAAACGATCCAGACAAATAAAGAATTGCAACTAGGCACACAAATCAATAGACTCTATTCACCATGCAAATAGGGGCATATGATATTTTTAGACAGAAGAATTTTTAATATTTTCAAAACAAAATTAACAATCTCTTATAACAATTGTCAACTCTAGAATACCACATACAAATTATCTAGTAGATAACTACAAATGAGCCAAACAAATAAAGAATTAGAATAAGCTACATAAATCAATAGACTGTGACCATTGAGAAAATAGAGCCATGTGTTATTTTTTGACAGAAGGATTTTTAATACTTTAAAAATAAAATTAACAGTCTCTTATAACAATTGTCAACTTTAGAATACCACACACAAATTATCCAATAGATAACTACAAATGAGCCAAACAAATAAATAATTGCAATCAGTTGTGGAAATTGATAGACTATGACCAGGCCATGTGATATTTTTAGATAAAAGGCTTTTTCATACTTTCAAAATAAAATTAATAGTCTCTTGTAAAAATTGTCAACTCTAGAATACCACACAAATTATCCAATAGATAAATGCAAATGAGCCAAAGAAATAAAGGGATTGCAATTGTTATGCCAATAAGAATTAGCAACAATAATTTCTAACAAAAGTCTTGCAAGATTTTCAAATTGAATCTCAAATGTTGTGAAAAAAATTCTATCTAATAATTCAAACTTTTCCAATAACAACTACTAGGAATCAATGTGCTAATTTGCAAATGCTTGCAATTTTTCAAGCACATTTCAGAACATTTCATACGCCAGGCTCATGAGAAGAGGGTTAAAATGCTTCCAAACATAAAACTTGTAAATAGGTTTGTAAACAAACATTAAGCTTTTTAATATTTCCAAAACTAAAAATTAAAAAACACACAGTACATTACTATTCATTGACAATATATCAAAAAAGAGTGTATTTTGCCATGCAAATCACTAGGAAAGAAAAAATAACCTAGCAAATACTAACTAAGTAGAATTATGCTTCTAATATAATTGACAAATTATATAACTACAATTATAACTTAATACATATAAATAATTTTTTAGTAATAAAGTATAATAATAAATTTAATTTTAATTCTAATTTTTTAGTACTATTCATACTATTTATATTTATAAATCATCTATCAATATCTATTCTTATTTAAATACAAATCTATATTAATTTATCAATTTTAGGTGAAATTAATTAACTACATGTCAAAACACAAATAAACAAACCTATGCCACCCCTCTAGAAAAAAACCGTCCTCATTAGGTCATTGGTAAGGGCCATGTCCTCATTAGTAGATGCATGACATCTTGTCCTGCAATGTGTACAAGAATTGGATGTCGATCCATCCTCACCCCCCATCAATATCTACCTCATCACACAAACCATGACAATTGATGCATACATGCTAAACAAGATGGGGGGCTAAGCCAAATTAAATATCTGATAATGGGGGAGGTGACATGGGCTAGGATGACTCTGGTGGAGTGTCAAATGATGATGGAACTAATGTACCCCCTCCTAGGGCTATCTGTGTGTCATGCTCAATGATGACATCAGCTAGTGATGTTGCTACATAAATAGTCTATAAGTCCATAGACTCCTTCATGATTATGGGAAGCACAACATTAATCAAAGGCTTTTTTAATAGACACTTTCTTTTCTCTGGCTGGGTGACTCTACAGGCCTCGATTCTATCATGCTTAGATCCCCTCCATCTACCTTGGAACTAGCATAAGTCAAATTAATTCAAATTCTCACCTAGGATAAACTTACAATAAATTTTTCTCAAAATTGATAAGGGAAACTCATTATTATTACAGAGTGGTTGGTCAAACATCATATACTATGAGTGCACTAATGAATAGAAAATCGATGGGTGGTTTCCTGTAGGCTATGGCTAGTCTCAAGATTGTTGAAAATAACACATATGTCACCTTTTTTTTAATGTTTTTATCTTTCACTTGGTCATAGGATAATCCACCCTCATAATATATGTGACATCTATCCCTCCATGAACCTCCTTTAGTAACCTCCTTGATCACCTCATTGGCACTAGTGGTCATTCTTTCTAATGTGTCACCTAGGGTAGAGTGGGGGCCAAAGCTAGGAGTCCCCAAACTACTAACCAAATTATTTATACTAACACTATTTTTTGTGAGAAGATTAACAAGGTCTTCGTGACTAGAGTTCACATGATCTAATGGGACTCATGGAGGCCCCAAATGTGGTGGTTATTGTTGAGGGAAAGTCAATTGAGGGTTTTGTGTGTTTGAGGCTACCCCTTGAGATTTTTTTGGTTCATTTTGAAGTTTTTGTTTAGGGTTATTGTCTGCTTCTTCCATGGGAGGTGGCCTTTAGTTTCCTTTTCATTTATTGGATCTAGATGCATCTGATTATTAAGTGATTATAAAAAACAAAAATCAACACAAAAAACCAAAAACAATACAACATACAATACAAAAAACAAAAACAATGATAACTAACCTTTTTTAGGAGGCACGATTGAAGATTGTTGGCAAACAAAATGAATTCAATGTTAAGGGAGGAAATCCCAATCATGTTTGTGGTCTTTTTTGGAGCTTGTGATTTTTTCTCCATGGATTTGGGCATGAAAAATGACCCAGTTCATGGGAAAACAAAAATTTATATTTTCCAATAAAAATACAATCACATTTTTTATATGTAAAATCATGATTGCATTATGTTTAGTGTGATATTTTTTAATATTATTTTCTTGGCTTTGTAATGAGCCAAGCCTATTTTTTGTATTT
The DNA here is from genome assembly GCA_028749045.1 of Cupressus sempervirens. Classification (NCBI taxonomy): domain Eukaryota; kingdom Viridiplantae; phylum Streptophyta; class Pinopsida; order Cupressales; family Cupressaceae; genus Cupressus; species Cupressus sempervirens. The sequence continues at coordinate 114,522,788 of CM053786.1, forward strand.
AATGAAAACTACATAACACAATCATGTTATGTGCACTTTTCAATTTTTTCCTATGGTGTCCACTTTTTTGCACACCATCTTGGTGCACTCACCCATCTATCGTGTTGTTTCTATAAAGAGTATACCTCCTCAAAGTTCAAGGTTCAGGTTCTTTCTCTTCATTAGAACTTTTAGAGTTTCTTAGGCTCTCATCATTATCAAGTCCATCAGGGGCTTGTTGTTCTTCTTTCTTAAAGGTAGTAGAAATATGAAGTACTTCCTTTTTCCATTTCTCTTCCTTCTTTGACTAAAAATCAACTATGGAAGGTTTCAACTCATAAAATGTCACATTTCAATTAGATAACACCTTTTTTGCAACTAGATCCCAAAGCTTGTAAGATTTCACACTAACACCATGCCCAATGAAGATACACTTAATCATCTTCTTCTCCATCTTTGATCTTTTCTCAATTGGAACATGAGCATATTCCTTACAACTAAAGACTTTGAGATGTTTCAATGAGGGCTTCTTGCCAGACCACACCTCTAAAGGTGACTTCTCAATAAGTGTTGAAGTAGGAAATCTATTAATTAGATATCATATGGCTACAGCTTTAGCAAAAAACTTTTGTTCGAGGTCATAACTACTCAACATACTCCTAGCCCTCTCTATTGAAATTATATTCATCCTCTCTACAACTCCATTTTTTTTGTGGGTTGTATGGAGTCATCTTATGTCTCTCAATTCCATGATCCTTACATAAGCTATTGAATTTTGCTAAAAAAAACTCACCACCATTATCAATCCTCAAACACTTAATTTTTCCACTAGTTTAATTTTCAACCAAGGATTTAAATTCCTTAAACTAACAAAAAAATTCAAATTTACTTGAGGAAATAGAAAAATATCCTTTTACAATAATCATCTATGAATGAGAAAAAATAAAAAGATCTAGATATCAAAGGAACATTAATTGGACCAAACACATTTGAATGAATATAATCCAAAACCCAAGAAGACTTATGAGAATTAAAATAAAAGGAAACAAGATGTTGTTTATCATAAATATAGTGTTCACATAAGTCAAACTCCATATTACAATAATCAAGACCTTCAAGAAGGCTCTTATTTTTCAGGGCTCTAATACCCTTCTCACCAATGTGACTAAGTCTTTGGTGTCATAATATTATCTTCTTAGTAGAAGCTTCATCTCTAGGATATTTAAACCCTTACACACCTAGAAAGAAAAATCATCAGACATAGAAATAATGGTATTTTTCTTTTCTTGATCTAATATTGAGGATAAAGAGTCCAAAGCCCTTTTCTTGGGGTTCACAAAAGTAGTATTGCACTGAATTTTGCATGCATCCATCCCATACAAGGTTCCCATCCTAAGACCTTCAACATGTACCATAGATACTCTTGTCATCTTACATCCATCACTCAAGAAAAAAACCTACACACACACACCATCAATCCCCTTCACTCTACCATCAAGGAATCTGATCTTGACTCTTACCACAACCAAAAATATTCAAGTGAGAGTTATCATGTAGATACATCTTTCCACCATCAAACTCTTCACACCATGAAAAATAATCTCTAGGTAAAATCACAAACTCCTGTCACACTTTTATAAAGGAAAAGGATAACGAATGTATAAATGTTCACCTTCAATGACATAAAACTAGTATTATTATTTAGAATTTAAAAATGAAGTAAATTAATAAAATGTGTAGAAATGGATGAAGTTTAGGATTATAATTTTTAATAATTAGTTGGAATAAGAATTGAAATATTTTCTTAAATTTTTATAAATAAATTTTTAGTTGCTGAAAAATGCTGAAAATTAGGGGTCTAGTTCCCACCAAATAGCTATATGAAAATAAACTTATTTCCCTCTAATCTTAGACTATGTTATATATAACATATATAGCTAGAACAATCAAAAATAAAAAAATGCTTTAGACCTATATTTTCTCTTTTATAATGATTCAAATTTCAACTCATTTGGAACCGATAACTTTCATCTCCCACCACATTTTTAAAAATAAATATATTGTAACTAGAAGAAAAATTATACAATCTAGAAGAGGACTCTCTCCTCTAGAACATCATATATATTTTTAAAAAAATTGATATCAAATAAATAAAAATTTCTTTCTCATAATGAACATCTTTTCGAGTGCTAAAATATGTGCTTGTAGAATTTTTTAAATAAAATAGACTATATCTAATTAAAACACTATAAACTCTATATGATAATATTATTGTTTTTGACCTCTATAAAATTTTGTTTATAAGTTATTAAAAAAATTATAAAAATTAGTAAGAGTTACTGAAATGTTAGGTTTCTAAAATAATTTTATTTCTTTGGTAATTGGATAAAAACTAGTATAAAACATGGATTTAAAAGAAATTTCCAATTGGAAAAGTGTGAGACTATAAATAACTTAGCTAAAATGAATTTATCTAGATCATATGGTTGAACAAATTAATTTTTACATAGAAATACTAAAATTGAGTCATTCTAGTAAGTCATCCTAAAAGGTGACACAACATTGTACTTTTACCCCTCTGTGAGATGTCATGTAGAAAAGAAGCAACTAGATCTACCAATCACACATCTTCTAATGCATGTATTTTGAAGGCTACAACAAAAACATATACATCATCTTGAGAAAATTTTTCAATGTTAGAATCAAAGAAATCCTTTTTTACCTTTCTTTTTCTTCTCCTCCCTACACTCTTTACAAAGATGACCAAGTTTACTGAATGTCCAATATTTTTCCTTGGAATTTTTACCAAGTGATATAAATCTACATGGAGACTTGGCTTTTTCATTCTTGTCCTTTTTCTTTCTTTTCTCCATTATTCTATACCACAAGAAACTAGGGCCTCCTTAGCTATTTCAGAAGAATGAACCAACCATATCCCTCCAATTTGAAAGTGGTTATTGTGCTGAAAATATTCAAGATATGACAAGTTATTGAGAGGGGAGGGGTGAATCAGTAACTTTAAAATTCTTCCTTTTAAATTTACCACAAATCAATCTATGCTACTGCATGCATTAATACTGAAAAAACATTCATCACACAATATTTTGGTGACTTAGAAACCTTCCAAATAGAAAGTAAAACTAGGGTGGGGATAATACCCACAAAACTTCAATACTGTAGCATAAAGTTGGCTTGTTAAGGCTTACATTGACCACTTTTGGTGATCTGCATTGTTAGGAGCACAAAGGACTGCTAGGTCTACCTTGTTAGAGGATTTACAAATATACAATGAAGTATGCACTCGGTTAAGAGATTTGTACAAAGACTGTTAAGTCTACCTTGTTAGAGGATTTAGAAACTAATTCACTTGTTAAGATGAAGTAGTGGATCTACTTACAACTGATTGCTGATAAGATCCTTTATGCACTGATCACCTTATGTGATGGATATAACCTTTCTGCCTCTGTAATGGCCTTGATGTATTCCTTGAACTGCTATTGATAATCCTTCATAGGGATTTCTCAAAATTAGTTCACATCACTTTGCTATTGGCTCATACAAATGATATCTTACAATACACCTTACATATATACCTTTCAAATTTACAAAACTGCAAGGTCAGCCAAAACACAAGTGAACAATACATTACAAAGTCAACCCAATAGTAAATAACTTGGGTTCACTAAACTGACTTGGTGGCCTTCTGATACACAACATCCATTGCATTACTCGGCATCATCATGCACTCAGTAGAAGTGAAGGCTCGGTCCATACTAATCACTTGATGTAGTTTTGAACTTGGTGACCACTAGTGACTTGGTAGATGTAGTGTCACTTGGTAGATACTGCACACTGAGTTTACCTTGCTTCACTTGGTAAACACTACTTCTTCCAACATTCGATTTACACTAAATCTTCATGACATAAACTTACTACTTGGTAGACACTGTGAAACTCAGTAGATGCTACTGGTCTACACATTGCCTAAATTCACTTGATGGTCACTGTCTGCTTGGTGTAAATTGCTGAACTCTTCAAAGCTTGGTTAACACTAGAATGCTTAGTGAGTGTAGAAAATTAAGTGTAGAGCTTGGTAGCTATACTGATATGGATAAGTGTTGTCACTAATGACAATACTAACTTAATGCCAACATTATTGTGCTTCTAATAGCCATAACAAGGGGATCCCATGAGTTTGACACAAAACATAATAGATGCATGCATTTATCTTGATGATCAATCTTATCACCAACAAAATTCAACCAAGCAATTAGCATATTCAATGCATTCAAGTGATCAGCAACATAATGTCTTTCCTCCATTCTAAAAGAATAAAACTTATTTCTCAAGAATATCTTATTTACCACAGATTCCCTTGATAACTATCACCAAGATTCTTCCAATGATTAGTTGTAGTATTCTATTCGTGAATATTTACGAGTACATAATCAGCTAATTTGAGTCTTATCAAACCCTTGGATTTTGTATTCATCTTATCCCAATCATCTTTTAATGTAATTTGAGGTTTTATTGAAGAAACAACAACCAATCGATCTCTATCTACAAGCATGTCCTCCATTTTAGCTTCCACAACTCAAAATGGTTGGCATTAAATTTATCCATCTCTTCTTTGATGGATGAGCTTGCCATATCTAACTTGTAATCAGATTAACTCCCACTAAAACTAGATCAACATGAAAATCATATATACTTAAGAATAATAAAAAAGCTAGCCAAGCTCTAGTACCAATCGAAAGTAATCCAAAGTGCATAAATACTTCCAAATGCTAAATCTAACAAGAGAGATGATGCTGAAATTTATCTCACAAATCCTAAAACTACTACAAATTAAAAAAAGATATACAAAAAATGGAATTTAGACATAAACACATAACACTAGATATATGTTGTAAAACTCTTTAGGAAAAAAACTCACCACTCCAGAGCTAGATTCAATTGTATTATCAATAAAAAAGTTAGAATACAATCTCAAAGAATAATCATTTGTGATATGCAAGTATAGAATAATTTTGGCAACATAACAATGCTCTTTGAATAGTTTTCTTTGTCACATAATTCTTTGCAACAATGTCTTGTGCTTATAGTGGTTTTGTACAAAAGGAAATAATTTCTAAAGTTTCTACATTCAACACATATACAAATTATTGTAGAAACTTCGTTTATGCATAGCTCTTGCATAAAAAAACAAAGCAAAGAGAATAAATCAATAGAAAAAGAAACCTTTTATTTAAATTCTATTGGAAGTCCATCCTTGTGTGAAATGTCCCTTTTCTAATTTTTAATGGTATTTCAAGCCTCAAATCAGATCTTTAAAATCAAACAACTAATATCCCAAAGATCCACCAAATTCCTCAAGAAACCCCAAATCGGGTATGCTGAAAATAGTGCTAAAAGCTTCACAACTTCACAAATTATTAATAAATCTGAAAATAGAAATTTTTACAGAACTTTCAGCAGCATAACAGCCTAAAAATTGACATTTTCAGATCTGTATAGCCTTTACACAACAGCTCAAAAATGTAGGACCAAAACTATGCTCATCGGGCTCCCAAAATAGCACAAAATATGCTCGGAAACACCACAAAAACACTAATAATCTATCTCAGAAGTTTAATCATGTCCCAATATATATATTCAGCTCTATTTTAACATTTAAAAGTCTGATATACAGCAGCAACCCAAACTGATATGAAATACTCAACTGTAAACACCAAACTCATCCAAAAACACACCCAAAAACTCACAAATCTGCACTGTTCAGCACAAAGGCAAACTCTGTATGAGCATGCACATGGAATGGCTTCAAACTCCCATCCTTAGCCTTCTTGGAAACCTGCAAACTCTCGTTCTTGGGTCTCCTTGGAAACCTGCAAACTCCCGTTCTTGGGTCTCCTTCTCCACAGGTTTGGCAGCCTCTGAAGAATAACAAAGAATGAGCAAAAATCAAGTTCTGGAATGTGCCCAAAATGCCTCCAAACCCCCTTAAAAGAGGGCATAAATGTAACTCACGTCCAAGAGAGGTTAATGAAACATATTTTAATAATAATTTTCATTTATTAGTCCAACGGTTTCCAAAGATTAACCCACTTTTTTCGAAACTTCACTTTCTTGGGCCTGGCCTGCCTTAGCAAAGATTATTATTTTTTAATTATTTGAAAAGGGGACATGACAAGTCCTCCCCTCCCAAACATTGCTTGTCCTCAAGCAATGGCTGAACAATAAACCAATCAATCCACCTGGATCCCAAATGTAGTCATGAACTATACTACTACCAATTAACTCAGGCTCCTGCAATATCCTCTGCAATATGACCAAGAGGAATCCATAATCAAACTGACAATTATAGCTCAACCAAACTCCAAAATTAGAACTTCCACAGTTAGAAACCCATGAGACACAAACTCTTAGAACATCAAAACCCAAGTAAAGTGGACTACCAACACAGTAAATACCATCAACGCATTCCACTGGCCTATATGGAATGTACAATCCAACTCTGCAACAATGGTGAATGCTCTCAAATGAAACTATACCAAGTATGGAGAATCCACACACTGTACAACTCCTGTAGTTAACACAACTCTGTAGATCATCAACCACTATCTCATAACCATAACTCCCATGCACCCCTAATGGTGAAAAGCCATCACAAGATAAATAACAAGAAATGGAACCCAAACCAAATTTTCCCACCATCAACTCCTCAACACAAGGATCAATTGCTAACTGATGTACATACCCTACAATATAATGTTGATTAAAAAAACCAACCTCATTCAACAGCTCACCATGAACAAGTGATATAACCCACTGTGACTGATCACTAGCTAAGTCAGGAGATGTCATAGCCAAAGGAGTAGAATCAATAACAACACCTGCTGAAGCATCACTCCAAAACTCCTGCTCTAAGTCATGTATTATCAAGCTATCAACTGCAGGACCTATCGCCATGTCGTGACAATCACAACTCTCATCCCGAGGCATCAAACTATTCCATGACTAATGATAAGCACTAGGAACCAAAGTACATCTCTGTATCATAATCTCATCAACATGGTCATCAAAGGTAAATTGATGAGCGTACCTCATAGTGTAATGCCGATAGAATTCGCCAATCTCAGTTAGTGGCTCAGACTGTAATCTAGATGAAACTAACTGCAATTGATCATTAACCATGTTGGAACTGACTCCTACCTCCAAAGATATCACCAAGGGAGTAGTATTACTAGCAAGAACCATGCCAACTGCTGACTCACCAACATCACACATGATCTTTGATACATCTCTAGTCTCCGTGCCATCAGTACTAGAGGCCACCACCATGTCAAGCATACAACAATCTACTACAACACCCAACTCAACTGAACTTGACTCTAGTGAGAATGAACCTGATATGCCAATGTTAGTATCAAGGATGGATGCATCCACATCTCCATTGTCTCCAACAATCTTGGCCATGGACATCCTCAGATCACCAAACACCACAGCTTGTGACTGTATAGAATTAGGTAAAGACTGTAGTTGCTCTAACTCCATGGTCACCTTAGCCAAATGAAACTGTGACTCCTTGAAAGCCAACTGTGTACTCTCAAGAATCTCAGAAGTCACCTCAAGCTGCTTAGTAAGCTCACTCACCTCATCTTCCTTGGCCAACAATGCATCATATGCTGTACTGCCCCACTCCATAAGATAATCTCTGTCGGCTACCAACTGCATATAATTCTGTCTCAAAATCTGAATAGCCTCCCATAAAGAGTGGATATCTGTCAAGGAAAGATAAATGCCTTCCTGCTCATCACTAGTAGGAGAACCCCATCCATAAACTGCTAACAACTGATGAGCAGCATCGAAATGCTGGCAAGTGATAGCAATGTCTCGGTCACTAACTCTCAACTGATTAGACACATGATGGCACTGGTTTGACTGTCTCCTACAAACCTCCTTTGATGCACTGTCTAAAGGAGTATCCTCAAAGTTACTAGTCTCTAGAGTATTACCATCCATATCCTGTGAATCAAATCTAAAGCTCATATATGGAGTATCAAAAACATTAGCATTGCTGTCCAACTCCTCTATACCCAAGGAAACTAAGTCTTCAAAACTACCCACTGCATCCTCCTGTATGTCATCAATGCCAAAATGATCCTGGGACTCATCTGTACACACTGCCAAATATGAAAGATCATCAACACATTCCAGCAAGTATGGTCGACCGGATATATGAACAAAGCCCAACATCAGTGTATAAAAGCTAATACCAACATCAGACAAGATACTGGCACAAGAAAAGACAACACCATGTAATCTGCTAATCAAATCCATGATAGCACCCAAACAAACACTACTACCAAAAAGTGTTAAAGATCTCTAGTCAACTGAATCCCAAACACCAATATAACAATCTCGAGTCCATTTTCGTAAACTAGAATCAACTGGTAACTCAAGAAAACTCCTCACCTGAGTAATATGACCAATACCAACTAACTCCACATACTTGTCATGATGAGATAATGAAGTCACAATACTATCTTTGTTCATCTTCAGCTGGCTGGACAAATCATGTGAAGTACTACCAGCCTCAACCTCATGTGATGAAGCATCTAACTGTGCTTGGTACTCTTTCTCAGCAAAGTCATGAATGCTCAATGTCTACTCATCTCTACCAGGTATCTCACCATCCTGCACAACAACATCCTCATAATCATCATCTGAACCCACTACACTGTAGTCACTGCCTGTTGTAACTATACCATCCTGAATACCTGTGGCATCACCCTTTGACGACCTGTAAACAATTGTCTCAATCTGAGTATCAAGTTGACCGTTACTATCAATCTGTGTAATATCCTTTCCCACCACCTCCTGTGGTAGAGTAGAATCTGAGACCTCTACCTAGCTATCAGCTAGTTTCTCAAACTCCTCATGCAACTTCTTGGGAATTGTGTCATCTATCCTGTGAGAAAATATGCCAAATAGAAATCCAGTCAACTTATCCACCTTAGTTGGGTCAGATAACATGTCATTCATTATACGGTGGTGCTCAACCAACTGTTTAGACATGTCATGGCTTATTTTCATAAGTTTATCTTGAATGTCTAAATAACCATCCTTTCTACTATTTTGACTTTGGCTATCAATTGTCCAAGATCATTCCCTCTGAGACTCTGTACTATACCTGTCCATTCTGGATAAAGTAGAGTGTAACCCCAATAGGATATAACTTCTTAAAACACCAAGAACTAACATGAAAATGATTAGAAGTAGCATGCAACCATAGATTTGGACATGCAACTGATTAGAAGCAACATGCAACCACCAAATTATGACATGCAAGATCTGGGTAGTTGTCAAAACTGACATGTAAGATCTGGGTAGTTGTCAAAACTGACATGCAAACTTCTACAACCACCAAATTCACCAAGAACTAACATGAAAATGATTAGAATTAGCATGAAACCATAGATTTGGACATACAACTGATTAGAAGCAACATGCAACCACCAAATTATGACATGCAAGATCTGGGTAGTTGTCAAAACTAACATGCAAGATCTGGGTACTTGTCAAAATTGAAATGCAAACTTCTACAACCACCAAATTCACCAAGAACTAACATGAAAATGATTAGAAGTAGCATGCAACCATAAATTTTGACATGCATCTGATTAGAAGCAACATGCAATCATAAATTATGACATGCAAGATTTGGGTAGTTCTCAAAATTGAAATGCAAGATCTGGGTAGTTGTCAAAACTGACCTGCAAACTTCTACAAACCCTTAGGCTGGCAAGATCATGGCTCTGATACCACTGAAATGTCCCTTTTCTAATTTTTCATGGTATTTCAAGCCTCAAATCAGATCTTTAAAATCAAACAACTAATATCCCAAAGATCCACCAAATTCCTCAAGAAACCCCAAATCGGGTATGCTGAAAATAGTGCTAAAAGCTTCACAACTTCACAAATTATTAATAAATCTGAAAATGGAAATTTTTACAGAAATTTTAGCAGCATAACAGCCTACAAATTGACATTTCCAGATCCGTATAGCCTTTACACAACAGCTCAAAAATGTAGGACCAAAACTATGCTCATCGGGCTCCCGAAATAGCACAAAATATGCCCGGAAACACCACAAAAACACTAATAATCTATCTCAGAAGTTTAATCAAATCCCAATATATATATTCAGCTCTATTTTAACATTTAAAAGTCTTATATATAGAATCAACCCAAACTGATATGAAATACTCAACTGTAAACACCAAACTCATCCAAAAACACACCCGAAAACTCACAAATCTGCACTGTTCAGCACAAAGGAAAACTCTGTATGAGCATGCACATGGAATGGCTTCAAACTCCCATCCTTAGCCTTCCTGGAAACCTGCAAACTCCCATTCTTGGGTCTCCCTGGAAACCTGCAAACTCCCGTTCTTGGGTCTCCTTCTCCACAGGTTTGGCAGCCTCTGAAGAATAACAAAGAATGAGCAAAAATCAAGTTCTGGAATGTGCCCAAAATGCCTCCAAACCCCCTTAAAAGAGGTCATAAATGTAACTCACATCCAAGAGAGTTTAATGAAACATATTTTAATAATAATTTTCATTTATTAGTCCAACGGTTTCCAAAGATTAACCCCCTTTTTCCGAAACTTCACTTTCTTGGGCCTGGCCTGCCTTAGCAAAGATTATTATTTTTTAATTATTTGAAAAGGGGACATGACATTGTGGAATGTTTTGTCTTCATTTATCATCTTTCTAAAAAGAATAAATAAATCATGTTAAGGATGAGTCACCCTATCTAAAATAAAGATACAAACTTCTTCTTACAAGTGATTGAAGACAATGGACCAAATTGAGCCTTTGAAGAGTACCATCATTGGAAAGAAATATAGTGAATCTATTCAAATATTTTAAAATCTAGATAATTTTTAAAATGATGTTGTACTTCATAAGGAAAATGTTGCTGAAGGAGGTGGCCCTGAGGGTTAAAATATTATTCCATTTTTTAATGGAATGATCACTTGGTAGAAGACCAAAAAGAAGTATTTGATTTGGTGAAAAGGCATAATAGGGATGCCTAATAGCTCAAGTTGTGCTTTGTAAAATAATACACAAGGAATGTGAAATGTTTGACATAATGTCTCTATATCATTCAATATTATCGAATGTAATAATGGTAGGGTATATGAGAAGCATGATGAACAAATTGACAAACTTTCAACATTTTGGAATATGAAAACATGGTTATGGAAAAAATAATTTTTTTAGTGTTTGATGTTCACAATGAAAAATAATTGAACACGAGTTCAGAGATAATCATAAATTATGAGAATATTATATTTGCATGCAAGCTATTATGGATGATGGATATCTTGTTAGAATCACTCACTTACAAGCTTCATGTGAGCATGTTAGAGGATAATGGTTAGGTGTATTTGGAAAGCCAAATTCTACTAGCAAGTGTGGAGTACTTAACAATACACAATTTCAATTGGCAAGGAATGAGTTAAATCACCTATAATATTATATTCAATAGTGGATTATTCACTTTAATAGACCACCTATTATTTGAAATTGCAACTTAATTCATGTAAGTTAATCAACCCACTAAGTGAATTGCATATGATATGTCACATTTATTATTACCTTTGGGATGGTTTTAAAATTCTTAGTAAAGATGGGGTATGTTTTGATAAGCACAAGTTATGCTTAATGTTTGAAATTGCAAGAATATTTTCTTCAAGACTAAAAATGGATAGATTATATGTTATAATGATAAAAATAAGCTATACAAGACTAAAATGGATAGATTATATGTTATAATGATAAAAGTAAGCTATGCTATCCTTTCATAGGTATCCAAAAGCAAGCACTTCTATTCATATTGAAAAAGGTAGCATCTTTAATCCCTTTCAAAGCAAGAAAATATATTGGTTTATGTGTTGAATATGTTTAAAGGTTTTACATACAACAAATCAAAGGCATGATGTAAGTGTAAATTTAAAACAAGCACGGAAATAAACAAAATAATAAATCAAGAAGACATGGACACAATATTTATCGTAATTTGGAAAATCTTGCATATGTCCACACTTAAGAAGGTAATCAATATATTAATGTAATTGATAATATAATATAGTAATTGACTGCACATATCTATTTATACATTCACAAAAACCATAAATGGAAAGCCATGTGAAGTTGAACAACCAGTTTGAACATTGGGCTTCATATTGCAATAATCTCCACCATGAAGTCTAACTAATAAAACCATACATTATGTGGAATCTTCTACTTCCTATTTTGGATATCAAAGAACAATAAGACCTTAAAAGATCTCAAAATTTCCAGATTTTGTTCTAGCACATTCCAAATGAGTCTTTTCCACATCACATCATAATAATAATGATGCAAGGGCATCTGAGGTTCCTAAAGATTCTTGAATTCGGTGGAGTTCTTGTGGACCTATTTGATTCTTGGTTAATAGATTTTGATGTATTCAATAAGTGTTCTAAGTCTTCTAAGGAATTTGGTATTTAATTACTATTGGAGGCTGACTTGTGGCTCAACATGTACTTAATGTAAGGGTTTATTTAATTTGTAGCTTACTAGGTCAACTTGTGGCTTAGTTGGGTATAAGTCAGGGCTCTTGTAGAGTCTTTAGTCATTATTCATTCATTTAGAGGAGTGAGTCAAAGTTGTTGAAGGGTGAGTTTTCTTGAGTCTATGGATAAAGCACTAAATGTGAGGCAATTTATAATAGGATTGTGGTGGAGTTGTAAACTTTGAGAAGAGCTAGTAGTTGAAGCTTCAGAACCATAGGATTTCTTAGTGGACTTGAGGGTACTAGTGTAGATTCTTCTTGGCATTCTTATCCAGTTGTGGATTTGGACTAGCTAGGGTTTGAGTTGGATCTTGAGTAATCTTACAAAACTATTATTTGCCTTGTATTTGGCCATAATCAAGAAGGCCTTAGAGCCCAACACATTGCATACAATTAGTTATTTTATGAATAAAGAGTTGTAATTTGGTATTAGATCTTGCATTTTTGTTATGTTTCCACTGTGTGGTTATTTGCTAGGGGTTAGGAAATCTCCTTTGAGGATTCTCCTACCTTACACTATATCAAATAAACATCTTCACTTACAAGAATCTAAGCCACACTTGTAATGATATACTCCCATTGTTACATATAAATTTGATATCAAGTTTGAGTAGGAACACCCTTTGATCTCCATACTAGACACTATTTTCCCTTCAAAGTTCTTGATGTGGTTCCTCAAATCTATACTTATTTATGAGGTTTGTAACATTGCATAAAGCCAACCCATCTTTAACTTTTGTTGTGTTGGTTTGAATGATACATCTTGAACAAGACATCTTTACAAATCCTCCATTTGGGCAAAGCTCTTAGGTGGCTTTCTCATCATCAAAGATTCTTTAACCATTGTACCACTTGGCTCATTGTAATTATAGCCACTTGGGAAATAATATGAACTTGATATGGCATCTTGAGAATGAAAAGTTTGAAATATTCTTCTACTAAAATAGCATAGCATCCAAACAAAATTAGAAATATATCTATTAATCTATGCATTTGTAGAGACTTTCCAATGGTTATGGTCTCCAAGACATTGCTTTAACTCCCCCTTTCCAAAAGCACTCTATGTTTATTAATAACTAGATTCTTTGTATTTTTGGTCCTTTGCATATTGAAACTACTACTAGTTTGAGCTCTCTAGTCTCTACATGGAATTATGAGTTCTCAATAATAATAGATATTTTTCATAAATTCTTTTTTCCCTTGTCCAAACCTCAAAGACAAATTTTCCTCTTCTCTCTTCTCATTGTCTCTAGCCATTCCCTTATAAACTACACCAAAGCCTCCATCTCAAAGATTTTTAGTGTCACTAAAATCCTCTGTTACTTTGATCAAAACTTATAGGATAAATTGAATTTTCTCTTTCTCAAAAAGCATCAATTCTGGGGAATCTTATTTCTCTTTCAAAAAAACTAGGAGCTTCCTCGAATTTGCAGATTTAAATTTCCTTAGGATTTTCAAGAAACATCCAATGAAGATGTTTAATAAAACTAAAATAATTCATAATATCATCCCTAACCTTTTGAGTGACTTATTAGGAGTGGGATTAAAATTGAAGGTGGAAGTGAAACAAGAAAGGAGTAAATCTCATGTATCTTAGTGTTTAGATCCTTGACTTTGCCTGGGCACCTTGTCTAGTATAGAAATAGCTCCATATGTCTACCACCATCAAAAATTGTGAAGAAGTCACAATGGGGAATGAATAAACCTATTGAATTCCTTGTGAGTGAAAGAAATCACTACAACCATGATTAATTTCCTCTACCTGTATGTTGATTCCATGAAATTTTGTGCCTTGTGAGTTTGTGTAGACAAAGTTCACATCACCATCCAATTTTTAGGGAGGATAATAAGGCCTCAACATCTAGTTGTTGCAATGTCCACTAGTCTCACCACAATAACACCCAAATCCTGGGCTTAAAGAAATGGGAGAGGAGCCTCTAATCAATGCATTCCACTTTGTCTCTAGTTTTATAATCTGCAACAATAAGATCATTAGAAACCTTACTCTCAGAGTTGTCAAAGGCTTCTAGATCAAGTGCATCCTTGAGATGGGGGCTCTCTCTTGCCTCCTAGAGCTCTATAATCCCTATGCTCTTGATATCTTCAATCACTAGGAACTATGGTTTCTTTTCATCGAGTGGAAAATTTTCTAACAACAAAACATACATTTTTTTGCAAGAAAAGAGTTCTTGGTCAAGATTTGATAGCCCTTGCCATGAATTTTCTCTTTGTAAAAATAGAGTTTGCTCAAAAAATCCCATTCTTTATCAATGTTATATTTTCCAACAATCTTTATGGGATGAAAAACTTCCAACTTTTGGTCCATGCAAATGAGTTGGTCTCTAAGTAGGAAATTCTCTTCCTTCAACCTCAAAAATTCTTCTTGCTAGTAATACTTCTTAGTCTTAGCCTCAGTTTTATCCGTACTTTCTTCAACATCCTCCTCTTTAGTTGAATCCAATTTTTCAAAAAAAATTTCAATAACAAAATCAACATCATTGTGTTCTTCCTCCATCTCTTCTCAAGAAAAACTTGGCTCTCGTATAAATTATAAATTTAAAACAAACATATAAATGAAACAAAATATTAAACAAATAAGAAGAACAAACTATTTATTGTGGTTTGACAAATCTTGCCTACATCCACACTCAAGTAGGGAATCAATCTATTAATATAATTCAAACTATAATATAGTGCATGTTCGCACACATAGATATTTATACATTCACAATAACCATTAAATGAAGAGCCATGAGAAGTTGAAGATCATGTTCCTAAATTATCTATTGTTGATAAATGAATGATGTTTGGATCAAAGAAGACTTGGTGGTTAATTTGTCAATATTAATTGCTAATATATTATTCAAAAATGCATAAATTTCATGTTGTACTTTCATAATTAATGACTTTTGTTACTTCTTATCAAATTTAATAAGTTAACTATTTTTGCACAAAGTTTGTAAAGTTAATAATTTCATTCAATTTGCACCAAAATGAGTTTGGTCATGAACTTGAAAAGGAAGGTAGTTATCCAAGATATGCCTATAAATACTTTATACTATCCATAAATGTAAAAGGGGTGGTGGTGGGGGGGGGAGTTAATTGTGAATGAGAAATATTAGATAAATTTCTAAAATCTTTTAATTCTTCTTCTTATTATTATGTATAGAAAAAGTTTAAATTGAATTTGCACATTTGTAAAGAGATAATGAAGAATGTATGCTTGTGAGTTATTATTATCGTATTTTTATATGTTAAATTGATAACATCTTTATATGTTGGTGCAATCTATTGGATTCACCAAAATATGTAAATGATGAAACATAATCATGCCCTAGTAAGGGAAGAGATTGAGTAGCCACCTAAGAAAAATTTGCACTCCTAGATCTCTTAAGCCTTAAGTCCAATTCTGTCAATTTTTTTAGTGTACCTATGTTGCAACATTTGGGCATTTATGGATCTCTATGTAGAGGTTGTGTAGTGTGAAGTGGTCAAAAAATGTCATTTTAAAACACTTACGTGATACTCATTACATTCATCCCCTAATAATCACCCACCAAAATACCAAAAAGCAACAATTTTTGTGTTAAAATGTCCCAGTAATGGTGTATAAATGATTGACTATTACTTCATGTGTGATAAGATATTGGGAGGTATCTATGAAAACTAATCTATCATAGGCATTAGAACCCCTAACGACTACTAGGTCTTTGCCCCTATCTTGATTTGAACATATTTAGGTGCACGTGTTCCTTTGTATATAAAAAAGCATTTTCCTTCTTTCATAAGTATTTCATAGCAAACTCACTTTGTAACAAGTCTCTTTTGTAATCACTATCTATAACTAGCACTTGCACTTTTAAAAGGTGCAAGGGTAATGTCGATAGTCTTGTATGTTGAAGTTGATGAAAAATCAACTCCATAGCTCCCAAGAATCACCTACATGCAAACACCTATCACAGAAAGAGAAGGAAAAAGCTATGGAGGCTAAAATTGTCACATCCATAGATGAGACATTCTTGATGAGCAAAAAAAAAATCCTATTATAAAAAGTGAATGAATAAAATTACAAAGAGATCAATCCTTATAAAAGGAGATCAAAACCCTAACAGGTAAAACCTAGGTTGAATGATAATAATTTATAAAATAATTAATTGTTATATGCCTAAAGTTTAGCTTAAGTAAACTAGAGATAATAAGTGACTTATTAATTAAATTAAAATTATTTAATTAAAAAGGTAATATCTTATTGCTCTAGCACCCCCCCTTAAGATAAACTTAGGGAGTAGCTAAAAACCTAGAAACTACTACTAAAAGAAAATTGGGTCCTGACAACAAGGCCTAATGAGGTACCCAAGCACAACTAAATCTTTGTAAAGAGGATAAATAGAGAAAACCAAATCGGAAAACCCTTACTCCAAAAAGAGATGGAGAGAATGTTCTAGAAGATAGGAACAAAAGATGATCATGAATAACACCACTAAAGCATGAAGCTACAAACACTACAAAGTTATTAATCTAAAGAACCTTCACTGTATAGAACATGCCTAGGTAGAGAAGATTAAGTTTGAAGAGCTAATCAATCAAAGATAAAAAGTATCTTCGTAGCCCTGAAAAATAGTAATGAAAGAATGTCTATATGGTAAATGATCCATCTCATTGAAATGCATAGGTATCCAACCACTACAATTGCCTAGTACATAGGATAAAATACTAAATACATAGCTCAATCCATCAAACTAAGAAAGGAATAGAATCAAGATAACCCCCATATAATGTTGAGAGGTAAAACATGAACATTGAAATTGAATTCAATATCTTCTATAGAAAGAAGAACCATGAACATCGAGAGTGCAAAACAAGTACAAACACCTATAATAGCATGTCATTGACACATCATGAGGCTAATTTCATGGAAGGAACACTCACTTGACAAAGGAGGATGGCAAATATGGCCAACAGAAAACACCCCAAGGCACATTATAATGTAGTGCATGCACAACAAAATAGAAAGATGTGCAAGATCGCAAAATGTAATAGTGTAGCACTTTATCTCAGTGCATTTGCAAAAATACTACAAAAGGATGTCAACATAGATCAAAAGAGACATAAGAATGATATAATAGATATTACAACCCATGATGAATCATCTGAAGCAAAGGAAAAGATACCCAGACCTGAAACAACCAAGATATCCACCAGAAAGCAAAAATTCAAAAGACTGAATAGAATGTACCTGGAGAAGAATTTTGAAAAACAACCAATATCACTAGAAAGAGATCAAAAAGACCTTTCCAATGATATGAATAATTCTCAAATCATAGATTAGATGCTCAAGATATGTCTCCTAGAGTGCAAAATAGAACTTCTAGCTTTGAGTAAATAAAAAAGAAATGATACATCATCAAAAGCCAAAATTACCTATTCCATCATGATGGATTCAAAAAGAGCTTTTTGATGACACAAGATTTTTCAAAAAATATCTTTGTATGATGAAGATATGACCAAAATACCGCCAAGTGCTTTTTCTAACAAAAAAACAAAAAAGGGTGATGGTTTGAAGGTCATCAAATTTTGGCTCACAACATGACCTGCGCTGCTATTAGATGTACCTTCACGCATCAGTACTTTATCGATGCCAGAACTATGTAGGTGTACCCTACTAATGTCATAACTTTAGATGCCAAAAGTGCATGCATTTAAAAAAATAAAATAAAAGGAGACTTTTTTGACTTATTTTTTTTCCAAACTTTTAAAAAACAAAGACCATGGCCTTTTAAAAAAAATAAAGCACTCTTGTTTTTAAAACTATTTTTTTGAAAAAAATACCTTGGGAAGTGTGCCCAAGTTTGGGGGCAAATTTTTGCCTCAAATTTCAACTGTGTCTAAATTGGACCAATTTTATATGCAAATAGAGGCTTTTGGGTGCTATGAATCAAATGACAAGGTCCGTTTGGGCTCAAATTGTACCAAAAAGAATAGCCTCTGAGATCCACTAAAAAATAACTTTGAAAAATAGAAACCCTTTGAAAGAAAAACACAGATCTGAAAGCCAAACCAAACTTCTCATAAATAGAAAATGGGTATGAAAATCTAGAGCTCTGATACCATGTTGAAGTTGATGAAAGATCAACCCCACAACTCCCAAGAATCACCTACATGCAAACACCTATCACAAAAAGAGAAGCAAAAAACTATAGAGGCTGAAACTGCCACATCCATAGATCAGAGATTCTTGATGAGCAAAAAAGAAATTGCTATTATCACAAGTGAATGAATAAAATTACAAAGAGATCAGTCCTTATAAAAGAAAATCAAAATCCTAACAAGTAAAGGTTGCATGATAATAACTAATAAAATAATTAATTATTATATGCCTAAAGTTTACCTTAAGTAAACTAGAGATAATAGGAGATTTAATAATTAAATCAAAATGGTTTGATTAATAAGGCAATATCTTATTACTCTAACATTGTATACTTTTGATAATGTGCTTGAATAGTTATTATTTTTTTGATAAGAAAACATTTTTCCAAACATGTACATATTCATTTCTATATATAGTAAAAATAGTGACACTTTGTTTGAAGGGTAACATGATCTAGGAGAGCTACCTCTTTTTTCATATAATTGTGTATGAATTACTTTCATTTTGGAGTATCTGTCAAAGGTGAAAGTAGGTCGAATGCAAAGACCCTCTATTGATTTCACTCTAAAAAGTGTTGTAAAAGTAAGGCCTTGCCTCTCGATTGAACTAATATCCTTTATTGCTTTTTATAGTGCGAGCCCTTGAGATTTGTGTATAATGATACCCCATGATATGATGATTGACATCTATTGTAGTTACCTATAGTGATTGGCATTGTATTCATACATTTATGATCCTTGTGATTCCATGGTGGTCAATTATAATTCACAAAATATGCAACAACATACATGGGCACATCTATTGACTTATTACCTAGTCCATTAAAAGGCTTGATTCTATCTAGATGTTTGTGATAAGCACTATTTTCTATCCTTGAAAGAGTAGGATATGTTTCTCTAATTGTTAATCATACATAAGGTTGTTATCTTTGTTCACAAAATTTATTATTGTACTAAATGTAATTGGGTGATTTAATGATTTAAACATCTTTTCGTTATGCAATTTTATTTTGTTGTTAGTAGAAAAAAAGTATAGATCTGTTGAATTGTTTATTGTCATCTTCACTCAAGTATATGTCTGTATGACTCATTAGCATCTCTCAATCATGCTATGTTGGGTTTGCATCTCATATATTAAACAAAAGTTGGTAGAACTCTACTTTTGTACTATTATCACCTTCTTGTCAAAATATTGTTTTTGATGTAACAACTATTGTAAATGGCTCCCAAAGTAGCTTGGCATTTGAATGTGATGTATAAATTGGCTTGTCCATAATAGGGGGAAGTTGTGTTAGGTTTCCAAAAAGTATAATTGACACCCTACCAAAGCATACATGTTGTTGATTGGGAAAGGCCACTTAAAGGCAACTATTAATTTTAAAGAGGAGCTTTGGATCTGTGAAGCTCATCTCATCAATAAGGATATACTAGAAATATTTTATTTTCTCTTGGAATGTTATTAATGACTACCATTATAATGGTTGCATTTCTTTGATAGGGATCATGAGCTTTGAATGTATTATTGTTTTATGTATGTTGAATTCAACAATGCCTATGGGGGTGAGTACAACTCATTTCCCTTTTTGTTGAGGTCCTTTACTATTAAGTATTTCTTTAATGGTTACAATCAAATAAGATTTACTCGTACCCATTGTATAGTGTACTATCATATGTGGTGATTCAGGTGATTGATACTAGCTGTGTTCCATAATTATCTGTAGCACTAGATTTTTCTTCAGGGATAATGTGTATTGGGAATAACTATAACACATCAAGATGGTGTTAATATACTTTTTTTTTAATTACATATATAAATTTCGTAGCATTTTCATGTACATGTGGCAGAATAGTAATATTGTCCCATTTGTTGCTTATGTCAAATTTATGCCTTCCATGAATATCCAACTCATTAGGAACTACAATATTTAATGGACCCATTTGTGATAAGAGCTCTCATTCATAGGTTCCTATCATGGCATCATTGCCTTGATCAGTTGTATTTTATCTTCATTTTCATCCTCATCCTTAGTGTTATTTTCTTTATTAATGTTGCGATTAACATGCCAAACATCATATTGGTTGGTGTACATTTTTTACCAATTATAGATTATTTGTTCTTTTGTGAAGTCTATCTCTGCTTCTATATGATATATAAAACTATTTTACTCCAACAAAGTGTTCTAATTCTAGATCTGGAATTTTATAAAAATTTGGATGGACATTGAGAATAGTTTCCTTTGATCATTCTTTCCATTTACATCCTTTGTGATTTGGAGAATACAAATAAGACCTTTTAGATTCAAGTAGAGTCACTATTTTAAGTTTGGAGGATGACTCATGTAAGCATGGAGATAACTAGGATGGATCTAAGTGTCACCTTATTTTTTAATTATTTGATGGAGAACTTCCAATCCAACATTTAAAGATATAAAATCCTGACCACAAACAACAAGTGGTAGTTTTTATAATACATGACATGTTTCTTGGGTTCCTATATCATGTTGAATAATTACTTCAGTCTATAAGAATTTATGATATGTTGATAGGGATGGGCCATCTATTCTATGTGTACTAGATACTCTTTTCAGCATATAAATACATGCTTCTAATCACTTTTGTTGCATATTTGGAAATGTATTTCAAGACAACTATTGTGGGAGAGAATAGGTTGGCAATCCATATTTTCCCTCCAAATTGAAAGCATCATTGCTAGAGGGGTGTTTCTCTAGTCGGCCCCTAGGGGTTTTTCCCTAGTTGGCTAATAAGGTTGTTTTTTTAAAGATTTTTTTTTTAAATATAAATATGAGTTTCATTTTTTTCAATTTACATTTATTTGAAATCAAGTTATTGGCTTTTGAATTGGGAAGAAAGAAAAATTTGACAAACTTCAACCTATTTTCGAAATTTGGAGGAAGAATTTATGACATGGGCAATAAAGATAAAAGAGCAAGTAAATATGCACAAAGAAGAACTAAGGAACAAGAAGATGAAAATCATTGAAAAACACTAGCAAGATACTATCTTAGATCAGGTACACATGCACAATCTTTTTTCCAATGTATTTAATTAGTTTATTTAGGATTAGGGTTTAAATCCGATTAGGAATGTGATATTTATCTTAAATTAACATTACTATTAACTTAATATTAAGAGTTTATTTGAAATTATGTTCATATTTAGGCCATTAGGGTTTATTCAATTATGTCCATATTTAGTCCTTAGGGTAAATATTACATTATGAATAAATTTAAATTATGAATTTATTTATTATGGGAATTACCTTGTTTATTCAATTATGTTAATAATTTATAGTCCATTAAGGTTTATTAGATTATGATTAAATTTAAATAAATGAATTTATTTAGGATGTAGTCAACCAAGACAACCTACCGTCATTGGAGAAGGTTCATCCCAAGTTCAAATAGGTACATGTGCATCTCTTGCAAGTATATAATATAGATCTCTGTAGATTTCTAGGTCTCTATCAAACTAAGTTATATCTTTAATTTTTAAATTTAGCGAGAAATATTTCCCCTTATAAACTTACTTGATTTTATTTGTTATATCATGCACGTGCAACTCTAGTAGATGATGAAAATGTTGGACATGAGAAAATTGAAGATGAAGCAATGAATATTGAAGAAGGACCATCTAAAGGTTAGATAATTTAATCAAGTACATAATATTTCACTCAAGTTAAACATGTATATATGTATACATATATGTCCCCTAAAGAGATTGTATCTTAAGACTTTGTTTCATTTTTTCTTGTGCATCCGAAGATCAAGCAACAAATGAGAATGTTAATCTAGCTCAAAGATTGAAGAGAAAAATTAATCATAGAAACATAGATCATTTAATTGAAATGGATGTGGAAAAATTGAGAGAATATGCTAATCAACCTACACATACTACGAAGAGGAAATTAAATAAAAAGTCTAAAGACATAATTTCACAATTTGAGAATCTACCAATAGTGGAGAAAACTCAACTATTATCAATTTCACTTCTTAAAGATGAATTAAAAGAGCCACTAAGACTATTGGGTATAGATACAAGTATAAAAAAGAGGAGGACTTCTAATCTAGAAAAAGATATTGTTGAAAGTGTTAAGGAAGGGTTACATTCCATTGGGAAAAAAACTAGATTTGTAGATAAATCCATTGCATGAAGAGTGATATTGACATCTATTTTAAATAAGAAAACATCCCAAAATAGATAGATCTTTTCATTATCATCTCATTTTGGGTATAGTCGAAAGATAGTACTACATTATTTGAAAAGGAGAAACAATTTGAATGATAGTACATTAGAAGGCAATTGGGTACTAATGTGTAGAGCTCCTCAATCTAACAAGATTGGGGAAACAGTTAAGAACTTAGTTATTCAATTTTGGATTGATAATACTCGTCCTTCACCAAATAGAAGAGATATCATCAAGCAGAGGATTGGGCCTAAGGATTATATTCAACATGCAAAACATTGGTTGGATGTCACTCAACATGAATTGTGTCTCTCATTTTGTATTTTAAATCCTAACATAAAGATTGGACAAACAATGTTTGAAAGATTGAGGCCCTATTTTGTGAAGATAAATAAATCTTTTGAAACATGTTGTTGTTGATATCATGTTGAATTTGATTTTTACTATGAAGGGTTTCGAAATATGATAGAAGAAAGTGGTGGAACTTCTCAAAATACTTTTCCTAAATGACCAAGTCAATTCATAACATCAATCTTATGTGACAAACCAAATGATTGTGCAATAGGTGAAATAGATTGCATAAGAGGAACTTGTGAAACATGTGGTAACTTGACTAAATTTCCTTTGAGAGAAGAAGATACTAATATGAAAAGGATGGTAAAATGTAAGAGATATAAGTACATAAAGTCAGAAACAAAAGCTGGAAAAGAATCAACAAGGTTAGAATATGGAGAGGATGAGATATCAGCTAGAGAATTTATGTCAAATTTTTGTAAATTGATTCAACCATATATATGCCATGCATTTTTTCCTAAGTGGCAAGTGGAACAATTTCAAACACTAAGAGAAACTTTCCCACTCGAAACAATTCTATCTGTTGTTGACTTTGCAAAGAATTACTCTTTCATATCTCAAAAATAGTTTCAAGCAAAATACTACTATATAGAGCAAGTTACTATTATGGTTCAAGTGTCTTATCGACATGCACAAATTGATTTGGATGGTGTGAAAAGTATAGATCAAGCACGAGTCATTAAAAAAGAGTATCACTTTTACATTAGTGATGACAAAGAACATGACACACATTTTGTGGAACATTGTTTTAAGACATTTTTTGAATATTTGAAAAACAAAAACATTAAAATAGAAAAACATTTTGTATGGTCAAATGGATGTGCAACATAATTTAAATTAGCTAGACCATTTTATGCATTATGTAGATATCATCGATACCTTAATATACCACACATCTGGAGTTTTTTTGAGAGTGGAAATGGAAAGGGTGAGCATGATGGTGCAGAAGCTTGTATCAAACGTGCTTTAAGAAAGTATCAAATGGACTATAAAGGATATCACATTAATAATGCTCATGATGTGGTTGAGTGGTGTAAAACACATTTTCGGTGCCAAAAAATATTGATAACACATCATCACAAGCGGATTGAGTCATACCATTTAGAGTGTTTTGGGAGGTATCAGGTATATATAAATTAATTTGTTCATATTTTTAAATTGAATCTTAAATTTATATTTAATATGTTACCTTAGATGATCTCTAACTAAATTATGGACCTTGTGTACATTTAGGTGTTGATCAAATATCAATGCATACATGCAAGAGGGTAGAGAAGACATGATCTTTGCATTTAGTTATGAGTACAAATAGTAATGTATGGTCATTGTACACAAGAGAATACTCATGTTTTTGTCCTGATTGTATTGATGAAGACTATGATGGTTGCATTAATCAAGAATGTGGATATGTGGGTGAATGGACTTTGGTGCACTAGATGTTATTAATACGAATGAGTTTGAGGATGAAAACTATGATGATATTCCATTGATTTCTAATGATTATAACCATATTTTATGATTGATCAGAGTTGGTATGTATGAACTATATATATACCTGGATCATGTACATGTATAAATTTTTCATAATTTTGGTTAATTTTTATTATATATATGTACTTTTGTACATGACATGTATCCAAAATTTTGACATATATAAGTTTGTGTAGGAAATTTTTTGGCAGTCATGGTAGAATTGGAAAATGTAGAAGGTGTTAGCTGTTATTTATTACATAGCACCATGGAAAGAGAGAAGCTAACAAAAACTGAAATAAGTGATGAAATTATTTTTCCCACAGGTTAGTATATAGTTGAATTATGTACATGTATGTCAAGTATCTATGCTTTTTATGAATTCAAATTCTCTGACTTAAATTCAAGATTGATGTATTCTTTAAATGTGTACATGTGTAGGTTCTATTGTTGTACATGGAACATATTTGAAGCAAAGAAAAGTACTTAAAAATGGGTTCATTTCACCAATTATCAACTTAACAATAAGGTATATCAATATAGTAACCATGTTATTGCCATTGGTATAACTCTTCATCCAGTCAAAGGACCTAGAATATGTAAGTGGAGGCTCCATAGTGATGATCATGAGAAAATATTAAATGTTATCCAAGAACGAGCTGATCCAATTGATATGAGATATAAACAACTCCTAATTTGAAATGTAAGTCAAGAACAATTTGAAATTTGGTTCAAACTATTTGAAATTTGGTTGAACAATCATTTGATCAATTTAAAATTTGGTGGAATTACTAATTTTCTAAATTGAACTTTTACTCTTTCATTTTTAACTCAATGTCTTGAATTCAAATTTTCATAAAGTAACTAATTATAGAAATTATGAACTTATATGTATGTGTGTACACTAATTACCTGACATGTGCACCTTGAGGGAAAGAAATTTGAACACCACTTGTCTTAAGGGGATGAAATTAGGAGTCTGTAAAATTAATTATATGGAACTTTCTATTTCACTTAACTTGTCAATTTTAGGACACATGTACGCTTTCAATTTAACTAATTAGGACATGTGCTTTCAATTTTAGGACATGTGAGCTTTCAATTTAACTAATTACCTGACATGTGAGCTTTCAATTTTAGGACATGTGAGCTTTCAAGTTGAAATTGTGATTTGTTTAACTAAATTTTGAACATGTACATGTTTTAAGTTGGACTTGAATTAGAACATTGGGCTTAAGGGGATAAAATTGTAGGATATGTGTACAAATTAAAATTTCACTATGATTAAAATTTGAAATGTAACTCAAGAAGAATTTGAAATTTGGTTCAAACTATTTGAAATTTGGTTGAACAATAATTTGATCAACTTGAAATTTGGTGGAATAACTAATTTTCTAAATTGAACTTTTACTCTTTCATTTTTAACTCAATGTCTTGAATTCATTTAACTTTCTATTATATTGAACTTTCTATTTCACTTTCTATTTCACTTAACTTGTCAATTTTAGAACACATGTATGCTTTCAATTTAACTAATTAGGACATGTGCTTTCAATTTTAGGACATGTGAGCTTTCGATTTAACTAATTACTTGAAATGTGAGCTTTCAAGTTAAAATTGCAATTTTTTAAACTAAATTTTGAACATGTGCATGTTTTAAGTTGGACTTGAATTAGAACATTGGGCTCAAGGGGATAAAATTCTAGGATATGTGTACAAATTAAAATTTCATTATGATTAAAATTTGAAATGTAACTAAAGATCAATCTGAAATTTGGTTGAACAATCATTTGATCAATTTGAAATTTGGTGGAATAACTAATTTTCTAAATTGAACTTTTACTCTTTCATTTTTAACTCAATGTCTTGAATTCATTTAGCTTTCTATTATATTGAACTTTCTATTTCATTTAACTTGTCAATTTTAGAGCACATGTATGCTTTCAATTTAACTAATTAGGACATGTGATTTCAATTTTAGGACATGTGAGCTTTTGATTTAAGTAATTACTTGACATGTGAGCTTTCAAGTTCAAATTGTGATTTGTTTAAGTAAATTTTGAACATGTACATGTTTTAAGTTGGACTTGAATTAGAAAATTGGCCTTAAGGGGATACAATTCTAAGATATGTGTATAAATTAAAATTTCACTATGATTAAAATTTGAAATGTAACTCAAGAACAATTTGAAATTTGGTTGAACAATCATTTGATCAATTTGAAATTTGGTGGAATAACTAATTTTCTAAATTGAACTTTTATTCTTTCATTTTAAACTCAATGTCTTGAATTCATTTAACTTTCTATTATATTGAACTTTCTATTTCATTTAACTTGCCAATTTTAGAACACATGTACGCTTTCAATTTAACTAATTAGGACATGTGCTTTCAATTTTAGGACATGTGAGCTTTCAAGTTCAAATTGTGATTTGTTTAACTAAATTTTGAACATGTACATGTTTTAAGTTGGACTTGAATTAGAACATTGGGCTTAAGGGGATAAAATTCAAGGATATGTGTACAAATTAAAATTTCACTATGATTAAAATTTGAAATTTAACTCAAGAACAATTTGAAATTTGGTTCAAACTATTTGAAATTTGGTTGAACAATCATTTGATCAATTTGAAATTTGGTGGAATAACTGATTTTCTAAATTGAACTTTTACTCTTTCATTTTTAACTCAATGTATTGAATTCATTTAACTTTCTATTATATTGAACTTTCTATTTCATTTAACTTGTCAATTTTAGAACACATGTACGCTTTCAATTTAACTAATTAGGACATGTGCTTTCAATTTTAGGACATGTGAACTTTTGATTTAACTAATTACTTGGCATGTGAGCTTTCAAGTTCAAATTGCGATTTGTTTAACTAAATTTTGAACATGTACATGTTTTAAGTTGGACTTGAATTAGAACATTGGGCTTAAGGGGATAAAATTTTAGGATATCTGTACAAATTAAAATTTCACTATGATTAAAATTTGAAATGTAACTCAAGAACAATTTGAAATTTGGTTCAAACTATTTGAAATTTGGTTGAACAATCATTTGATCAATTTGAAATTTGGTGGAATAACTAATTTTCTAAATTGAACTTTCATTCTTTCAATTTTAATTCAATGTATTGAATTCATTTAACTTTCTATTATATTGAACTTTCTATTTCATTTAGCTTGTCAATTTTAGAACACATGTATGCTTTCAATTTAACTAATTAGGACATGTGCTTTCAATTTTAGGACATGTGAGCTTTCGATTTAACTAATTACTTGACATGTAAGCTTTCAAGTTCAAATTGCAATTTGTTTAACTAAATTTTGAACATGTACATGTTTTAAGTTGGACTTGAATTAGAACATTGGGCTTAAGGGGATAAAATTCTAGGATATGTGTACAAATAAAAGGGATGAGTTCTATAGATTTACTTAAGTTAGGAATTATGTACAACTAATTACTTGATACTTGAACATTTAATACATGATATATTACCAGACATTTAAATTACATGAACTATATATATATATATATATATATATATATATATATATCTAAATTTAATCAATATATTACATGTGTACATATCTAAATAAATTACTTACATATCTTCTAGAAACAATTTATAATATACTAGATCTAGATCTATAATGTATTAGATTCCACAACATAATGTAATATGTATCAATCATCTCGAGAACAAATAAAAAAAACATGTATCTATCTAGAGATCTATCAAAAGGTAATATCAAATATAAATAGCGTGCACACATGTAGACATGTAGATCTAGGTACATCTATATCAAATCAAATATAAATATAACATGCATGTGTGTATATAAAGTGTCTATCTAATATATGAATGTCTCTCTGGATGAAAGTCTAGAACAAATCATCTAGATAAAAAAAACTATAGATCATCAGGTGCAGGACTATCATCTCCACGCCTCCTCACAATGCAGTTTGAAGATTGACTATCAAGGTGCTCACTAGGATGTGCTAACCCCTATATATAAATTCAAGAGAAAGTGATATCAATACATACATACATTTAATCAAGAGAAAGTGATATTGAAATACATGTACACATAATCAAAACATAAATGAACATTACCTATCCATTACTGAAATCATCCAATGAGTCTTGATGACATACATGATCTAGCATCAAAGCTAGAGTAAAAAGAGGCATGTCCCCCTACATTGTACATGTGCACGTGGAAAACATCAAATTAAAATTTCTCTATGATTACAAATCTACGTGCATGATATAAATACATGTGCATGCATGCACATGTGTAAATTAAATTAGTTTCAAATGATTGAAATTTTAACATGAACAAAAAATAAATTTACTTGTGTAGATGGTGGCATCTGATAATACTCAGACTTCCTAGCATCGATCGTGTCCACTAATGCATCCAGATTTCACTGCATCGCATCAAGGTCTATCTCTATATCTACGTGAGCTAAGTGGACTATGTAGATGAGATGAGATAGAAGTAGAATCATCACGTGTCAACAAGTCCATCCATGCTATGGTTGACAAGCTCAAATCAACATCATTAAGGCCCACATCTAAACTCTGAGCCTACCCTATAACATTGGCTAAAGGGTCTATGGTATGTATATGTCTCTCTAGAGCAAAATAGTGGTCAGTAGGTGGATCATCATGTGCACTACCACCATG